>CAJJDN010000006.1:782264-992192 GCA_905182985.1 Paramecium sonneborni
TGATGTCAGTTGATTATTTGTATAATAGTCTGTTAATGTTTTGGATTTATTTAAAATAAGATTCATAGCAGTTTATTGATCTATTTATTCAGTAAGTTATAAAGGTTACTATTATACTTTTTATGTGGCATATCGATTAAATCTCTTTCTTTGTCCAAATTATTTATTTGGTAATTCTTCGCTCTATTATTTTTATAAAGATTTCGTCAATTCTTATAAATTGGAGTTACTTAATTTAGGTAATATTTGATTGATTGATCCTTTATGAGCCAGTCTAAATTTAGTATATTAGGTTTTGCTAGTTTCAGCTTCTGGAGTTCGTTTTCCACTTTATGTAGATTCATTTTATTCTAATTCATCTCCATCTATTGAAGTTCTAAATTCTTATTATTTCTTAAGTTCTTTAATTGTTTTAACAGTAGTTGATTATATTATATTTTATTCCATTTATTATTTCATAAATTATATTATTATATATGTAATAAAATACAAAATTATAATATAGAGTAGTGATCAGCTTCATTCATTACTTTTAAATTAATCTGAAATCTACCCAATTTTGTCTAAATGTTATGTAATACCATGTTTAATTTTCATATGCTGCATAAGTGATCCTTCAGAACCATAAGATTTATTGCAATTTTTTATCTAACATACATGACTTCTTGGAATCTCAATTGCTGATCTTCTGTTTCTTTTTCTTTTGTCTTCCATTGATAATTCACTTTCTTAATCTTCTAAAGCCTGAAATTTCAATAATTTTTGCTTAATCTCATTTCGCTCTTGAGTGACTTACTCAACCTAAGATTATTTTAAGAGAGAATATCTACATGTTAATGAAGAACTATATTATAATAGTATAATCTTATTGATTCCTTATAGTAGTCAATAGGATGTTACTGATCATACTCATTCATTCCTTCATTATTTGACATTATTGTTTAAATATATATAATTGCATTCTTTAATATACAATAATTTGGTTATAAACAATGTCATTGTGTTTATCTTGATAAATTTATTAATCCACATCCAATACATGAAAATACAGAATCCTCTATATTGAAAGTGACACCGAAAATTGAGCGAATAATCCTAAGAGTTTCAATTGTGTGAGTTGAAATTCTGCCTAATTTAATTTGACTGACTTTTTTTTAACTAATAGCCATTAATAATAGTGCATATTATTGTTAAGTTGTATCAACACATCCACTATTTTTAATTTCATCTAATAATCTCAATGCAGCAGTTTCACCAACATTTTCTGGATTATTAAATTCATTTGAATATTCACAATCACATGAAATAAATAGGCCATTTGTACTTTCAGCTATTAATGAAACAGCATAGCCACTTTAAAATTCTATCCCTTTTTATGATTTTTATAAATCAGTATGAATCCAAACATCAGGAATATAATCATTGAAAACATTTCTACATTAACTAACAACTCGATTCAAAAGATTAGGAGCTACCTTACTACCTGAACAAACACCTCTAATTTTGCAAATAGGTCCTCTTTCAATTAAAGATATAGATTAAACTTATTTTATAGGTTTAGAATGCAAGCTATTTATATAACCTAAAGATTATACATTACAGTTCCAGATCCTGCCAAAAATCCTCTTCTTGTAACTTTAAGAGATACATCCCAATCAGGAATAAATTTCTTTACCAAGGGAATATATGCATTTATTATTGAATCAACAGATTAATCAGTATTATCATTTGTTATACCATTTAATTCTATATTTAGTGGTGCTTTGCCAAATAAACTCAGAACTAATAAGATTTCTAAATAATATGATATTGATCTATCAACACCACAATTATAAGTTTGTAACATTCCATCTTGATTAGTTATTATTCCTATTATTAATTTAACAATAACCTGGTATATAAGTAATTCCTTTTGTGTTAACATCAATTTTACATCCAGTTTAGATTATTTACAATAGTTTTAACATTGTTTATAAATGAGGACCTGGCTTAATATAAGAATATTGATTTTACATATTAAGAAAACTCAATTTTAACTGCTCTCTCACTCAAAGTTGAACAGAGTAGAATTTCTCTAAAATTTATCACTTATTAAAAACTAATCATATATAAATTAATGACAAATATAATAGAAATTGATTCTTTGGTGAAACAATTAAATTAAATTGCTCTCTTTTTATTAATATTAAAGGTATATGAAATACAAAAAATTGATATCTGGTTAAAACAGGTCATATTTTATGAAAATATTTTATTAAAGCTTAGTATTAAATTTATTATTCTAATGTACTCTAACAGATCGCAATCCTATAAAAAGAATGATTCATTGAAACTTTATTCTGTCAGTCCAACTGAATCTCAACTTTAAGAATCAGAATATAAATATTTACCTTTGATATCAAGAGTTAGTTAAGAATAATTAGACCCAAAATGGTAGGAATGCAAAATAGAAGGTAAAAATCTTTAACCTAGATCGAATTCAGCAATAACTGTATTAAATAATCAGTAAATTAACATAATAACTCAGATTATATTTATATGGAGGATATTAGTATGCAATGGGAATAATGAAAGACTTCTATTAACTTAATTTGAATGCTCAAACATTTGTATGGTAAAAAATTTAATGCGATTACGAACCAGGACCCCGTTGTAGACATTCTATTTGCAGTTTTGAAGATAATATTTACTTATTTGGAGGATAAGTAGCTGATTCTATTTCAACAAATGAAATATTTATTCATGACGTCAAGCAATAATAATGGAAAAAAATAGAACTTAATAAAACTTATCCAGCACCTATAGATAGTCATTGTGCAATATTATTTGAAGATTAATGGATTATCTTTGGAGGATTTTATGGTAGCAAATAATGTAAACACTCAAATGATTTATACAGTTATAAATTTAATGACAATACTTGGATAAAATTGAATAGATAAAAAGGAATGGAACCTGCACCTAGAGATGGCAGTTCTATAACTAGTCATAATAAAAGTGTATATATATTTGCAGGCAAAAATGGAGATATGAGGTATAATGATTTATGGGAATTTGATATGATAAAATTAGAATGGACATTTATTTCAATAAACAGTTTTAATAATATTCCTATGAGTAGATCTGGTCATTCATTAATATCTTATTAAAATAAACTGGTTATTTTTGGAGGTATTCATGATGTAACATGGGAACTAGATGATTTACACTATTTTAATTTGGATATTTAAGAATGGAAAACTATTAATTTCGATACTTCAAGAAGATAGGAACTAGAATTACCTTCTCCTGTAAAAACAAATAAAAATCCATCTAGACAAAGGAAAATTAAAAGATTGCCAATTTTACTTAGACCTTTGAGTTTAAGAAAATCCCCATGCCCTTCACCTAAAAAGCTTCGTCCTGGTTCTTTGTCAGATTATTCATCTTATTCTATTAGTGGTCGTAACAATATTGCTAGTCCTGATTTAAGTTAGTATTAAAGTAATTAAAATAATTCTACTATTCATACAACCTTAAATAATGTTTAAGAAAGAAAGAGATGGGAGTAATTAAAGAAAAAAACAGCTATGTTAAAATTATTTGAAGTTGAAAATAGAGAAATTATGAACTTTTAAGATGATTGCATTGTTGCTGAAAAATTAAAAACTTCAATAATTTTGATTGGTAATCCAAAATAAGATTTAAAAATAAAAAAAGGAATTTTAACAGAGTTTGGATAATAAATCATATCAAAGTATATATAATTTTTCATACTTATAAAGATTTCTTTTACCAATAACAGGAGGATAAAATACTATTAATGGTAAGAAACCTTGTGCAAGAGATGGCCATTCAGTAGCTGTTTTTCAAAATTACATGATATTATTTGGTGGTGATAGACATACAATGTCTTTTAATGATTTGTATTTATTGAACTTGACTAAATTTTGAAAATTTCTAATTGATTTTAATTTCATTTATTTTATATTTTGCATTACAATAATATAATAATGGATTTAAGAGAGGAAGATCAATAAAATTAAGTAGATTTAGATTAATTAGATGATATCTCAAATCAAAATGGAGCTTTTGTATAGAAAATAAATGAATTCTAAGATATTGCAGCTGAAAAATATGATGACATTAATCAAATAATGAATTATAGAATGAGGGTAGTATAAGAGAAATTAGGATTTACTGGAGAAAAATCTTAAGTTTATTAATAAGCAGCTCTATTTGTTGCTGTAATGTAGTTAATAATAGCAACATTTCTATCAATGTTAATTTCATAAACAACATTTTTAGGTTATGCATGGACATTTATTCCTTGGCTCTAATATGTATTTATTATAGCATATCTATCCACAATTATTGCTATATAATATTTTACTGAAAAGATAT
Source organism: Paramecium sonneborni (assembly GCA_905182985.1). Classification (NCBI taxonomy): domain Eukaryota; phylum Ciliophora; class Oligohymenophorea; order Peniculida; family Parameciidae; genus Paramecium; species Paramecium sonneborni. The sequence goes on from CAJJDN010000006.1 coordinate 786,648, forward strand.
ACCAGGTAATATATTATTGAAATCTAAATTAAAGCAAAGATATAATTTTGGAGTGTTTTGCATTTATACAATTTCTAAGATCATTTTAGTCGTTTTTATATCCATTTGGTTCTTTGATATTAGGTTAGAAATTTTCTTAGTTGCATTAGTTGCAATATAAGGATATTTAGCACTTAAAATAAATGTTCCTACTTAAAAAAATGAAGAGTTTGATTTAAAAGTAAAAGATTTATGGAAGAAGATGACAATATATTAGCTTTGTGTATCTATTTTCTTAGTATCAATTGCTCTTATTCAAGATGTATTTTAATAATCATCTTATTTGGTTGGACCATTAGCGTTTATATTAACTCTATTGTTAGGATTTTACACTATATTATGCTTATAGAGATTTAAGGAATATTCATTTCATTAAAAAAATAAAACTTAAACTCCTACTCAATAATCATCAATTAGAAGTGAAAAAGAGGCAGAAAATATGAAATAAGTTTCAGAATAAGGAATAGCAGTATAATCTATAAAGAGTTTTGCTGATTGATACAAAAAAGTAGTTCTTTAATATATTAACATAAATATAGTATTGAAAACATCAAATAATCATTTATAATTAATTTCAAGATATGGATATATCATCTGGTTGATTTTGTTCTGTTTTACAAAATTCAGATTTTGAATCTTCATTATTTTCAGAATATGTGACTTCTAAATCTCCATTTTATTAAACTACTATAGATCTATCATGTGTATTGTATAAGATTTCTTTAATTCCTTTACAAAGTTAATCAGCTGTCAAACCTTATTATAAATGTTACTCCATCAATCCATCTAAATCTTTTAATTTCAAATAATAAAAATCTCTTTCACATTTCAAGGTTTCTATTTACAATAATAAATCTGTCATTGAAGCTTATCTATTTTCTTTATTAGAAAAATCATTATTCAAAATTTAAATTGTTGCAAAAGAGGAGTTCTTAGATAAATTTTGAATAATTTATTGCTAAAAACATAATTTAAAAAGATGTACATCTTTAGCATTGTTTTTAATTAGAACTTTTGGTTTTGATTAATTTCGAATTTATTTATCTGGATCTTCAAACTCTTAATTTCCTCTTTTGGTTAATGGATCATAGTCTTTTGTAACAAAATGAGTATCAATGTATTTTTTCATCCATTAAAGAAATTCAAGATTATCTTAATATTTACATTTAGTTAATTTTTCAATTTCAATGGGTTTTTACAAACCTAATTTTGTAAATGATTATTGAAGTATCTTAAAATTATTGACAAATTCATATTCTTATTTTGCTCTCCAATTTACTTTATTTAATTAGACTATTGATTGAAATATTAACAATACTTTTTCCAGGATGAACAGCGTCTATAAGTTAACAATAGATAGCTCCAGTTCCTAATTATTCAATTTTATTGATTGTAATTTTAAGTAAATCATTTACCCATTACAATAACTCGGCTCTTGATATTTCTGAATTCATGATAATTTAAATTCAAATTAATATATAGGTTAAAAAATATATCATTAATCTCTCATATTTTCAAGTTATTTTTCTAATTTTTTATATTTATTTTCATTTATTGAATTGAGCAATTTCATTTCATAACCATTACTTCTATCTACACCATCCCATCTAAATCCAGGTAAAATGTTAAATCTATTGATTGGAGGTGGAAATTTGCATTTGAGTAAGAAATCAGATTTTTTTAAAGTAATTTATTTATCATCTTCTTCCTATATGATTTATCTCATTGGATCATCAAATTTTTATTAGCCCATTAATTACATATCCATTTATTTAATCTAATCTTCATTTTTAATTGCTAAAGCTTATTGAGCATCTTCTTACTTTTTCTATTTATCTTAAATTTACACAAGTCCTTTTGACCACATTTCTATTTATTATTTATTTGCTTAAAGAATAGTCTATTTATCCTCCTTAGCTTTCAATTTAGGATTTTATTATTTTTCTTATTCAACTCTTTAACTTTAAGTAATCCTTTGCCCAGTTTTAACATCTCTATGAATGACTTCTTATGGTTTAGGTGCTCTTTCAACAGATAAATCAGAATCAGATTAACTTGAAGAATCATCAGACTCTGAATCTGATTCTGAGGAACTTGATACTTGACTATTACTTCTACTTCTCTCTTTATTTAACATCTATTAAAGAAACACTTATTTCTTCTATTTATCTATATGTATAGATTCTGCCGTTTCAACAAATACTGGCTATTGTTCTAATTCATCATAATTTTCCTTGCTTATTACTCTACCCATCAAAATATCAATATTGTCTTAATCTTTTAAATTATTTTGATAAGTAACTTTTGTTTTCGATTATCCTGAATCCATATACTTCTTTAAGTATGACATTTTATCCATTGTTAATATATTTATATTATTTTTAATATTTATACATTTTCATTTCTACATATACATTCTCAATTTCTCAACAGAAAAATCCCATAATTTCTCTGCTAATTATTTATTTGCAAACTTTGGTTATTTTAATTTGCAATCTGAATAATATCCTCCATCAATTAATTTATCATAATCTTCCAAAGCACATTATAAAGTAGTTTAAGCTCCTTATAAACAACTTTTAGTGAATATAAAATAAATAGGTGTAACTAATTTGAATAATAAATTTAAGATTGGATTTCCAACAATTTCTCTCACTAATTCTGTTCTAACAACTCCAGGATGTAAAGAACTAAAATTATTATTATTATTATTATTTACCAACCCTTAATTCCATGTCTTTTAGAAATTTCCATAGCATGAAGTATATTACATAATTTACTATTACCATAGGCTTATATATTGTATTTAATTGGCCATAGTTTCGAATTAGCATATTGAGCACAATTAATATCTTTAAAATCTAATTAAGAATGTTTATGTGCTAAAGATGCCACATTAACTACTCTACTTTATTAAGCACTTTTCAAATAAGAAATCTATACTATAAATTAAATTAAGTACCAATAATTCAGTTAATAAAAAATGTCCTAAGTGATTAGTACCAAATTAAAGTTCATAAGATTGTTTAGTTATTTTATATGTTTGTGGAGCCATTACACCTGCATTATTAATGAGAATATCTATTTATGAAATATTCAATTTCTTAAAATCTTCTACACATTACTTTACAGAATTGAGACATGACAAATCCAATTTTATCATGTAAGCCTTGGTTATTTTATTCTATTTATAATGTAAATAATTATACCAATTGATCTAAAACTAATTATCCTTTATTTGTATCTCGACAGGCAATCACAACAGTGGCTCCCATCATTCCTAATTAAAGAGCTGTTTCCTTTCCAATACCAGTGTTAGCACCAGTAATGAAGACTATTTTACCATTTAGATCTTTTTTTATTTTGCAGACACCTCCAGTCATGTAGATATGAAGCAACCATAAAAATAAAGCAAGACCTAAAATGCAAAATATACACATAAAATTTATATTAATATTTATGATTCTTAATTCCTTAATTTATTAATTAGAAGATTCAAAATTTCTTTTTAATTAAATAAGTTCTAAAATATATTCGAGAATAACGAAAAATTATTTATATTAAAAGATGTTTCAATAACTATTTGATTATCTACGATTACCTAGCTTTGTAGGAGATTCTATTCCATAAGACCGTAAACAAGATTATTAATGACTCATAGCTACAGATATCAAGATAGGAGTAGGTTAAAGTGCAATTAGAAAGATTTTCAAAGTACAAGATTATGATCAATACGAAAGAATGCAAATAAGTTCATTAGCTTAAGCATTATAAAAGAGTTAATAATATAATCCAAACCTTCATACAGATGATCTATTATTAAGATATCTTTATGCTAATAAATTCAATATTCAAGCATCAATTGATGTAAAGATGATTAATCATGCTAGCAATTTGTTTAAACTAATGAGATCTTTAAATAACTTGGCTAATTGAGACTAGATAAAGAAGTGGTATAACTTTATGTAAATAATATAATATAAATTAAAAGTAAAAAGGAGCAATTTACATAGAGGGAAGAACTAAGAATCATATTCCTTGTATAGTAGTTTCTACTAAATTGGTTGATGATTTGGTTTTATTTGAAAGAGCTGCCATTATATTATGTGCAATAGTTGAGGATTACATGTTTTATAATGGGAAAATAGAATCTTGGATAGCTGTCATTTAAACTAAAGATTAGAGTGCTTATAAAATGCAATTGGATAAAATCTTCTCTATAATTAAAGTATTGTAGACTTGTTTCCCTAATACATGTGAAGCAGTCTATATACTAAATGCTACACTCTCTATAAATTTACTCTGGTCGTAAATTGAAGGTAATACTTTACATATTAGACAGAATACATAAGTCCTATGACTCTATAAAAAATCAAATTCTTGAAGGATAAAGAATTGCCCATTTTATCCAATCAATTCCTTCCTGAAAAACTTGAGCAATCCTTAGGAGGAGAAAAAATTATTAAACAATATTGGCCTCCAGATGAAAACGATTACTATTATGATTAACCTCCTTAATAATAAAAACAATTCTTTGATTATGAAGAATAACCTTAAGTCTTCTTTTCAGAAAATAATAATCTATAATACATGAATGAAGCTCCTATTTTACATGAAGAAATATAATAACCTGTTCCAGTACAATAATCCCCATAATTGAAGAAAGAAGAAACTGATTCTGTTCCTGAAAAAAAAAAAAAATGCATTTGTGTTAAATGTTCAAGAGATTTAGAAGATTTGGCTTCTTAACCTTCTTAACCTCGATAACGTAAACCTTCTGAACTTTAACCTGTTAATAAACCCATTATACCGTAATAAGAACCATAAAAGTAAATAGCTCAATAATAATTGGACGATACTTATGTACCCTATGAAAGAAAATATGATAGTTTTATTAATGATACTAGTTTATTAATTCCAAAGATTATGAATGATACTATGTAATAAGATTAAAAGGAGGAACAATAATTTGGAGGTAATTCATTTAATAATTAATAACAATAATAATATATTCAATAACCTGAAATTAATTAAAAGAGTAACAAACCTTCTTTTACAAATCCATTTTATAATGCTGATTCAATGTAAGGATCATAATAAATAGAACCAAAATAACCACCAATAATATCAAATAAAGTAAGTTAAGAAATTCAAGCAAATATGGATGATACAATAATTGATGATAAACCAGATTATTAACCAAAATATATTAACAAACATAATCGTCCATAATAATCTTCTAATTTTTATTAGCCATCTCAATCAAGTCGTTTAACAAATAATAACCCAAATTTATACAATTTTCAAAACATTCCTAGTTACAATCCTATAAATTATGCTTAATATTAATAATAACCTTTGACATCTTAATCATATATACCAACTATGTAAACTTAACCGTAGAGTTAATAATACATAAATGTAGAACCTTAACTTTAGAAATTTGATGCAATTTAATAGTAACCAGTATAAGTACAGGACTTCGATTATAATAATTATAATCCTAACTAATCTCCTTATGCTCCATAACTTTCTAATGATCCAAAAAAGAAGTATGATTTTAGTTAATGGGATAAATATAATGATGGAAATGATGTTGTACCAATGCAATCTTATGTACCAATAACAAATACTTATACAAATCCATATGTACAATAGAGTCCTAACAATAATTATCCTATTAGTGAAGACTATAATAAAATATATGATACTACAAATGATTATAAACCAGGAGAATTTAGACCATCAACTTACAATTTTACCCCTTATGATTATAGATATAGCGATTAACAATTTTAGCCAAGTACTACTACTAAAGAAAATGGGTATAATTCAATAATTATTATTTAGAACACAATAATTATATCAATAGAAACCAGGATAGTAGGCATGTTAAATATTTTGATTTATCAATAAATAGTTTACATTGACTATGATTATGATGTAAGGTCCATTCTCACAGTGCCATGATTGTCTTCATCTAAATAATTATCATCTAAAATTTGATTAAACAAATCTTTGAGAGAAATTATTCCAAGAAGTTCTTATTACCTCATAACAAAAGCAATCTTTGTCTTTTATTTTTGAAACATTAGTAATAAATCTAACATTTTTGTGTCACTAGATATTATTAAAGGTGGATAAACCTTTACTTATTCTACTACGAATTATCCATAATTCGATTCCTTTAAATGGATTATATCTTTAGATTTAAAAAAACCTTTCACATTATCATTCTCAATTATTGGAATCGTTGAGTATTAATATATTTTTAATTTGCGAATCAAATTCTTACAGAAAGGTTCATCTGAATGAATATGAAAAACTCTTTCAAAAGGCTTTATATAATGAATGACATATTTATTTCTCAATTCCATCACTGACACTATTATCTTTAATTCTTCTGGTTTTATTATATCTTATTGTTAACACACTTACATTAATTAACGGATATATTATAAATGATATCTTTTACATCTTCTACCAAGAACATTATCTAAAATCAAACTCAAAGGATAACAAATCAAATATAAAATAGAAATCAGAAATTAAATATAAGGTATTATAAATGATGCTATTCTTAATTGATTCTTTCCTGTCATTATTGCTGAAGGAAAAATCTCTCCAAATAATATTACCAATATTACTGAGATTAACAATGCTATCCAATCACCTGTACTTCTTTTTAAAAAAATTGGAAGTGATTCGTTCGCCAATGAATTTGCAACCAATAAAGTTGATAATAATAAATGATGCTCTTCTATTACAGGTAAAATACGAGATGCCTACTATTATTTATGTAATACCCATTTTCTATTCTTATTCTGTTCCATATATTTTTTTCACTTCTATTGTTATTTAATCCAATGATAATAAACCTTATGTTGCCCCACTGCAAAAACCAGAAAATAATATTAAACACCTAATATTTTATTTATTCTAGTACAAACTTATCAGTCCATAAAATACATGATCTTCGAATTCTACTATCTCAGGATCTAAGGCTAAACAATTACCCATCAATCTAAAATAAAAAATTATTCGAATTATTCGAAACATTTTATTATTATTAATAACTTTTAGAATTCATTTATTACAAATTACTATATAAACAAATATTCAATATCACTATATAATAAAATTAAAAGTCTAATTTAAGATTTGTTTGACTTTTTTAAATAATATGGGTTCCTATTGTTAAAAACAATCTGAAATCAACACTGATTATTAAGAATCTGAGCAAATAGATTTTGTTGATATGAAAATAGATTAAGAAATCCATCCTATTAGAGTTCATAAAGGTTTTAGAATGACTCCTCGAAAATATAAATAATCTATGAAGATTGACAAGGCTGTTTCTCTAACATTTCTCTAAGAAGAATTGTACAAATACACAAACGAAAATTGTTGCAGTAAGAAAAATATTTATGCGGAGTTAGAATAGAAATAAGAAAACAAGCAAAATTAATAAAACAAATTGAAAAGTATAATAAAACCTCATTCATCATTTTAAAGGATTTCATCCCTGAAAGTCAATTATTATATAAATTGTTCTGAAAAGTAATTAAGAGTAGGTTAAAGATTACATTCTGAAAAATAAGTTAGATTTAACATTCCAAAATAATATAAAAAATCTTCACATTCTTGCTCAGTTCAAAAATCTAGGCTTAGGAAGACTTACATTAGATGATATTTAATTAAACTCATAATTAAAAACACAAATTCTATAATTTATTAAAAAATAGTTATTAAATTATTTTATCAATTTTAGCTATCAGCTTAATGAAGAATGATAGTCTTTTAATATAATATATTACTAAATTTTAGTTTATATTACATATTTACAGATAATTCTACTCTTATTAATGGATGCTGTATATTAATTTTAATAGTAAGGCTTTAAGAAACTATTGCGATAAAGTAACAAAATGGCTTTGTAATCCAAAAAAGTTTAAGATTTTTGAATTAAATAAATAGGCATTCAGCAGGACAATTTTTCTCATTTTAAAATTTGATCAAAATGCTAATTTGAAAATAATAAGAAAAAAGATAAACTATTAAGTTTTTACCTTATGTAAAAACTATAAATTTAAATGAGGAAATGTATTTACAAAAATACAATGTTTACCGCCACTAAAGAATGGTTTAAATCTTATTATTTTAATTTTAAAGGCTTCTAAAAATTTTTAATTTATGATAAGCTTGTGAAGTATAAAATTAACAAAATCATCATGGAAAATAAAAAAGAAATTAAGATTTAAAATTTTTTTAAATTTTATTTCATTATAATTAACAAAATTATTATTATTGTGAATAAATAGATATTAAATTTTATTAGAAATATATTTTGAAGTCCAAAAAATTTTATCATGAAATCATAAAATCCAATTCCAAAAGTAACAAAAAATGTTTTCATAATCAATTAAAAGTATATAATTCTTTTTAGAGATATTAGATCAAATATTATTCAAGACAATCCTAATCGATAAAACACACTAAGTAAATAAGAAAACGATTGTGAATTATAAAAATAAATCAAGAGTGCTGAAATTCCATAAGAACTAGAATGTATATTAAGTTTATTTTTAGAAAAAGCTCTTAATAATACTGAAGAACCATATTAGCGAATAACTCTATTATATTAAAAGAATAGCATCTAATTATAAGAATACTAAAATTAAATAGTTGAATTAAAGGAAAGAATTTAGGCTATCGAATAAAAATTTTTTAATTTGGAAACAACAAATAAGAAAAAAAAAAAGAGAAGAACTGCAGCTGAAATTGAAAAAAATTTTGAAGTTAAGTTAGATTCCATTTATTTTTTTAGTGTCCGTATAAAGATTGTTAGAAGTAGTATGGATCTGATGTTTCTNTTAGGAAGACTTACATTAGATGATATTTAATTAAACTCATAATTAAAAACACAAATTCTATAATTTATTAAAAAATAGTTATTAAATTATTTTATCAATTTTAGCTATCAGCTTAATGAAGAATGATAGTCTTTTAATATAATATATTACTAAATTTTAGTTTATATTACATATTTACAGATAATTCTACTCTTATTAATGGATGCTGTATATTAATTTTAATAGTAAGGCTTTAAGAAACTATTGCGATAAAGTAACAAAATGGCTTTGTAATCCAAAAAAGTTTAAGATTTTTGAATTAAATAAATAGGCATTCAGCAGGACAATTTTTCTCATTTTAAAATTTGATCAAAATGCTAATTTGAAAATAATAAGAAAAAAGATAAACTATTAAGTTTTTACCTTATGTAAAAACTATAAATTTAAATGAGGAAATGTATTTACAAAAATACAATGTTTACCGCCACTAAAGAATGGTTTAAATCTTATTATTTTAATTTTAAAGGCTTCTAAAAATTTTTAATTTATGATAAGCTTGTGAAGTATAAAATTAACAAAATCATCATGGAAAATAAAAAAGAAATTAAGATTTAAAATTTTTTTAAATTTTATTTCATTATAATTAACAAAATTATTATTATTGTGAATAAATAGATATTAAATTTTATTAGAAATATATTTTGAAGTCCAAAAAATTTTATCATGAAATCATAAAATCCAATTCCAAAAGTAACAAAAAATGTTTTCATAATCAATTAAAAGTATATAATTCTTTTTAGAGATATTAGATCAAATATTATTCAAGACAATCCTAATCGATAAAACACACTAAGTAAATAAGAAAACGATTGTGAATTATAAAAATAAATCAAGAGTGCTGAAATTCCATAAGAACTAGAATGTATATTAAGTTTATTTTTAGAAAAAGCTCTTAATAATACTGAAGAACCATATTAGCGAATAACTCTATTATATTAAAAGAATAGCATCTAATTATAAGAATACTAAAATTAAATAGTTGAATTAAAGGAAAGAATTTAGGCTATCGAATAAAAATTTTTTAATTTGGAAACAACAAATAAGAAAAAAAAAAAGAGAAGAACTGCAGCTGAAATTGAAAAAAATTTTGAAGTTAAGTTAGATTCCATTTATTTTTTTAGTGTCCGTATAAAGATTGTTAGAAGTAGTATGGATCTGATGTTTCTTTAAATTTACATATTAAATTTAAACACAATAGTGGAAGCAAAACTGAACATCAAAAAATAATTGTAATATAATTTTTAATTAAAGAGATAATTACAAGCTGGAGAACTTGATGAAAAAGATATTCAAAAAATTAATATATCAACTAAATGAATAATCAAGAACATTCAAATAAAATTTTGATTTAAATTTAGTTCATGTGTTTCAATATTTTTATTCCGCCTTTTTTTTATTATTTATACAGGTTTTATAATCAAAAATTTAAATTTGAAAGGACATTATTTTTATTAATATAGTTTAAATCAATCTGTATAGATTATGTCTAACCTAAATGAAAATAATAGAAAATTGGTTAAAACCAAATAAAGATGGGTATTAATTAAAATGTATAATTAGGAAACTTTAACATAGAATATTACAAAAAATAAAAACAAAGAAAGTAATTAAATAGGTTTGAAACATTAAATTGTCAAATCAAATTAAAAGAATAAATAAGTTATTGCTTTTGAGAAGCGAATTTAATTGCCATCAAGAACAATCAATTAGTATTTAAAAATATCAAAAACAAAAATATGCTCAAATTTAAAATTGCAAGATTCTAAAGGATTTGTTAGAGAGTTCAGATGCTATGATGATAAATCATTAAACATTCCTAATTATTTTAATTAAACTATTGCACATGTAAAATATTATTTTTACTTTTAGTCTTTAGATAATGATTGCTAATCAGATGATGAGCAAGTTTAATTAGCAGTGGATAAGCTTAAATATTTACTTGAAACTTAGTTAAATTAATATCAAAAGTCTTTTTGAGATTTTTAAACTTCATTTAAATTATATATTATTTATAAATTGTTTTAATCCTTTCTATATTATGAATAATTTAAAATTTTATAAAATTTTAATAGAATATCTAATAAATTTATATTATGAAAGAAGAATAAACTTGAGTTTAGTAAAAATTATTTTCTAAGAATTCTATATATTATGTAATATATAATTAGGATTAGAACATATTATTAATAATGAAAATGATGTAATTATTAAATTCATGAATTTATATTTAAATATATATATTTATATTTGTCAAATAAAAAATATTAAATTCAGAATTAGTTAAGGTTAATTTCAAAAGAATTATAAAAATAATTTAGAAATTAATTAGCACAGAAATAAAATTTATATTAATTTAATAATTAAATGGATCCAAATACATAAATTAATGAGAGATACACAAAATTGTAAGAGAAATTGAGTACTTTACAATTTGAAGTTGATACAACAAAAGATGCAAAAATAGATGAAATTTATGATAGAATCAATTAAGCATAAATTGAATTGAAAGAAATTATTAGTAATTACAGTGAATAACTTGTAATGTTTTCTTGTAAATATAGGGATAATTGACAAATTAATTTTCAGATCTTAGCAAATAATTTGAAAAGCAAAATGAAAAATATAGTTCTACACATGAAAAAAAAATAAAGGAGATTAAAAATTTAGAGAATAAGCTTTAGAAAAGGCTTGAAGATGACATAAAGGCTAATAAAGAACAAAGTGACTAAGTGCTGTCGAATTATGAACAATAAGTATTTTTTTAAATAAAAATATTAAAGGTTTAAGAATTACTCTAACAAATAGGATAAGAAATAAAGGTTAGAAATTAATAAGTAAATATAATAAATACAACACTTCAAAACGATCTACCAGCTTTGTGGTAATATAATGTATAAGAAAATTAAGAAAGAGTATAAGAAGATTAAGATATTGTTAAAAGAGCTAGCAGTGATATTACTAAACTGTTTGAATAGACAAATTAAGGAAAATAATAGAGGTAAATTTTATTTATTATTTTGATAGAGAGGATTCAGAAATGAGTATGTTTTCTATGCTGAAAGAAGTGGTAGTAAGAATCAAAAGTGAATTAGAAGAGGAGAGATAATTGAGGATGGATGGACATGAAGCTTTATTATCAATACTTGAAGAGGCTTATGAAAAAATGGAAGAAACACATGCAAAAGTTTAATAATAAAAGGCTGCTTTACAAGATAAATGAAATATAATATAAAATTAAATTTTTTAGCATATTTAAGAATTTTTGTTAGTGGTTCTTGTTCAATAAATATTAAGGAATCAATATTATTTACTACTAAATATATCATTACAATTAAATTACCATTTTTAGAAAATGATGAACTTTGTAATTAGTTTATGACATAAAGCAATAAAGATTTATTCCCCTTATTGATTGAAAATCCAGGTTATCTCTTTTGTCTCTGGATGTGTTTTCTAAATTTCAAGCTATTTGAATAATATCTTATTTAATATTTATTTGTTTTAAAAAGAAGAATAAACAAGATGTCTGAAGATGCTGAATAGAGTTTTAGAGTTAATGAGATAATTTGGGCGAAAGTCTTGGGCTGTAAGTATATTATAATTCTTTAGATCCATGGTGGCCTGCAAAAGTAATTATACAAAATCATCTTTTAGATTGCTTCAATTACTGATGCGAATGGCAAGAATGGATAATGTTACGAATACAGGGTGAATTTTATTGGAGATACTTCGCAGTATAATTTTTATTTAGCATAATAGTGCCTAATTAAAGTTTGATAAATTAAAGAAATGGAATCCTAAACCAATACAATAAGAAAATAAAAAGTTAAAAGAATCAATAGATTTAGCTAATAATTTAATTGAAAGGCTAGAAAAGGCTTAAGAAATTGAATAGGATAATTTAAATGAGCATACATTAAAGGATCTAACAATTAAACTCAACGATCTTGTCTTTAAAAAAAAATCTAAATAAGATGTAAATCGATTGTAATTAATTCATAGATCATTCAAATTTTAAATCTAATCAGCAATAATGAAAAATTATCTATTGTAAAATTAAACTTAGGATAATAATATTTTGCATTATATTAAGCCTTAAAATATGGAAAAGCAGAAAATTATCTATAATATACATAAGACTTTATTGATTAATTGAAATAAAAAATAGGTTTCAAATAGCAGCATGATTTTTTGCCAATTTTAAAAAAATAAGAAAAATCCACTCCAAACAGTGATGATACTAAGGAAATCACTGATTCTCCAATTAAGAAAAAGAAAATTGAAGAAATCTCTAAAGATACACTTTGTTATTAAAATTGATTTTATTTTAATTATTTCTTGGCATAAATTGTCTGTTTCTATTAACTTAGTGAATTTTTACAGNATAATATAAAATTAAATTTTTTAGCATATTTAAGAATTTTTGTTAGTGGTTCTTGTTCAATAAATATTAAGGAATCAATATTATTTACTACTAAATATATCATTACAATTAAATTACCATTTTTAGAAAATGATGAACTTTGTAATTAGTTTATGACATAAAGCAATAAAGATTTATTCCCCTTATTGATTGAAAATCCAGGTTATCTCTTTTGTCTCTGGATGTGTTTTCTAAATTTCAAGCTATTTGAATAATATCTTATTTAATATTTATTTGTTTTAAAAAGAAGAATAAACAAGATGTCTGAAGATGCTGAATAGAGTTTTAGAGTTAATGAGATAATTTGGGCGAAAGTCTTGGGCTGTAAGTATATTATAATTCTTTAGATCCATGGTGGCCTGCAAAAGTAATTATACAAAATCATCTTTTAGATTGCTTCAATTACTGATGCGAATGGCAAGAATGGATAATGTTACGAATACAGGGTGAATTTTATTGGAGATACTTCGCAGTATAATTTTTATTTAGCATAATAGTGCCTAATTAAAGTTTGATAAATTAAAGAAATGGAATCCTAAACCAATACAATAAGAAAATAAAAAGTTAAAAGAATCAATAGATTTAGCTAATAATTTAATTGAAAGGCTAGAAAAGGCTTAAGAAATTGAATAGGATAATTTAAATGAGCATACATTAAAGGATCTAACAATTAAACTCAACGATCTTGTCTTTAAAAAAAAATCTAAATAAGATGTAAATCGATTGTAATTAATTCATAGATCATTCAAATTTTAAATCTAATCAGCAATAATGAAAAATTATCTATTGTAAAATTAAACTTAGGATAATAATATTTTGCATTATATTAAGCCTTAAAATATGGAAAAGCAGAAAATTATCTATAATATACATAAGACTTTATTGATTAATTGAAATAAAAAATAGGTTTCAAATAGCAGCATGATTTTTTGCCAATTTTAAAAAAATAAGAAAAATCCACTCCAAACAGTGATGATACTAAGGAAATCACTGATTCTCCAATTAAGAAAAAGAAAATTGAAGAAATCTCTAAAGATACACTTTGTTATTAAAATTGATTTTATTTTAATTATTTCTTGGCATAAATTGTCTGTTTCTATTAACTTAGTGAATTTTTACAGAAATTTTATTAAAATTTTTTTTGGTAAAATTATTACCCAGTTAAGAATTAAGTTTAAAATTATTACCCAATAAAGAACTATGCTTTTACATAAACTTCATTTATCATATTATAATCAATAACATCATTTTTTTATCAAGGAATGTTCAATTTTTTATTTTAAGAAAATTTTGTTACGCCATCGTTTCTCAGTTCTTTTCTTTTGTGTTTATATCATAATCATGACTAAATTGAAAATTATGTATAATTCATTCATATTTGCTACATAAAAATTAAGCTTTAATTAAATTTATATAATTAGAAAGCTATAAATATTAGTCCACTTAGTCTAATTTTTTCTCATATTTTTATAATAAAATAATAAAGATGGTTATAGTGATATTGATTGTTAATAAAATGTTATCTTCTAAATTTGGCTATTTATGAGGAAACATATATTAAGTTTGAAAAATTATCAAAAATTTGCACAAATGACATTCTAAATAGAGAAAGTAAGTTATCTGTTCTTCTTATATGTATTTGAGTCCGAATAAGAAAAATGAAAAAATATTTTTATATTTAGAACAAAAAAGAATATAGATAAGTAAAAATTCATTTATTGTTTTTCTTTATTTTCTTTAGGCATCCAAAGGCCTATCTTAATTTATTCATTCTAGCTTAGTTTGTTAATTTTTGATGATGCATGATCATCCTATTTACTCTACATCTAAATTCATCAATCTATGTCTTTGATGAATCAAGGAAGTCTTATGGAATTGTATGAAAGGCATAGTCAAGTTGATCAAGAGCTTTTTCTGAACTTTCAAAAAGAACTGAATGTAGTTTTTATTATGGAAGTCTCATAAGAAGTATGAGCATAGTTCTTGATTCTTCAAGTATCTTAGGTTGATTTGATTCTGTTGCCATAGCAAGATGATTTGAATTATTTTTTAAAAATAATCAAAAATTAACCTTAGTCTTGCTTTATTGTTGTAAATTACAAATCAACCTCAATAAATATAATACTTATTAAATAATACCCTAAAAATAGTTATCAAAAACTAGTATTCAAATAAAAAAAAAAACTATTTTTACAAGCTCATCAATATCTATAATGTTAAAAAATGTTAAGAAAAAAATTAATTGTAGCGTAGCAATTTAAGTTGTTCTTTTTAAAATACAATTATAATATAACTACATTTTTGAGTTCATTTTAAAAGAATTATAAATTTATTGTAAATTATCAATAATTTTTACTTATTTTTAATGCAATTTAATACTATTAAATGGTTAGGGTGGGTTGTTAGAGAAATTTAAGATCAATATTTAAGTTTAAAAAATAAAATAAAATAAATGAGTTAAATATGTTAGAAATCATTCAAATTTAGAAAAAAATAGAATAACAAATATATAGTTTATATTTCTGTGTGTGGTGGAAAAATTCTAAAATATATATCAACAATCTTATTATTATTCGATAATAGTTGTTGTAACCATTCTACTTTTATAATACTTAATCAATTCCTTAGGAGCATATTTAGCAACTTCATTTGTAAAATATTCTCTAGATTTCGGAATTGTACCATTTGACCTGAGTAACATATAAAATAATACCTTTTTCTCCATTTTACAGTAGCAATTAACTTGCCATTCATTATGGATTTCTTAACAGATTCAATTTTTTATACTTTGTCACCTTATAAGAAATCTCCATTCTCAACTTTTGGTCCTAATGAGAATGATTATTCTTTAAAGATATCTAAACTCAAATCATGAATTTTTTATATTTTTGACAATTTAGAGGTTGTCATTAGATTTTATGTAAAGTCATCTTCTCTTTCATATCTAGTGAAAATATCAATTAAATTATCCAAGTTGTTATTGTATTTTTAAATGTGCTAATCAGCATCTAATATTTCTAATTTTGTTTTCTTTTTTTGATAGTCTTCTTGTTATTCTAATTGTTGCTTTTTTCTCGTATTCTTTTTCATGATTTATTTTATTTGCTAATAGCGGAAAATTTTTGTGTAAATTTAATTATAAAATACATATTAAATATTTTCCCAACTATATTTTAATATAATATACATACAAAAACATTCTGAGGAATTATTTTTAAAAACTATTTGAATTCCTGAAATTTTTAATGGAAAATATTTTGAAATTTGAATTATAAGAATTAATTATATTTTCCATAATATAAAATTTATACTATTATATTATAAGATGTTCAGATCTCAAGAAATGAGTTATTTTTAGTTAGTAATGCCATAAGATAGTGCATGGACTATCATGGATTAATTAGGATATCTCAGTAAAGTGGAGATAATTGACCATAATCCTAATGAAGCTTTAATTAATAGACCATTTGCAAATTATGTTAAAAGGTAAATAATTTTAGTATTACATTAGATGCGATGATTTGATTGTTAAAATAGAGAATATGCTTTAGGTAGCAAAAAATTCAAATTTGCTATCTAATTATAAGAGAGGAAATTTGAAATAGTTTACAAAACAAGTATTCCATATAATATAATTAATTGTTTATAGCAAAATTCTCACACTCATACATATCTAGATAAGATTGAAGAGGACATTAACAAAAAAACTTCATCTTTTCAGGAATAAAATAAACATCTTGAATAACTTATTGATTAATCAGAATACATTTAAAATTACATTGAAATCTTACTAGAGAGTTAAAAGTATTTAGGGGATAATGTATTTTAAAATTAATCAATCTCAAAATTTGAGGCATATGTTGGCATACTCAAAAATTAAGAACAACTATAGTATTTAATTTTAATAAAATAGATTTCATCGAGTAATTTTTAGAGTAACTAAAGGAAACTCTTTTGTTCATTTAAAAAGAATGAATGAGAAACAATCGATTTTCATTATTTTATTTCCAAACATAGGAAACTATGGAAAATCAAAAATTGTAAAGATTGTAGAATAAATGTCATAAGGAAAGTTTAGTTTGCCTTAGAGTCAATTAGAATTCGAAAAAAAAATAAATGAATTGAAAATAAAGCAAGCTGAATATATTAATGTAATAAACAATACAGAATCTAGCTTATACAAATGACTCAAAATTAGTTGTGCAAATGTATCTCAAATATGATGGTGATAAGAAATGGATTACCACTAATAGAATATTATAAGTTTTATTTAATAAAAGAAAAGGAACTATATAAAGAGCTAAATAAGCTAAAAATGCAAGGGAGATTGTTCCTAGGAGAATTATGGGTGCCAACAAGAGATATATAATCCTTAGAATAAACTTTATAATTAATTAAAGAACAACAATTAAATAATCCAGGAGGTTAATTAGCATAAAGAAGTCCTCCTGATTAACTTTAGAAACCTACCTATTTCAGGTTAAATGAGTTCACATCAATATTTTAAGAAATAGTGAATACATATGGGATACCAAGATATCAAGAGATTAATCCTGCAATAATAACAATAATTACATTTCCATTTTTATTTGGAGTAATGTTTGGAGATATTGGACATGGATTTGTACTATTTATGTTTGGATGTTATCTATGTTTATTTAAGAATAGGTAATTCTATAGATTAAGATATCTGATTTTATTGATGGGTTTATTTAGTTTTTATTCAGGATTAATTTATAATGATTATTTAAGTATATCATTAAATTTGTTTAAAACTTGTTTAAGATCATAGGAATAGTGTGTATACCCATTTGGAATAGATCCAATGTGGGGAGGACATTTAGAGTTTAATGACTCATTTAAGATGAAATTAAGCATAATAATAGCATTTTTCCATATGTTGTTAGGTATTGTCTTAAGTGGTTTGAATTATTTGTTTTTGGAAGATTGGTTAAGATTATTTTGTAAATTCATACCATAATTATTATTTTTGGTTTGTACAATAGGATATATGGTGTTTCTAATAGTATATAAATGGTTGACAAATTTTGAACCAAAAAATGCTCCTAGTATAATAACAACAATGATATCTATGATATTAAATTTAGGAAGAATATCAGGTCCTTAAATGTGGGAAGGAGATTCTTAAGATTATATTTAATATTGTTTGTTATGTATAATATTATTTATTTATTATTTAGTAATAACAATTATTTCAATACCATGGATGTGGTTTCCAACAATTATAAGTCATTTTCTATTAAAGAAAAGTCGCCAATAAAATGAAGGTAAACGTAAGACTCACAGAATAGATTATGGATAATTAATAGAAGAACCAGGAATTGAAATGTCCTAAACTTTTTCTTACAGTCATGATTAAATAAATGTTAAACAGAATGAACATATTGCAGAAATCCAGGATTAAACAGTTCAATTATAATCAAAAGATATTTCCCATGAAGGAATTCAAGACATTATTGTTCATGAAACCATTGAAACTTTAGAGTTTGTACTTGGAGTTTTATCAAATACAGCTAGTTATTTAAGATTATGGGCATTAAGTTTGGCCCATTCACAACTTTCAGAAGTGTTCTTTGAATTGTTATTAGTTTAGCCAATTAATCATGGATAGCCAATTAGTTTAATGATAGGATTCCTTTTTTGGGCTTTGATAACTTTTGGTGTTTTGATGTGTATGGATAGTATGGAATGTTTTTTACATTCTTTAAGATTACACTGGTAATATTCATTTTATTACTCAAGGGTGGAATTTTAAAATAAGTTTTTTAAAGGAGATGGAGTCTAATTTAATGTATATTCATTTAGAGATAGAATCAAAGAAACTGTTAATTTAGAGTAATAGTGAAGGATTAGAGTTATGTGTTTAGAATTAACTAAGATAGGATTATTAATCATAAATTATTATTCACTTTTATGCATTTTCTTAATTGAAATAAAATTATTATGAATAATAAACTTGATCCGTATTAATTAAATATTAGTAAAGAAAATGGCAATATCAAAACTAATATTTTAAGTAATGGAGATTACTCTGCTTCATAAGGATTAGAAAATCAGATGAACCTCCCAACAGAACTAGATGGTATGTGATGAATTAAACAATTTAAGATTATGAAGGACCTACTCTCTTTTATTGCTATCATTGTAAAATGGATTCAGTATCATCTTGTGAATATTAGGCTTCAGGATAAACTTTTCTTTGTGCATTTCTTTTATTTTTTATTCTAAACATTTTTGGCTGTTTAATTCCTTATAGTTCAACTGTATGTAAAGATAGAAAACAGATTTGTCCAAGATGCAGAAATATTATAGGAATCAAATATTATGATGCATGCGCATGTTGAAAACAAAAATTANGTGGGAAGGAGATTCTTAAGATTATATTTAATATTGTTTGTTATGTATAATATTATTTATTTATTATTTAGTAATAACAATTATTTCAATACCATGGATGTGGTTTCCAACAATTATAAGTCATTTTCTATTAAAGAAAAGTCGCCAATAAAATGAAGGTAAACGTAAGACTCACAGAATAGATTATGGATAATTAATAGAAGAACCAGGAATTGAAATGTCCTAAACTTTTTCTTACAGTCATGATTAAATAAATGTTAAACAGAATGAACATATTGCAGAAATCCAGGATTAAACAGTTCAATTATAATCAAAAGATATTTCCCATGAAGGAATTCAAGACATTATTGTTCATGAAACCATTGAAACTTTAGAGTTTGTACTTGGAGTTTTATCAAATACAGCTAGTTATTTAAGATTATGGGCATTAAGTTTGGCCCATTCACAACTTTCAGAAGTGTTCTTTGAATTGTTATTAGTTTAGCCAATTAATCATGGATAGCCAATTAGTTTAATGATAGGATTCCTTTTTTGGGCTTTGATAACTTTTGGTGTTTTGATGTGTATGGATAGTATGGAATGTTTTTTACATTCTTTAAGATTACACTGGTAATATTCATTTTATTACTCAAGGGTGGAATTTTAAAATAAGTTTTTTAAAGGAGATGGAGTCTAATTTAATGTATATTCATTTAGAGATAGAATCAAAGAAACTGTTAATTTAGAGTAATAGTGAAGGATTAGAGTTATGTGTTTAGAATTAACTAAGATAGGATTATTAATCATAAATTATTATTCACTTTTATGCATTTTCTTAATTGAAATAAAATTATTATGAATAATAAACTTGATCCGTATTAATTAAATATTAGTAAAGAAAATGGCAATATCAAAACTAATATTTTAAGTAATGGAGATTACTCTGCTTCATAAGGATTAGAAAATCAGATGAACCTCCCAACAGAACTAGATGGTATGTGATGAATTAAACAATTTAAGATTATGAAGGACCTACTCTCTTTTATTGCTATCATTGTAAAATGGATTCAGTATCATCTTGTGAATATTAGGCTTCAGGATAAACTTTTCTTTGTGCATTTCTTTTATTTTTTATTCTAAACATTTTTGGCTGTTTAATTCCTTATAGTTCAACTGTATGTAAAGATAGAAAACAGATTTGTCCAAGATGCAGAAATATTATAGGAATCAAATATTATGATGCATGCGCATGTTGAAAACAAAAATTACAACCTAATGATTGATAATTATTTATTGTATGATTAATAATTAAATTTATTAACCAGTTGAATTCGTATATTCATATACGATAGGAGGAAAGGAGACATAGCATTTTTAATTAAAAAATTAATTACCACAAAAGAAGAGAAATCTTACAGAAGAAGAAAAAAGATAAATAAAAAGAGAAATACATGATGAGTTTAACAAAAAGAAAATTGTAAAGAAAACAATTAATAAGCAAATCATTATTAATATTAATCACAAAAAATATTTAAAATTGTATGTCTTATTTAATATAGATTAGATTTAAGAAATTAAAAAGTAGAAAAAATAAAGTGACAAAATTAGGTCTAGGAAAAAGAATAAAATTAGTAAAGAGAGAAAGAATCTACAAGTTGACTAAAGAAGATGATGAAGAGTAAGTAAAAGTAAAGGATGCTTATGACAGAGAGTATGATAAAGGTAAGGTAAAGAAGGTTAAGAAGAAAAGAGAAAAATAATAACTAGATTTTGATAAAGCATATAAATTAAAATATAATAAATGAATTTAAAAGATAATGAAGAAATCTGTGTGAGGATAAAAACTTTAGATAATAACACATTAGATATTCGTATTAAATAAACTTAAACTATTAATGATCTTAAAAATTTAATTGAAATAGTAAATTGTCATATTTAGCAAAGGTCTCAACCATTCCATCATCAAGATAGAGATTATTGTTTAAAGGAAGGTAACTTAATAATGAAGATACTTTAATTTCTTTGAATATCGAGGATTAATGTGTTGTTCATTTAGTTGCCAATATGCCTGAATTTGAAACATCACCTTTAAACAGAGGTTTATCAACTAGTTCAATTGATGAACATGATAACAGAAATAGTTGTATGTATATAGTAAATATATAGTTGATGTACAGGAGAGTAGAAGAAACTCTCGAAAAAAGGTTCTTTAATAGAGATTGCATGGATTTTAATAGTTACCAACTAGGAATTCACTACAATAAAATGTAATGACATTACACAATCTTTTACAATCATTCAATACAGTGCCTGAAGTTATTGAATAAGGCTAAATATTTGCTCAAAAAGACTTTGAATTAGGTTAATGGATTGATTTTAAAGATTCTTATGGGGAATGGGTTGAAGGTTATATAGGATAAAAATAATAAAATCAGGTTTAAATAGTACATTAAAATGGAGAAGAATGGTTAGGAGTTCCATCAAATAGATTAGCATTATTTAGATCTCATACAATATAAAAGAGTTATCATATGTCTCCTATTCTTAATAATCATGAATAGTAATAGCTATGGACTTTTAGTGAATTACTTGGTTAAACAGCAATGTTATTATCAAGAGCAGGAAATATGATGTCAAGATTAGCAGATAGTGTAGAAGATAAATCTATTCCATAAAATAAAAAGGCAGATATGTCTAATCTTATTACTGGAATGATAGAAGAATAAAGAAGAATATAGGAGGAAAAAGTAGAAAAATAAGATGATGTTACATCTCTTAAATCTATGAAATCTATGAAATCAGATAAGATTTCTATTGATTATGAAACATCTTCTATTAAATCTATGAAGTAAATTGTTTATTTATTTAGATCTGATATCTCTAAATTAACTACATATTTTATTGGACATAATCATAATACAATGATGGCTGAAAATATCGCAGAAGAAGAAGAAAATAGTAGTTAAGACATGTCTGTTGATAATTAAAGAGATGCTCCAAATATTTCAAAAGAATTTAAAGAAAATTATGCTTATTATGAGACTTCTTTATTGGCTGCTCAATTAGCCCCTCTATCTGATCGTCTAGGCAGATTATTGTAATATTTTACATCTATTTTCTTAGAGTTGATTTATCCCCATATCTAGCTTTAAGTGGAGCCAATATTAACAAGTATCTTTATCTTATATGAAGTATCTTTCAAAACCATCCTAATTCCAATATATCCAATTTATCCATCATTACTAATGAAGGCAGTCAATATTCTACTTAAGCTAAGTAATATTATTTTCAAGTGCCTATATTGTTAACTCCTTTTGAATTGCATACACAATCATAATCTGCAACGTCAGCTAATAGAATTGTTGGAGATAATGTTGATATATTGAATCATCTAAACAATAATAATACAAATACAAGATAAAAAAAAACAACAAAAAAAGAGGAAGAAGAAAAATAATAATTTGTTAACTTATCTAAATATAAACCTACATAATCATATCATTAGTAATACTAATAATAATAATAACAATAACAATAACAGTAGCAATAACAATAATAGTAATAGTAATAGCAATAATAATAATACTATATTAAGGAATCCAATTTTTAAAATATCGAATAAGATGATCCATAGTCACTATAATAGTATTAATCATTAAAGAAATAATCCACTGATGGTTAAATAAAAAAGAAAAAAAAAGGCAAAGAAGTATCTTTTTCAGAATAAATTAATTAACTGAAAAAAGATAAATAGTTTTGATAAATATTATATATATATTAAGCATATTATTATATAAACGAAATAATATTTCAGTTAAATCAACAGTTCTTAAACTTACAATAAAAATACTTCATACATTTTGGATTGTTATTGGCTAAATAAAATTTATTATCTTAAAAAATTTCAACTAAATTGGAATTTTCTTTATAAGTTATTTTGTTACTGTATAAATTTTATATCCAAGAATATTTTAAAGTTTTTTTTGAAAGCATCTCAATATCTATGTATTCTTCATGCTCATATTTTTCTTGGTTATCAAATGAATGTAATACTGATTTTCATTTTCATTTTAAATGACATAAAATATTATTGCACTATAGTTTTAAAAAGAATAATATAATTGTGCATTTATTTTTCATTCTTTATAATATAAAAATATACATTAAATATAGTGATAATTAATGTCAAAAATATATGAAAGAGAAAATTAACTAATAATTAGATTTCCCCCTGAGATAGCAGAGAAAATACGGGAGTCCTTTGCAAATAATTAATAATTACCAATGACAATTGAACCAAAAATTGGAAAAGGTTTAGAATTCGAAGTATCAATTAACAGTTTGAAATATTAAGATAAAGGTGTATTAGTAGATTTGCCAACAATAACAGAGAGTTATAAATCAAAGGATTTCATAAATTTATATAAATCAAATGATATAAGTTAAATGATTTGGGTTGGAAAGACTAGTAATACAAGATAATGTGGAGACAAAGTAGTTTGTGATAGTGGATTAACTCCACCTACTTATGATATAAGAAAAGATTTTCATCGTAAATAGCCATAGATAGATATTAATGAAATATAAAGAGTGGAAAAAGAATTACATATTATTTAATCAGAATTTATGAAATAATAAGAAGAAGAAGATAATGGATCAGATGATGGAAAGAAAGGAAAGAAAAGATACAATAAGTTTTGATCTATTCAATAAATATACACTCATTAAAAGAGTATACTTAAAAGCTTTTCTAATTCTTATTTGTGAACAGTTGAGGATCCACTGGCTGTTGATGCTGAAGGTCTTCTTCCACAAAATGTTAAATATTAATGTTTAATTTTGCCTTATTGATGTAACAATGATAAAACCTAAATAAAATTAAGAAATACATTTTATATTCTTGGTTCTAAATATTACCATCCTCCTGAATTTTAATGTTCTTCTTAACAAAATACAAATTCTGCATTCTCATATTATTAAGCTACTACTCTAAAATGATCATAAGGAAAAGGTGCTAATTATTCTACTCTAATAATAGCAACATCCTAAAAATAATAATAATTAGATTACATTTCTTTTAGAATCTTATCTTTTTTATAAAATATCATAATAAACTTATCCATAACAAATAATAACTTTAGATATTTCTTTATGAGTTTTAATTTCTTCATGAGAATCAGGAATCAATCTATGGAATCTGGTTCCTTCAAGGAAAAGAGAAATATCAGATGTTGCCTTGGAGAATTTAAGTAATCTTTTAGAATTGAATAAAATTAATGGTTTTCTGAAATCTCTTCTTAATTATCTTCGAAGTGAATGGAAATAATTGGATGGATTAGAACATACACAAACTTAGAAATTAGAATCTAGAATTTATCTTTTAATTCTCTATTCTTTCATCTGAAATACAATATTAGGATCATCATCCATTAATTATAAATATCTTTCCATTCTACCACTAGAATGTTCAGGTCCTTAACCATCTAAACCATGAGGTAACATCATAACTAATCCTGAAGGTACATTCCATTTAGATTCTCCTGATGTAATAAAATTATCAATCATAATTTATGCTCCATTTGCAAAGTCTCCAAATTACCCTTCCCATATAGTCAAAACATTTGGATTTGATTAAGAATATCCATATTCGAATCCTAATACTCCATATTCTGACAAAGGAGAATTGAAAACTTCAAATCTATTATTTCCTCCATTAGGAATCTAATTTCGAAGTGGATAGTATTTAATATCTTTCTTTTAATCATTTATTACTGCATGTCTTTATGAAAATGTTCCTCTTTCACAATCTTAACCACTTAATCTAATACTAAATCCTTCATGTAATAATGTTCCAAAAGCCAAAGCTTCTGCTGTACCAAAATCAATTCCTTTGCCTTATTCGATTGATTGTTTTCTTTACTCGTAGATTCTCTTTACTTGAGGATGAACAGTTAATTCAGCTGGTAAATTATTTACTTTCTCATTCAATTCTAATATATCACTCAAAGCAACTCCTGTATCCTTTACTCTTCCCCATTTTGTTACTTATTAAATTTTTTCCCAAGGTTTTGGTACCCAATGTACCTTATCAAATGTTTCCTTTTGTATGTTTTTATAAGCAGTCTCAAGTATATTTGTGAGTTTCTTAATTTCAGTATTTGCAAAATCATCTGTTATTATACCATCTTTTCTTAATTATTGATCATATATTTAAAATACAGGCTTTTATTTGTTGATGATTTCATACATCTATGGCTAAGTAAATGCAGGTTAATCTTATTCATTATGACCATATCTTCTATATCCAATCAAATCTATTACGATATCTTTCTTAAATTATTATCTAAATCTGACTGCTATTTTAAATATTTCTTCCACAAGATCAGGATCATCAGCATTTACATGAATTATTGGTACATCAATAGCTTTAGCAACATCAGTACAATATAAACCAGATCTACTATCAATAGGAGTTGTAGTAAAACCAATTTGATTATTAACAACAACATGAATAACACCTTCATTTGTATATCCAGTTAAATTTTCTAGTTATAATGATTCATAAACAACTCCTTAACCAGCCATAGCAGCATCTCCATGAATAATAATACCTAGACAGGTTTATTTATTGTTACAAATATCCTACAATGCTCTTGTCTTACCTTATACAACTGGATTAACAGCTTCTAAATGTGAGGGATTTGGTAACATTGTCATTCTAATATGATGTCCATCTGGAAACTATTAATCTCTAGTAACTCCCAAATGATATTTAACATCTCCTATATTACCCCATGATTCTTCTATTTCTTTACTATATTTATTTTAAAATTCTGCAAATATAATTTCTAATGGTTTTTTAAATACATTTGCTAATGTACTCAATCTTCCTCTATGAGCCATTCCTACAATAATATGTTCAACCTTATTTTAAGCACATTAATCTACTAATGCTTCCAAACCTACAATTAAAGTATCTGTTCCTTCAATTCCAAATCTTTTGCTTGTTGTAAATCTGGTTTTCAAAAATTCATTAAATAAATCAACTCTTGCTAATCTCTACCAAGTTGATGTTTATGTTTCCTTACTTGGTTTCCATTATGCTATTCTATCCATTTCTTATTCTACCCAATGTTTTTATTCTGTTGATACCATATGAATATATTCAACTCCATATTTTTTTGTATAGATCTAAGATAATCTATCATAGATTTCTCTAATTGTCCACTCTTCTTTTGCTTCCATAAATGGCTAAAATTAGCTATTATTATATACATAAATAAATGATCTTTAATCCTTATTTCCAAAATATATAGGAACATCTAATTCCTCTTTCTTAAACCCAAAACTATCCAAAGTCATCTCTGGTCTTGAACCCTTAACTCTTCCATATTCTTTTGTATGTGGTAAATCTAATATTAAATTAAATTATTCGATTACTTAATGGATCTAAATCAGCCAATTAATGTCCACAGACAAAAAACATTCTAAACATATAGTAAGTCCTATATAGCAATTAGATTTGTTTAGCATGATCTAATGGATTCAATGAAGTTGTGCCCTACAGTCCTGTTCCACCATTTATCTATTATTAACTATTAAACTGAACTTGCTCGCTAAAATATTATCTCCAACCTTCAGGAACTGATTAAGGGTTTTTTTACCAGTGTTCAAATAGTCCACTAACATATGTTGCCGAAAAAGGATATCTTATTACTTTACTTGAGGCTCTTATCATCGAATTAAAGATATTAAATATTAAAATTAATCATATAAACTAAATCAAGTATTATTATAATATCCTTTTATAATCATTATTTATTACAAAATAAACTTCAAGATTAATAAATTATTTATAATAATTCGTAATTTCATCAAAATCTCGAAACAATACTATCAAATATGTTTATTATTAAATATTAAATTACGCACTTTATTCTCTTTCCTAAATCTTGCTAAGAATCTAATTCTATTTATACTTTTTAAACTAGATTTTTTCTCAATCATAATTTGACTAATATATTTTAACTCATTATTTTTAAAATTGATGTTTCACATGTTTTCAATTTTATAAAAAATTTAGTATCAATTTTAACAGAAATAATCATTATTTAATCGTTTTTATTAAATGTATTATTGGATATATAGATTCTACCTCCTTTTTTATTTTTAATTATCTATTTTATTATTCTAAAGCCATTTTTAAAAATATGTAGATAAAGAATTATTATTTAAATTGAACGATGTAAAATTCTCTTACTGAAAATTTAATTTACAGATTCAACAAAGGATTTATTTTTTGAAATAATTTCAATAACAAACACAAGTTTATTAATTTATTATAAGAATTTGAAATCGAATTTTATTAAAAAAAAAAAAAGATATATATCAATTGCCTTTTAATAAAATCAAGAATATTTTAGTTTTATAATAATATCTTCAATATTTTTTCTCAAATTATGATTTATCCTATATAAATCTAATTATTTCTAGATAAAATCATTGCATTTAGTTTTATAGTAAGATTCTATAATAATTACAAATCTAAATTTTTTTATGATTAAAGAAATTATCCAAAAATTTAATATTTTGTTGTGGATGCAACACAAGAATCTAATTATCTAAATTTAAACTCTCTTTGTATAAAAAATTGAAATATTATAAGATTTAAGAACTCAGACCGCTTTTTATTCTATTATTAAATAAATTATCCAATCAAATTAATATAAAATTGATTAATTTCATTCTTAATCAAAAAATAAGTATTTTTCAATAATAATAATAAAAACAAATGGCAAGATAATCTAAAGCTTAAAAGAAAGGTCCCAAACCAGGTAACTTTCTAGTTAAATTTATATAGCAACAAAAAAAATTGCAAAAAAACCAGCTGGCCCTAGATAAACTAGAACAATCAAGGCTGCAGTTGCTGAGGCTTAAGCTACAACTTAACCAAGTGCTGGTTAAAGAAAATTACCTAGATAGAATAGAAGAAACAAATAAGCCAAAAAAGGTAAATCAAAGAAAGCAACATAAAAAAAATGAATGGATATATAATTAATAAAATATTAAAATAAAATATTTATTTGATTTCATGTTTTTCAAGTAATATTTACAGATAACAGTCTTAACTAGATAATTTATTCAAAAATAAAAGCTAGATTATTAGGCAATTTTTAATGAAGAGAATATATTGCAGGAAATAAAAGTTTCAAACTCAGTAAAATTTGCTAATTTATATTGAAAATAGTGTTAAGTAGATTAATTGAACATCCAATAGAATAAAAAAAAATGATAAGATATATTGTTGATGTGATTAACAATGATAATATAGATAAATCATGTAGAACGAAGTTTTTAATAACCAAATATTATTAGATATCAAGTGAGATTTTAGGATCAGAGAATGAAAAACTCATAAATTATTTATTAGAAAAGCCTGAATTTTAACATTTAGTGCAATAAATAATCCTTAAGAAAATGTAGATATATATGAGGTAAGAATAGTTGATAAGAATGATTTAATGTAGATAAATGAAGAAATAAAAGCTAATTTATTAATTGATCTATAAAAATCTAAAAAAGTGATCCCTTAAATTTTACTTCGACAGGTCTTTTTGCGAAAATTACGAATAATATAAAAATTAATTAAAGTAAGAATATTATATTAATAAATAGTTTTGGGAATATTTCAAACATAACCCAACATTTTCTTGAAATTTTCGATAAATTATTATCTTTAGATGATAATTATCAATAGCCTAATTTAAATATGAATGTATTGCATTGTTAAAAAGATTGCAATAAATTTTAAAAGGAAAAGAGTTTCATAAATTGTAGTTTAAAATATATGTGACTGTTTGAGGAATAATTTAAAAAAGCTGTAGATTAATTGGAAACCTTAAATAAAAAATTAATCAACACCTTCATATTTTATGTCCATTGCTTTAACAACTTAACATACTGTGGTGTATATGTTATTATAGCATAATAAAAATTCCTGTATAAAATATCCCATCTAAATGATTATTAAATTGAAGATGAATATAAATGGAACTTTGAGATTTTAGATATTATTAAATTATACTCATCTATTATCAATAATTTTAGTAAGCATTAAAATAAGAAGATTGATTGAAAGTTTGATTTAAATCAATTGATGGATCTATTATAATACTATAGGAGAATGTAAACTGTCATTATTATATTTGATAAATAATTTATTAACTTAATCAGAATTGTAAAAGAATTTCACATCAAAAATATTTTAATCAATAATTAATCTTGTATAAAAGCATTCTTTAAATAATCAATTGAATCTCTTATTTGAAAAATTGTAATGACTGTGTTTACTTCTTATAGTGAAGGACTATGAAAAAGCTCTGTTTTCTGAGACTCTTTTGATAAAGTTTATAATTTAAATAATAATATGAAAGCTCGAAAATAAATTTGGATTTTAAGCAAATTTTTACATATGAATTAAATCTAAAGATTTTAATTAAGTTAACAAGAATGTAATTAGCCTTTAGTATATAAGTGAATTTAATTTATAATGAATTTATAGATGACTTATATAGATAAGAATAACATTGGATCCTAGAGATAAACCCTAAATAAATACATTTGAATTAGTTGAAGAAGTTTCGAGTCTCAATATATAGATACCAAAACCTCTTGTTTAATATGCATATGTTTAATCATAAGAATATAGAAAATGCGAAAGCATTGAAAACGATGATAAACAAAATGTAATTTAATAACAAGAAGGAACTTAATAAGATTCTAATTAATAGAAAACTTCACAAAAGGAAACAGAGAATGGGGGTTTTTATATGAATTATTTTAGCAATTTTATTTTGATTAATTATTTTTAATAAATCATATATTTGAGTATTCGTCAATCATATTTTTCTTGATAAAATTAAGTCTATCAAGTAAATATTAATAATCTTCATGATCATTTACAAGTAGTTCGTAGATTTTCAAGTTTTTATTTATACAAATTATATAATTAATTTGTTGTCAGATTTGAAACTGATCATCAAGTAGAATGATTATATGAATAATTTTAAAGTTTTATTATCATTAATTGAAAATAGTTTTATAAAATTGATTTTTTAAATTTAATAGTTTATAAATTATTCTACGCTAATATGTAGATTATTAAATGAATAAACATCAAGAAACATAAAAAATAATATGAGAAAGACAGAAAGATTCATATATATAAAAGTTTAAAGAGAAGAAAAAATTTTGAAAATATAATAAGATAATAAAAGTTCAACAAGATTAAAAACATAATTTAAAATGAATGCTTTAATTAATAAATTGTTCCAAAAATAAGAATGAAGTAACATTATTTTTTTTATAATAAATTCTTAAATTTTACATGGCTAAAAAAGATTCTCCTTTTGATAGATAAAAGAAAAGATATCAATAAATTGAATTAAAAATAAATATAATTTCTCTATTTAAATAAATGCGAGGTGTTTAGTGTTTATTGTACTTCAGAATGAATATTTTGTAGTGATTGATGATTTAACTTCTTACTTATTATTAAAATTTAAATTAATAATGTAAGAGCCATTTAAAGTTAGTATTAGAGTTAAACCCTATGATGGAAGATCAAGATTTCTGACTTAAAGAATAGGGAAAGAAACTGTACTATAGAAATAATCAATAGATAATATAAGTAGAATGTCCTACTTAGACAATAAGAGATCCTGATACTTATGAACAAAGATCATTTGCATTTGACAATGTTTTCAATGAAGGAGAGAGTACAAGAGATATTTATAATTCAGTAAAGAAATATAATGGATAATATATTAGTCTATATAATAAATGATTTATGATTGTGTTTCATAAGGATATAATGGAACAGTTTTGGCTTACGGATAAACAGGTTCCGGAAAGAGTTATACTATGTTTGGCAACTTATATGATCCTTTGGTAGAGAATGATGGATTAGTTTCTATGGTATTAGATTAACTATTCTAAATGAACGTTAAAATTAGTATATCATATTTGGAAATTTATAATGAATAAATAAGGGACTTGATAGGAGATTAAGTTGGTTTATAATTGAATGAAGATCCTATAAAAGGAGTGATGTTACAAGATGTGCAAGAATTTTAGATTTTAACAATAGATTAAGCAAAATCAATAATAATTAATGGCAATTAAAAAAGAGTTATGGCAGCAACTAATGCTAATTAATTTTCATCTAGATCTCATGCTATTATTTAATTATTTGTTGTAAATTAACAATATTAATGTAAATTATCACTTGTTGATTTGGCTGGAAGTGAAAAAGCAAATGTAAATGAAGGTAGTAAAGGAATAAGATAAATGGAAGGAGCTAATATTAATAAAAGTTTATTGGCATTAGGAAATTGTATTAATATGTTGGCTTGTGATTAATCTATGAAAAAGTTTGTACCTTATAGAGATTCAAAATTAACAAGACTATTAAAAGATTCTCTTGGAGGCAATACTAAAACACTTATGATAGGATGTGTATAATAAGTAGTTTAATGTCATGAGGAAACTATTAATACTTTAAAATATGCAGCTAGAGCTAGAGCAATTAAAAAAAAGATTGTTTAAAATATTAAAATTAATGATGTTACAAATTGTAATTGTAATTCAGAAAATACTAGTTTGTTATAAGCAGAAATTGAAGCATTAAAATAAGAAGTTTCATTTTAATGTAGATATTGTAAATTATTATAGGTTAATTGACAGAGGAAGAAATTGAAATTAGATTAAATTTAAAACAAATTGATTAATTATAACTATAAAATAGAGAAGGCTTAGAATATTTATTACAATAGATGAATTAAGAAATGGTTGATGAAGATAGGTTGAAGAATGAAATATTACAATATGAAAGAGCTATTAATGAAAATGAGAGAATTAGATAAGAATTGAATTCCTAATTATTATCTAAAAAGAAAGAGAGAATTGATCCAAAAGATGTCTAAATTGAAATGCTTAAGAGAGAAATTACTTTTTTAAGAGATCAAATTAAATAGAAGGATTTGGTTATTGATTCATTAAAAATAGAAAAAGATAATGCAAAATAATAATCTAGACCACATACAAGCTATTAAGAAACTGATAGATAAAAAATGAATAAAGAAAACTCTATGGATATTGATGTTAGAAAAGATAGTTTATAATATTGTGGTTCAACTAAATCAATAAAATAAACTACAACTAGAGAAGATGAATAACATCTCCAAAAATTAAATAAAGCTAGAGATAATTATAAAATTTTTAGAGCTAAAATGATCTAACTTTAAGAAAAAATGAACTATTATACAAAAAACGAAATTTAATTGAACTAAAATTAACTAAAAGAAATTATAGATTTAATGAATGAATTATCAACTCAAAATGGTCCTGTTCTTAAATAGGATGAAGAAATGATAATTTATTTTTAAAAATTTATTAAGTCTTAAACCTAGAAATCATAATAATAAATTAATCAAAATAATAATTAAACTAATCAAAATAATTAAATAACTACTCCATAATAAAGATCAAGAAGTGTAAACCCAAATCCTATTAGAGGAAAAGGAACATCTTAACATCAAAGAAAACCTTTATAACCTACTAATTAATCACCTATGAATAGATAATTGTTCAGTAATCACTCTAAGTAATATTAATAATTAGTTTAAAAAGGAAAAAAGGTATAATATTGGTTTGATTTTAGGAAAGTTATCCCACTCCGTAGAATAAGTAAAAGTTTATTTTGGAATACGTAAAGAAAATGGAAAATCAATTACCGAGGGGGAGTAACAAATCCCCACTACAATCATTTAGCTCAGAAAACTCGGATAAGTATTAATTCACTAATATAAGACCAGAGACGATATTATTAAGCGTAGTTTTGTTTAAAAAGTTCCATTTCAATCAATTTAATGATATTAATATTAGCGATTATTATTGTCTCATTAATAATTCAAATATCTTTCATATTTTATTAATCTTTCTAATTTAGTTTAAAAAATAAATTATTTAAAAATTTCTATATTCTTATTCTCTTTTGTTTAATATAAAAGTTACTATGATTGGAATTATTAAAATTGTTTCAACTTTTATTAATTAAATTTAAATATGGATAATTCTAAATCAAAAGAAAATTAAAAAACTGAACCTTTAAGACCATGTTGTGCTTGCCCAGAAACAAGGAAACTAAGGGATGAATGCATAATTTCTTTAGGAGAAGAAAAATGTTAAAAGGAAATTGAAAATCATAGACTTTGTTTAAAAAAGCTTGGATTTGAATGAAAGTTTTAATTATTAATAATTAAATAAGAGTTCTATTAGATTGTGAACTCAGTTTATTTTAGAATAAATTTATATATATCTCTTTCTTAACTTTATTGTATATAAAATATAATATATAAATATGATTTTTTATAAATCTCTTGGAAAGGTGCCTATCTTTAGATTTTCTACATCAGTTATTGAGATTCTAAATAAGTTCGATGAAGACTATTATGTCAATAATTATTTAAATACATTCAATTCCACAGGGTTTCCATAGGCTTGTTTATGTAAAAAAGAGAAATAATTTAATACTTAGAAATTGGAAATAAAAATTGCAATATTATTGGTTTACCAAGATCAGGTGTTTAAGAAACAATTGTAGATGATTTAACTGATATTTTGCTTAAGGATAAGAAAAAAAATAATTTCTTAGTTCAAATTGATCCATCCCCTTATTTATACACAAAAAGATAACTTTATAAATATTATCATTCTAAAGTTGATCCAATCATAACTGATGTAAGAAATTCTAGTAATGAAAGAATTTATTTGAATAATTACCAACTTTACCTATTGATACCAATGAATTAAGATTAGATTTAGCTATATTTGATTCTATCAATTTAATATAGCAAAACCCTTAATTGAGTTCAGAAAATAAATAAAGTATTTTTGAATATTTGAATGGATAAAAGTTAGGATACTATTAATCAACTCTTAAAAAATTAAAAGAAAATATATAAAAAAATGGAGAATTATCTTAATAATAATAAAAAGAGAGTGATGAAATGGCTAAAAAGTTTGCAGATTTATTATCTAATACAATTCTATACAGAGATTAAAATTATAATGAAGTTGTTCAATTAAGTTTACTATAAGCTTTATATATGACTACATTAAAAGGAGCTAACATTTATTTAATAGGAATGTCACAAATATATTAGAGAATTGCTAGCGGAATATTTTTATCTTTATCTGAAATTTAAGAGATGTTTAATAATATATGTTTAGAAATCTAAAATAAAAGTATTGGTGAAAATAATTTAAATTATTTATTCGAATTCTCAACTATGTTATGGAAATAAAAAGGAATCGAATATTATTTATTATTCAATATTAATCGTTATTTAAAGAATACAAAAGAAAATGAAGTTACAGTTGTTGTTGATGCTTTGCATTACGATCCTCTAAGAATTGCAATATCAAATTAAAAAAATAATTTTATAGAAGAAATAGAAAATAGTTATTTTGCAGAATTTTAACATCCAAAATTAGAGAAACCAGAAAATGATGATCAAATGATCGAGAAACATGCAATTCTAAGTTCTATTTTATCATTTTAAATATGGAAAGAGCCTTGCATAAATAATCCTTTTCCATATTTATCAGTAGATTTTAAAAAGCTGAATGCTGATTAATAACAAGAAATTCATAATAAATTTGATAATTTTTATGAGAAATATTCAAAACAAATTTAAGATGTGAAAAATTCATTAAAATAATAATGATGGTATGAATTTAAATAGTATTATTAATTTATTTTATATTATTGATTAAATATGGTAAAGAATAGTTTATATGATAGTCAAAAGTTTCTGTGGCATCTACTTACACTATAGGTGAATCAATATCTTCTTTAGATATAAGTTAAGATTATACAGCTGCAGGTTTATTGGATGAAACAGTAGCATTATGGAAGAATAAAGTATCAAAGGAAAATGAACCATAAAGACTTGAAGGACATTTTTTAGGAATTGTTGATGTAAAATTCTCAAATAATGGAGAATTATTTGCAGTAAGTTCATTAGATAGCGTTATACGTATTTGGGATTTAAATAAAAGTATAAAAGCAAAAGAAATTGTTTGTGATTAAATGGAGAATTGGAATATTTGTTGGTTGAAAGATTATATATGTACTGCAGGAGAAGGAGGTAGATTATCAATTTTTGGTTTGGATGAAAATTAAGAAGAAATTCCAGTTTTTTCAGTTGAAAATTCATTTGCCTCAGCTATTACCGCAAATAATGTAAATATTGCTGTGGGTACAGATAGCGGATCATTACATATAGTTGAAGATCCTATTGAAAAGAGAAAACTACATTCAAAAAAGATACATAAAAAAATGGTGAGATGTGTAAAATTTAGTAATGATGGATTTAAAGCCTTTTCAAGTTCAGATGATGGTGATATTAAACTTACTGATCTAACAAAAATGAAAGAGATTAAAACATTTTAACACCATTATTCTGTTAATTCAATTGATGTTAATCCAATAGATGATAAATTAGTAGTTAGTTGTTCATCTGATTACAAAGTTAGATTATGGGATACATCATCTGGATAATGTATTGAATAATTTAATCCATTTGATAAAAAAGATGATAAATTATGGGCTGTTCGTTTTAATAGAGATGGGTCATTAATTGGTGTTTGCTCACAATAAGGTTAATTAAGCTTTTATAGTAGAAATTGAATATGTTACAAATAATATAAATCAAAATTTTTATCAATACTTTAGATATTTATAATAATATAATTTAAAATGAATTATATGAGCAATGAATCTGAAATCATAGATTATAATGGTTCTTAAGATATATAAGAATCTTTTGCAGTTGTCACAACACGTGTTGGAGTTCCTAAAGTAATTGAAGATTCCTCCTAAATTCCTGAAATTTTATAAATAATGTCTGGCTTGATGTATTCATAACAATATAGAGGACTTTCATTCTAAAAGGTTCAACCTTAACTTTCTTTTTTATAAGGATAGGAAGATAAAAGTGGAATTTTATAAAATGATTAATTAAGAGGATTGAATTCAGATAGAACTGAAAATAATGCAACCTTAACATCATGTTATATGTAATCAGGTTTGTTTATGCATGAAAATTTTGTTTAACATGAAGGATTTATTTTAAAAAAAACATAAAAATTATTATAACCATTTAAATAGATATATTGTCATTTTTAGGATGGAATTTTAAGTTTTTATTCAAATTAATAAAAATAGAAGGCTCGTTTTGTACTCAATCTTGGTCTATTCAATTTCTAATATTATTAGAAATAAATTGTTAACTGTGATATCTATGAGTTTGGATTAAAATGTACTAATGATGATAAAATTTTTTAATTTAAAGGAATTAATAACAATTAATGGTTCTATTTGATTAAAAAATTTATAGATAATAATAGAAAATTGCCAATAAATAAATTTTATCTAAATCCATTTAATAATTATTATAAAAAAAGATTAATTACAAATGATTAATTTAGATAAATGAGTTAAACTGGAGATATTCTATTATTTCAAACAAAATCTTGCAGTTCCAAAATATAACGATTATTAACTAGATCAAATTACGGTATTATTTAGTTTTATTAAAATAGATCATGTTGCAATGATATTAAAATATTAATCTGGTGCAATATATGTATTGGAAGCTACCAATTAAAATGGAGTGGGAATATTTAATTGGGATTCCATGATTAATCAATTATGGTATGAATTATATTCAATGTAATAAATTTTGTTATCTATTTAATAGGGTTGTATATAGATAGCTTCAAATAATTCGAAACGCAGATTTTTTATTATAAATTGAAAAATTTGTAAAAGAAAACGTTGGAAGATAATATCAATTAAGTGTTACGAAATTATTACAAGATAAATCTATAATTATAACATCATAAAATTAGAATTAAGATCCAACTTATTTTTGCTCATAGTTAATTGCAAAAATATATAAATAAATAGGATTATTAACTTAAGATAAATCTGCTAATTAATATTGGCCTGGATCCTTTTCTAATGAAAAAGCTGAAATTTAACTTAAGGGATGTTCTCTCTCAGACGAATATTTAATAGGATTTAATATGTGAATAAATCAATGAAATCTTTAATTATTTCAATCAGGAATAAAAATTAAAATTACATATCAGTTTTTTTTTTTTATTTTTTTATGAATTTTATAAACAAGAAAATTTTAATCATTTAAATATTATTATATAAAATAATTGATTACTTCTATTTTATATACTAAAGAGACTAATTTAAATTATTAATTTTTTGAATTTAAAGTAGTAAAATCATTTTTTATTCAATATATATATATACAATCTAATTATGAATTCTAGAAAATATTATGCGGGATAATTGAATTGTAAAATTTTAATTAAATAATTAATTTTTGTTTTATTTTTAATTCAGATGAAAAACACAGTAAGCAAATCAAATATGGTTTTTAATAAATCATTTGGTTAACACATTCTTATAAATTAATAGATTTTATAAATGATTGTTGATAAGGCAGCAATACGTCCAACAGACGTAGTATTGGAAATAGGACCAGGAACAGGTAATTTGACAGAATTGTTATTGTAAAGAGCGAAATAAGTAATATGTGTAGAAATAGATCCTCGAATGGTTATAGAATTAACTAAAAGATTTAAGTATTCGTAATACTCAGATAAATTCAAATTAATCTAAGGTGATTTTTTAACAGCAGAATTACCATTTTTTGATTTATGTGTTGCAAATGTTCCATATTAAATATCATCTCCATTAGTTTTTAAATTATTAGCTTAAAGACCTCTATGGAGATGTGCAGTACTAATGTTTTAATAAGAATTTGCATTCAGATTAGTTGCTAAACCTGGAAATGAATTATATTGTAGATTATCTGCGAATGTTTAAATGTTATCAAGAGTAGATCATTTAATGAAAGTAGGAAAAAATAATTTTAAACCTCCTCCTAAAGTAGAATCATCTGTTGTAAGAATTGAACCAAAAAATCCTATTCCTAATATTAATTATATTGAATGGGACGGTTTATTAAGAATTTGTTTTAATAGAAAGAATAAATAATTATCTGCCATTTTCAAAAATAAATCTGTTCTTAAAACTTTAGAACATAATTTTAATGTAATTGAATAAGAAGGTAACAAAATCAATGATCCTGCTAAAAATGTTAAATAATTAATTTTAACAATTATGGAAGAAGAGAATATAGAGGGAAAAGGAAAAGGAAAAAATGATAAAAAAGAGAAAAAGGATAAATAAAATTAATAAAAAGATAACGAATCCGATTCAGAAGAAGATATAGATGACAATTAATAACCAGAGAAATAATAAATTACATAAAACCCTTTCAGATAAAAAATAAATGAAATATTGAAATAATCAGATATGTTTTAAAAGAGACCAGTTAAAATGGATAACGATGATTTCCTTTAATTGCTATGTGCAATGAATGCTCAAGGTATACATTTTAAATGATAGAACTATTTCTGATTATAATTATTATATTGTTTATTAATATAAATTAATTAATGCTTAAATAATAAGATCAATATTAAGATGGATTTGTTAGTTTTATGTTAGAAAAGGAAGATTCCTTTATATTGAATTCTAGTGATAATTCTCTTAAACTTACAAATGATGATGACTATTATAAATAATTAAGTAGACAATTTTATGGTCAGAAAAATTAAGGTAAATAATCATCATTTTCATAAAGAAATCAAAAAAACATCAAAGATTGATCCTACTTTCAAGCAATTTAAAATTATATTTCGTGCTTTTATAACAAATACAGAAAAATAGAAACCTGCATTTTCAGTTCCTACAGTCAGTCAATAATTGTAATAGGTATAAGTTTATTGTAATAATCTTTTTCCTATTATAGTAGATCTAGAAACTCTTATCATTAAGTAAACCTAAATTGTACACTTGTAGAGAATCTACTCAAAGAACAAATATACATTCTACATAAAAAATAAATTAAATAAAAAATTTTTATATGTAATAATAACCAGCAAAATTTAATATCCCAATCCCAACTAAAAAAAACAATGTTCATGAACCTCGAACTTATAGATTAAGAAT
This sequence comes from Paramecium sonneborni, assembly GCA_905182985.1. Lineage (NCBI taxonomy): Eukaryota > Ciliophora > Oligohymenophorea > Peniculida > Parameciidae > Paramecium > Paramecium sonneborni. Next base: position 826,543 of record CAJJDN010000006.1, read on the forward strand.
AAAAGAATCAACTGATTAATTTAATTAAATAACTCAAAATTCATATAGAAGTACATTGAATAGCAGTACTAAAAGCATTGCAAAATTAGATAAAAATATTGATAATTGCTATCCTATTAAATAGTAAAAATAAAAAGATGAAGATAATGCAAGTAATTTATTTAAAATATTTATTCTAAACAAATATTGATTATAATGAAAATATAAATTTTGGCTATTTTCAAAAAATATCTACAAAATTATAATTTCATTTCTCTATAGCTTTTTCTAAAATTACATCTTTAATATATAATTTTATGGATCTTATTTTTATAATAACTTTTAATGGTATCATCATTACCATTATTCTTGTTTTTTAAATGTCTCGAATTAATTTAATTGTCAGAGGCAACCAAAAAACAAAATAGAGAATAAACAAAATTGCTTCAAATATGATAAATAAAGCTAATAGCTAAGTTTTAGAATTAGACATATCTGAATTAATACCTTCTTTTAATTTAATGAATAAATATCGAAAAGTAGCTAAAATTATTTATATTGTTACCTTTTAAATAAGTACTTTACATTACTCTCAATTCTTTTGCCTATTTAAAATTGTTTAAATTATAAATGTAATTTGTAACATTATCATCATTCTAAGTAATATTCTTAAATATGACATTTCCTCTTACAGCATTAGAAAATGAAACTTCAGGATGACCATAAAATTATTCATAAATTGTTAATAAAAATCTAATATTTTCTATAAATCTTGCTAATCCTACAGCCATACCTTAATCAATAGCTCCAGAAGCAAAAGATTTACAGTCCTCTTCAGTTCCAGTTTGCATTTATTTAGAAAATATTGCACAAGGTTAAAGCATGAAAATCTCTTAAAAAGCATCTACATAAACAGTATTTAGAATTTCTACATTTAAAGAATGTTCTTAATGAAAATATGAATCTATTTAATAAAGTGCATCTATTCCAGATTTAAGTAATTAATATGAATCAATACCAGTTATGGAAATATCTCTATTTAAAAATACATGTCTCTCAGCTCCTTCAACAAATTTATAAAAACTTTCACAATAAGATGTCGAATTAATTTCAGGTACCATCTAATTTAAATTTGTAAGCATCTCACTACTCAAAAAATAAAATATTATGAAATAGCTTTAAAATAATATAGTAAAAATTAGAGTAACCAAAATTAAATTTCTCAATTCTTTATTAGAATTTTTATATTTTTTTTTTTTTCTTCTTTATTTTAAAGTTTTATTCAATTCTTCCCTCTCTTCTTTTTCAAGTTCATCAAAATCTGACAACATTTCATCATCTTCTCCTATTTAAATATTAGATAAAAAGTTTTCACATTTTGAATACAAAAATTTTACAGTTTTATCTGGAATATCTAAAAAAAGCACTAAAATTTCTTATAATCTACTAGCCATCTAAATTAAAAAAAATATCAGTAATAGTAATGATACACCTAAAATACCTGAAGATGTTCCTAAAATACTTATTAATTCTTATCTGTTATCAACTGTTTTCTAACTTAAATCTATGGAATATTGCTCAGTTGAATTTTTCAAATGATTTGAAAAATCATTTAAAAGATTAAATACCAAAAATTTAAAATCTTCATCATTAGGAGTCATAAATTCTAATTATTTATCTCTAATAATAAGTGATTTACTCAATAATTATTGCATTGCTTAAACTAAATCATATTTTTAAAAAACTCCTTCACTAACTCTCATATTTACAATATTTTTTGTATACAATTCTTTTAATTATGCATTATCATTTTCGCTATTTAATGTCAATATTGTATTAATTTCATTTATTGTATTAATAGTATTATTTATATTGATCCTTTAATCCTTTTCATATTATGCACTCTCTAAATCAGAATTAAATGTCCAAATTCCTAATTATTTCATTTATAAATTCTAAATTGCTGCAATTAAATTAAAAAATTCTGCATTTCTAATTCCTACTTATTAAACTAGATATAATTGATCACTTATTTTATTGTATTATTAATTAGTTAAAAAGAAAGCTACAAATGATAAAGTGACTATTGAAAGCATTTCTAAATTCATTGTCCAATTAAGTTTTGTAATGACTTTAGGTGTTTATTGAATATTTATCAATTAAAGTAAATTTGTTCTTGATCTAAAAACATTCAAATTATCATTCCCTCCTACATCAATTGAATCATTATCAATCTTTTGAAAAACACTTTATCTTCCTGATTCTTCATCTTCAGAAATGATATCTTCTCTATCTTCAATATCTTAGATTTTATTTTCAAATAATCTCAATGTTTTAATTCCGTCATCTAATTTTACAGATTATGATATTAATTATAATTCATCACTCTTTTCAGTAGAAGGCTTTTAATATTCCATTCCAAGATTCGATGTTATTTAAGAACTTTGATCTTATTAATCCCAATTAACAGACTAATCAACTCTTTATGAGTTTGCCTCATTTCCAAGTTCAGCTAAGAATGTCATAATTTTAGGTATAAATTTAAATTACAATTAGTTATAAACTAATTATTCAGTTTATTATTTTTCTCCTAATAAACTCATATTTTATTGAGTGCCAAATGATTTTTCATTCTATATTAATTCTAATTTAATAGCATAACCTACAAGTTGTTTCTCAAAATCTCTGATTTCTGATACATTACATTAATAAATTTAAAAACATTTATCAGATTTTTACTTTTCAGTTTATTATTCAGATGATTATTAATAAGAAGGAGATTTAGTTTATAAAAGGGAATTGTTACATTTAATTGGTGCTCCTGATTTAGTAAAAAATGAGCTAAATTACTCTTGGAATGAGGGAAAAAGATCATTGATATAGATTTTATTATGAGTTATTAATTTATTATCAATACCTAATAAAGAAAAACATGAAGCAGATATGGATTCAATAATTTTTTCAGTATCTGTTATTATATAACATATTGGTTTAAATTATTTGATTAACTTAAATTATCCTACAATAAGTGTAGTATCATCAAAAGATGAGAGCATTCTAATATTTAAAAAGCTTGGTATAATATAATTGTGTTTTTATTTAACAAAAATGTATCTATCTACATTGAATAGATTTGAAACATTTAGAGTCATAAATTTTTCAATATATCTGTCATGAAACCTAGAAAAAATATTTGGCATAATTTATGTAACTTTTTTATTTAATAATTCTGACTTATTATAAGCTAAAACATTACAACAAGCTTTATTAAGATTAGTAATTTAAGAAAATTTATCAACAGTTGTTGCTATTACTATTGTTGGTAAAGCTTCTAATCCTATGTCTTCTGCATTTATAAATGTTGTTGTTGCTTTATTTCTATTTAAACCTACTTATTATTAGAGCATTCTAGATTTTTCAAGTAATTCTTCTCCTTATTCTTTATCTTATAAAACTTCTATCTGAAACTTACCATATAATCTTAATGCTTTTGCTAAATTTGTGCTTTATTTTTACATTTTCTTCCATAAATCCTCTATCTATACGATTGAGTTATTTATTTTTTATCCAAGTTCATTTAATTTACTTAAATCAGGAAAATCTTCTTATAATAATGACCAAAAGTCCATATGAAGTAATGAAGATCTTTCAATATATCTTTATAATGTCTTATAATTATTTTAGAATTATAATTCATTACCTAAATCGAAATTTCCGTATCCATCACCAGAATTTAATTCTTCTTCTATTATTTTTTTAAATCTGAAAATAATAAATTCTTCATCAAATTTAGGAAACATTTATTCAATAGCTTAAAGTTCAATTAAAGCATTTTATTTTTATTTCATTTTTTCATACATATATATAGCAAATTTTAACCTTAATTTAATAAAACTCTAAAATCTTTTTGTTTAATTTAAATACATTTGATATAATACAATAGATAAATCCACATCTCTCTCTTATAAATTACTGTCATTAAGTCCTATTTTATTTCTTCTATAATTAGGTAATCCTTTCAATTTTAAATGACAATCATCTCTAATACAAGTTATTTTATGATGATCTAAAAATCCATCAATCACTAATCCTGATGTTTAATCATTTAGACTTTCATATTATAATTACTATAGAAAATTTGTCATTTTATAAATTTGTTCAGGTTATTAGCAAGTAGCTAAATTAGTCATTAAAATTTCATATTATTCATTTTATGGACGAATTAGAGTTATTATTATTAAAGGCAATCCTCCCATCCAAGAAAATATAACTCCAAAAAATAATACTCCTTCTAAATATTTTGCAAAACATAGCATAGAAACACCCCATAAATGAAATGTTACTAACATTGAATATGATTTCTAAATTATATGATTATTATATGGTTTTTCAACATGAAACCACCAAAATACAAGAAAACTACCAATTAACATTATTAAAATATGAACATATTCATATACTTTATCATTCATAAAAGTGTAGCATATTACCATAACTAATTCATATAACAACAAAAATGTTGTTGATCTACTTTATTTTTTTGAATTCAATTTTTATGGTAAATAGTTTACTTCATAATATATCATTGAAAATAATAATGTGGTAAAACTAAAAATTATCAAAGCTATGATAGCAACAATTCCATGTACTATGTGTACATTTTCCCAGCAATAAATATCAAACAAAAAATGCTAAAATTAACCTTTCCCATTATCATAACAAGCTATCATTGCTAAAAAAACATCAACAAAAGGTAGAAATAATATTGACAGAAAAAATTCGATCAACGTTTTAAGAATTGCCATTGCCCATGTAAAACTTTGGTTTTATTTATTTGAATAAAAACCAATTACAAAAATAAGCATGAGTGTTATCAAAAATAATGATAAACAAACATACATTATTACTACAAAATACGAAAAACTTTCTAAATCAAAATATGGTGTAATCATAAAGTAGCTAAAATAAGTTATATCAATACTTGAAAAAAGTGTGCAATGGTTAAGACACTGATGTAACTTACCAAATTTTCCAGATTTATCGATTAAAAAGTATAGCATTCAATTACATATATTATATGAGTCTCATCAGTAGCTAAAAAAAAACAGATTGAGATTCAATTTTTAACATCTGTGTTACTATCTTAAAGATTAATTATTTCATTTCCAATATTATTTTATCAACGAATGATCCTTCGTTGTCTAATTAAGTTTAAGGATTATTGTAATTTGATTTTGATTCCATTACTAGTAAAATTTATAAAATATTAATACAATTTATTTAAAAAGAAAGAATCTAATTCATTTAATCTTGTGTAATTGATTTAAATTTTTACACTCAGTAATAAATAGTAATAAATGAATTGGTAAACATAAATTATAATATATAAGTAAATCACTTAATTAAAAATTTTTTACTCTTTTCAATATTTCTGCAATATTCAGGATTAGTGCATTTGAAAAAGTGTAGTTAAAATTATATTGATCTTTGGCAAACATTAGCTAAATTGATGATTATTTTAAAATTCTGATTGAATTTTCATTACTTTAATAATTTTAATTTCTTAATATCTTAAACTTTCTCCAAAGAACTTTTTTTTTAGTTATTATATCTTAATTTTAATAAATATAATCAATTCTGCAATATCTTCTTTGATGTAAATTGCGAATTCGTTTAATTTATTTCCATACTAAATATACTATTTTTTTTTTAATTTTTGGTTTGCTAGAATTAAGTATTTCTAAAGGTACTTTATAAAAGAGTATAAAGTATTAATCCTTATTTTTCATGTTTTCCTTAATTTAATTGAAGCTTTTATTATTATTAAAACCATTTTTTATTTAGAGTTTTTTTAGAATTTACCTTATTAAATTATTATTAAATTATATCTATATAAAATTTTTTGATTGATTTTTTCTTAAGAAGGCCTGTTTACATAATATAAATTGCTTTTATGGATTGAATCGTCATAATTTAAAACCACAGGTAAGATTAGATTGTGAATATTTGGATGATTTTTGGTTTTCATTAAAGTGATTAAAATTTTATTATATCAAAGATTAATTAAAATCATTAAAGCAGTTCATATAAAATATTTTAAGCATCAATTACTGTTTATTTGGCTTCACTCATACCATTTAAAACATCAAATGATAAAAATCCATGTGGCATTGACTAATATTCAATCAATCTTGCATCTTTGTTTAATTTAATTAATCTTTATAAAAGTCTAAAGCTTTCATCATGTAAAGGATCATAAGTTCCAACTTAAATTCTAGTTTTAGGAAATCTTTTCAAAATATCATCATGAGCTTTTGATGGTGATAACATAGGATCTAAGATAGCATTGAATTCTTTTTTAATGTATGAATTTAAACATAACTTTAAAACTGTATGATGCAGCACTTTATAGAAAATAAATTCATACAAGAATCATCTAATGATACTAAAAAACTTGGAGTAAATTGTTTTATGTCTAAAGATAATGCTGGATATGCTAGTAATATACCATCTGGAATTCTAACCCCTGCTTTAATAGCTTAAATAGTTAAAGCAGCAACAAGATTACCTCCTGCACTATCTCCAACTAATACTACTTTATTTGGTACTATATTATAATATTTTTCAATGAATGTTAGTATAAACATATAGACTTACCAACAATCATCTAATCCTGCTGGATATGGATGTTCAGGTGCCATTCTGTAATCTATTGAAAAAATTGGCACTTTCAATGTATTTGCCCATTTTCTTGTATATGTTTGATGAGATCTAGATGACATTGCTACAAATCCACCTCCATCTTTATAAAATAAATAAAGATACATACGTATATGAATTATTATTTTATCAAAAATTGTATCATTTTTTTAAAATTATCCAATTATTTATTAAAATAGAGATTGCCTTTTACATTTTAATGTCTCATAACAAAGAATTCTAACTTATACTCTCTCTAATCTTTAATTTTTCATTAATAAATCATCCAAAGTTATTTTATTTTCTGGATAATATAAACCACAATCATTATTGATTTTATTTATAGTGGATTTTTTATATTGTTTTAAAATATATTCACTTGAAATGCTTCTAAAATATCTTGGAATATATATCTTTTAATTAAATTAAATTGAAGGAAATATTGCAGGTAAGAGCATTTTTATTAAACCTTATTCAGTTAAATTCCAAGTTTAAAAAACATATTCTTTTTTTGGTTCAGCTAAAAAATGGTTTGCTCTACTTTTCATTTTTTACTTATTCAAAGCATAAAATAAAAATCCAAGACCTTACATAAATTTTTGTTTTATTTCACCTTAATATTCTGATCCTTTTGAAATCATTGCATTTGCAAGAAGAATTCCTTCACAAACTCTATCATATGATTATTTTATTTATTTATGATCAGCTAAATACTTTTTTTGTATAAAATTTTTTAATTATTACCAAAATTAATGTTACTCGCTAACAGAAAAAAGATCATCTTAATTCATAACTAAAGCACCAGGCAAAATTTCTATACAGGATTATAATTTAGAACAATAAATCGAAAGCTTTCTTGTTTACTATTTATCTAATGAGGATAATTAGTTTATTTATTCTAAAATATTGTTTAAGATAAAATTATTTAAATAATCGAGAACCATATTTGTTGTATAAGAGTTTATTTTTTAAAACGATTGTTTATAATCGATTCGAATTTCTTTTTATTCTATCAAAGAAAATATTTATTCAACTTGCATTAATCCATCTGAAGCAATAGAAATTAAATGAATTGCTTTATTGCATAAATTTTCTTAATTACTATAATTTGTAATAATGTTTTAAGCTAACCCCAAAATTTAGTTTAACATTGTTATAGAACTTTAAAGATTTTAATAGAATTTATCAACACCTATTCTTGATTGTAAATTAAGATGATGTTCTGCATACATGAAACTAATTTCTGAATTTTATTCTAAATCAAAGTCATATAGATCAAGGCTGTCTTATTTTATAAATTGCATATTTATTTAATAAATGCATTCTATTAACTAATAATATATACATTTTATAGTTATATATAGAAACAAATAAGATGAAAAATTTCTTCTTTTTAAACAACAATAAATTAAATTATTAAGAATGACTCCATATTTGATTTACAGAAACTACAATACTTTATTATTATTAATTAGAAAATAAATTTAAGTTTAGTAAAAAATCATATGATATTTGATTATTAGTATTATCCTAATAGTAAGTTAAATATATAATTGTAGGATTTTATGATATGGTGTTAAAATTGAACATTTTTTGTATAAATTTCTGATTATTAAAATACCTAAATTTGCCATAAGTTTTTCATATCAATGAAGTCTAATATTAATAAAAGGAAAGTAGAACTAACAAGATCACATAATCTTAAAAAATTGTAAAATCTTTAAATATCAATCACTACACTTCCTAATAGTAGAATTCAAGTTAAAACTCCAAATGTTTCAATAAATAATAATTCTTTCAAAATATTATCATAATAAACGACACCAAAAACTGTTTAAGATAATAATTTCTTTAGTAGTCGTGATTTTGATGTTAATGAATTAAAAAAGTAGCATATACGTACATAATCTCAAATTGAAGGTTTGTTATTGAAAACCTAATTAATAGAATCAGCTCGATAAAGAACATTCTCAAATTTTGTTAAGAAACCTAAAGTTGAAGTTAAGCCTGCTAAGATTTATAAGATAATCTAATAAATGAATTAAGAAGATGAATTAAGAAAATAAGAAAAATAAAAAAAAATTTAGTTGATGTAATAAATTGAGATGGAGAAAAGGGAAAAGGAGAAGTAAAATTAATAAAGGGAATCAATCCAAAAAATTAATTCATTAACATCAATTTTATCAAAAAAATCAAATCCTTCAAAATATAAATTATTAAAAGTTAGTCTTAATATAATAGAAAAATAATAAGAGAAAATTTAAATAGATTTAGTTTAAGAAGACTCTGCCTAAATGATTTAGACAACAAAAATAAAATAGAAATAAACAGACACAATATTTAAAATATCTACAATTATAACAGCCTTGATGTTTTAACGTCTTCACTCAAAAATAACTTCTCCTAAACTAGCAAGATTGGTATCAAAACATTATTTGAGTTTAATTAATTATAGAAGAATTGAAGAAAGACTATAAGCTTTAACTTCAAGTCCTTCTATGAAATATATTTAGAATGTATTACATCAAGATGATGTTTTAAGTAATGCTATAAAGGTAGTTTAAGTTAGAGAAATTTAAAAAAGATTGAATGAAGGCCTTTCATCAAGAAGAAAAGCTTCAAAAATATTTTTCAAAAAAAATTCTAGCAGAGAATTAAAAGCTGAAGATATTTTTTCTGAAAAAGTGTTAAAGAGAGTAAGATTTATTTAGATGTGCTTTAGAATGAAAGTTTTTAAATTTAACAAAAAAACTATAGCTGTTTCAAAACCAATTGAGAAAACTAGATAATCAACAAAAGTAAGGGCATTTAAAAGAAGACTTGGGGATATTATATTTATGAGTGAAAATGTTCCAGTATTTTAATTATAATAGGAGAAAAAAGAATAAGAAGAGAAGTAAAAAGAAATAGAAAACATTTAGATTGAAAACAAAAAAGAAAATCTTGGAGTTTTTGGTATGTTATGGAAAGCTTAAAATAAATTTAAAAATTTTTGTAGACATCCAGGATTAAAAATTCCTTCAAAAACTTGTGATGATTGGGTTAAACATATTTAAACCTTATATTATCCTAGTTTCAGATATATATCTGTTTTTTATAGAAATATTGTTGTATGGTCTATTTCTTATTATGATGTTACTTATGATAAAAGCTGCATTGCATTATTTTTTAAAGGAGAAGGACGTTAATAATATCATTTTCGCTTAGATATACCACTAGTTACTATGCCTGACTTTGAAAATAATAAAAATTGTACTACTGTTTGGCCTACAGTAAAAGATTATATGCTAATTTATTTAAGATAAAAAGGATAACTAGGATTACTAAATAAGAATGCTCTTCCATCTGCTAAAGTCTATAAAACATCTTTTATATAAGGACTTTCTCTTAAATCAAAAAGAAAACTCACTGAACTTGATATCTAATCAATTGTTGAAACTTAAAAAATTATTAATTATTTACAAAATAATTAAATTGTTAAAATTAAAAAAAGAATCGGAACAACTTATGATCTATTACCCTAATTATCTGAAACTATTGATTAAGATTTGATAAAATAATACATCATTAATTTACCTTTAATTAGAATGATTCTTATTAATATACTTGTTAAAGAGTAAAAAATATTGGAAAACAAAAGAAAACTTAATTTGGATAGTTCTAATCTTTAAGAAGAATATGTAAATTATATTTAAACTAATTCATAACAATTAAATTAAATATTGTAATTTAGATTCTTACATAACTGCATTGAATTTTTTAATGATTAATTAATAACTAAAATAAATCAATAGAAAATCAAAAAGATTTTTATATAATCTTGTTTTTTAGATATTAATGAAATATTACTTTAATCAAATGACGCATTATTAGGGCAGGTAAGCAAAATTTGTTAATTAAGTATACATTTATGCTATAATGGTAATGTAATATTAGATAAATTGTTATTAGATGTAGATAGAATGAGACCAAGAAACTAAACCAATAATTAAGTAGAATAATTATTTCAGATTAATCCTCTAAATTTAGAATGGATATTTGATTCCTCTAAATTTTCATTATAAATTGAGGCATTATTATTTGAAAAAGATAAATAAAACACAGATTAAATTTTTTATTAAACAAATTTAAATAGAAGAAGAAACGAAAGAATATTTTAACCATTAATAATTAGTATTTTTCATCTCGAAAAGTTAGCCCTAGCAGTTAAAGAAATAATTGATCGTTCAATTTTTGATAAATTCGATATCAATATTATCTTGAAGAATTTAATCTTTGAAAGAGCCAATTACTCTAATATAATCAGTCTAATATTAAATAATTTAATAACTTTAAATTTTAAAACTAGATAGGTTTCTTTAAAAGCTTAATATTAACATATACTTTCATCAACTCTAAATTTTATTGAAAAAATGGATCATCATAGCTTATATAATACAACTTAAAATTACCTAAAATTCAGTATATATCCACATGAAGAGTAAGATTTAAGAAAAATAAAAGACAATCATTTGACTTAATAAAAAAATTTTGAATATCATTCTATTTTTGATTAATAATTTTAATAGATTGATTAAATTGAAATTAAACCTGAATATACTTCTAAGTAATTGGAAGTAGCACAAGAATACAATTATGACTAAAAATAAATTTTTTGGTCTTAAGGTGTTAAAATATATGATTAAGTCTAAAACCAAAATATTGCTTTTGTTTATCTCAGAGATAAATTTATAGTTATAATTATGTCATAATAAAGAGTTAGAATGATAAATATAACTAGATTGAGGAAACCTTTAATATTAGATTCAAAAGATACAGCAATTTTTATATCTAGTTGTAAGTATTCTTAATAAAAGAAATACTAAAAGTTATCCTTATATAATAAATTGTTTTTAACTCTTTTAAAAGAAAATTGTTTTTTAAGAATAAGAATGGAAAAATTCTTTTGCAAATTAAGAGCATCTCTACCTAATTATAGTAAGATTAAAGCTTATTTATTATCTGATTCCAAAGAACTAATTAATTACTTTAATCGTTTAGACTTTACTTTTACTTTTGAGACAATTAATAAAGCAAAATGTTATGCTAATGTTAAAGTATTTTATTTAGGAAGACAGGAATCATTTTGTTCATCAAGATTTGAATAAATTTATAAGTTTGATGGAGAAAATTTATTTATAAGTCTTCAGATACATGAATTTGATTCAAAGCTAAAAAAATATATTCTAATAATCAATAAATGTGATATTGAACAAAGATTTGAAATTTATAATTACTTTACTCCATATTTGATTTATTAATGGTGTTAAGAATTTGTTTTAAATTTAAAATTTGATAAAAAATTTCTTTATAAAACTCCTTTTTCAGTTATGTAAATAATTAAAACGTAAAATGATATAAAATTATCTTCTATGTGGATAGCAAAACGATCATAAAAATGTATTCTAAATGAATATTAAAGAGTTCATTCTTTTGAATATAGTTAAGCTAAATAGTTTTTGAGTTAAAGATATAAGATATTTAGAGTGATAGCACATTATATAGAGAAGTTTTATATAGTAAAATAAAATAACTAAATAACAGTATTAAATGAATCTATGTTTCTTAAATCTAAAAATTACAAATTAATTAAAATTGAATTTGTAATCATTACAATTTAAGCTCATATAGTTTTGGATCTTATTTAAATTATATATTATTTTCCAAAGAGTAAAAAAAGATTAATGACAAATATAAATTTAATTCAGATTTAAGAAATGGATTTTAGTTTGGGGATGATATTTCAATTATTAAATATTACTGAATATATAACATTCAATGATATTGCTAATTAAGTTGATGAAATACAAAGAGGGTCTTTTAAATATAGAAGAACTTCAAAAATGAATAGTTAAGTGATGACAAAATTACATATTATGAGACAATCTATTGATGTATCTTAGCTCAATTTTACAACAGGAAAAACAAAAAGAAGACAAGGATTCGTAGCATAAACTTCATAAATAAATATCAAAACTAAAGTTATAAATTAAGCTATTGAAAAAAATGAAGATATGTGTCAAAAAGTATTATTGATAATTAAATTTACTCGATAATTAAATAAAAGTGATAGAAAAAATGATAAACGCTATTTAATAGAAATAATGTTTTGGAAATTAATGTAGCAGCAAGTATTTTAATTATCAGTTCGTTAAGAAAAGAGATAACTTAAGAGTTATGTAAGTTTATTTGATAGATTAATTGAGTTATTTGATAAAGAATCAAATAAAAAATACCGAATAATTGGAAAAGAATTTTTAGAAAAAAAATAAACAGATGAAAATATCAGATATAATTACAAAGTTTAGTCAGAGTGTAGAAATATATACAAAGAGATGATATTAGAATAAAATGTATACATGACTTAAAATTTAAATTTTGGCAAAACTCCTTTTGTTATATAGTGCAATTTAAATGAGATTTCAATTTTGGAATATCTTTGCACTGAATAATTCAGAAGTGATAATGGAAGTAGAGGATATATTGAATATTTTTTAGAAAGAAAAACAAAATCAAAAGGTATTGATTTATTTGAACCTGGAAAACCTATTTTATATTCAGGATCTTCAAGCTATAATATATATTTAAGATATTATTGTTTAGCCAATTATCAATATAAAGATATCAGAATAAATTTAAGAGAAATAATGAATTAATTAGTTACAGATGGTTTATATAAATCATAATCAAATTATATGAATAGTAAAATTAATCTTAGTGATATTATTGAAATGTGTCATTATTTAACTTAAAAGATTAAGACTTAAAATTATCTAAATTTAGCCAGATTATCTTTAATTTAAATTAATTTGTTACCAGAAATACAATAACATATTATATCAGAATGTGATGATTAATTATCAAAAGAAGATAAGTAAAAATGTGGTGATGGTTTTGTTTGTACTTAAGTAATTCGAAATAAAAGAAATCACTCTATTTATTAATATTAACTATTCTAAACTACAAGAAAAGTTATTATCAATAAGTATGAAATGAGATAAGATTATTTCGAATAGAAGGAATTTACATATGCTCAAATAACCCAATATGTCCATAATTTCATATATCTTATTAAAGCAAAATTATATTATCTAGCTTTGAAAAGATTTTCTTAATCTTACATAGAATTACAGAAAATTAATTAATGATTATTAATATAATTTAATGAATTATGAATTTTCAGTTAATGGTTAAAAGGTGAGTGTTCTTAAAAGTGCTAAATCCCTTTTAGATTGTCATCTACTTAGACAATAATACAAAAGATCTTAAATGTATACTCCAATTAAAAAAGTTCAAAATTTTCAATTTGCTATAAATTCTTTAAGTTAAACCCAAACTACTTGTTAACTTTCAACAAATAGATCAAAACGCACTCTCTAGAGTTCTTAAAAAACTAGAAGAGAAAAAAAACTTGCACCATGTGAATTAAGTTAAAATTTAGAAATCTTCGATAAATTACCTAATAGCCATTAATCATCAATTTAAAGATTAAATTCACCTATTTAACATGTGCCAAATCTTCAATTCAATCTTAATTATCATTTAAGATAGCTAAGATTTAAACAATAATTATAAAAAGAACAATTCTGGTAAGATTTCTCTATCAATCCAACCCCAAGAGGATTTACAAATAGAGTATATAAAATTAAAAAAAATGATCCAAAATTATAGTTTTACATGGACTGTTCTAAACGTACAAATGAATGATAAATTAATTGATGTATTATTTAATTTTGTAATTATTTTGATTAAGTTATATTGAGATGAATATTGTGGTTGTTTTGAATCAAATTTTTAAAAATTTATAAGTTGATTTATATGATTGGTTAAAACAATTAAAATATCATTAATAAATTACTCTTTTTTATTAAATTAGTAAAATATATTATTGATGAATTAGTTTTAGTTAATTCTAATGGAATTAGAAAACAATTTAATCACTTTTTAATAATTTTTTATTTATTTATTAAAGAATATTAATTGTAAATAATGATATAAATTGAAGGAATTAATATAGCAGTAGAGGGATGTTTTCATGGAAAATTTGATGACATATTTGCAGAAATAAAAGAAATTGAAAAAAAGAAACAAATCAAAATAGATTTATTACTAGTTAGTGGAGATGTTTAAACTATTAGAAATAAACATGATATGTACAATATGGCATGTCCTTAAAAATATTTAGAAATGGGTTCATTTTACAAATACTATACAGGAGAAAAAGTAGCACCTTGTTTAACTATATTTATTGGAGGAAATCATGAAGCATCTAATTATTTAAGAGAATTGTATAATATATTTTTATTTCAAAAGACATTTTGGTGGTTGGGTCTGCCCAAACATTTATTTTTTGGGGAGTTCAAATGTAATTCAAATTAAAAAAGGGTAAACTACATTTAAATTAGGAGGAAATTCAGGAATATTTAATAATTATGATTTTAATATTCCTAAATTAGAATGTTTTCCATTTACATAAGATTAATTACATTCTGTTTATCATATCAAATAATTTGATTTATATAAGTTAAGTTTATATGAAGGAGATATAAATGTTTTTTTATCTCATGATTGGCCGTTGTGTAAATATTTAATTGTTATTCTATTTAGAAGTAGAAAAACATGGAGATATAAATGATTTGATAAAAAGAAAAAAACACTTTGAATCTGATATAATTGATGGAAAATTTGGCAGTATATCACATAAATATTTATTAAATAAACTTTAGCCTAATTTTTGGTTTGCTGCACATATGCATGTCAAATTTGAGGCTCTTGTATAACATTAATCAAATAAAAAAACAAAGTATTACTTATTATCAAATCTTATAGATTCTTGGCATTAGATAAATGTTTACCTGGAAGAGAATTTCTCTAAGTTTTTACTTATACAAAAGAGGGATTAGATTTATATAATTAATTTGCATTTAATAATGATCCTATAGAATTGTTTTATGATCCAGAATGGTTAGCAATTATGAAAATTACATTTAATTTATAATAAATTTGGTATAAAATGCCTAAATTATTTGAATGTAATTATGCATAAAAAGAGTAACTTTATTTTTGATTTATTTAGTTTAAAAATAATAAGGTATTAGAAATATTAGTAATTGCTATAAGCTAAAAAAGAAGCTTTAATTTATTTTAAAAAGGAACCAATTAAAATTCCATAAAATTTCTAAATAACGGCAACTCCTTATTTTAAAAATGATCATACAAATAAGTTGATTTTGCCAAATAAAGTATTATTGAATAATCAAATGAATGATTATTTGAAATTAATAAAGGAATCAGAGTAAGAATTAAATGGATTCCTCTTTTATGAATCACAATAATAATAAAATAAAGAACAAAAAAATTAGTTTCATGTAATAAATAAAATTGAAACCCAAATAAAAAAAGAAATAGTTAAATAAGAAATTCTTAATTAATTAGAGTAATAATAAAAGTAATAAAAAAAGAATGATAATATGAATATATAAGATTTTCCATTTTTATAATGAAAATAAATAAAAATAAATTTAAAATACCTATTAAGAGTAAATATGAATTAGAATTCTTTCATATAAAATAATATTGCGTATTAATTGAGAATTAAAGGACTGTGTATTTTGAATATTTTTTAAAAATAAATAAATTTGGTATGATGGCACAGGCTGATTTCATAGAATTCAAGGCATCTAGATCTCATTCACAATACAAATTAGATTTTATTGATTTCGATGACTTTGCATACAACTTAAATAAAACTATATACAATTTTTAAAAGTCTCAACAAGGAAAAACGATAGATAAAATTTGTAAATTTAGAAGGGCAAAGAGTTTCTTAGAAGTCAATAACCATGGATCTACAAATGCTATCTATTAAACTTTTAGTAGGAACGCTCCTGGGTTTGATGAAAATGAAACTAAAGAACTTATGGAGCTTATACTCCAGTTAGAATATTTATTTATTCTCTACCACAAATTCTATCCTGATCAAAGTAACCCTATTTTACTCACATCATATCTCAATTGTTTAATCTACAATAAAGAAAGTATGCATTCAACTATTATATAGAATATTTTGATAATTACACCAACGATATTTCAGAAACCCTCCAAATGTCAATTTTACGTAATTCTTAATAAAGAATTATTGAAGAAAAAACCGACGAAAACTTATTAAAATTTTTAGTCAATGAAATCAATAGAAGGAATAAATATAAGAAAAATATGTAACTTATTAGAAATGATTTAAATAAATTTTAAAAACTTTAACAAAACTACGAAATATAACGAAAAACTAAATAATTAGAACATACTAAATCTAATATGTTAGTAGCTTCATTAAAAATAATATTTTAAAATGTAATATAAAAACTTATAAATAGGAATAAAACCATATAGTCAATGTTCGATTTCCATTAATTGATAAAAACAAATCTTTATGTTTAGATTTTGATAAATTACTGAAGCAAGGGGATATTCATGATCTTTTCAAATAATGGAATTATTATATAGATATAACATCTTCTCATTCTGAAATTACTTTATTAATCTCAATAATTCAAGATCTCTTATAAGAGGATAGTTAGATAATTAAATCAATATTAGAATAAATATAAGATGAATCTATTATTTATGCTTAAAAAATAATCTTGCAAATAGGAGCCTTAACTTAATTCTGTCCTAAATGCTTGACTGTTATGGATAGAAGTCATAAAGAAATTGCTATTCTATTATAATCTAAATTATAGTAATAATTATCAAATTTACAGATTAATGAAAATTTAAATATTCAAAAATAAGTTATGTTCATGCAAAATTCTTAAGAAGAATTATAGAAGGAAAATTAAAGACATAGTTTAGAGAATGCTTTATTATAATTAAATAATTTAAAAATGTGCTTAATTCCTTAAGGACTTTTGAGTTAATTATTTTTCATTCATCGATACTGTGATGATGGTAATCAAATAGAAGAGGAAGAAGAAGAATAATCAAATTAAATTTAAATTTAAGAAAAATAAATACATGATTCTCCATTATAACCATAATTAGAAAATAGCTAAATCAAATTTAATAGATAATTTGTTAGATAAGCATCTAGAAGAACAAGCTTAATAAGTTTTGGTTATTCTGAAATGTAGGCAGAATATTAAAATTTTGAACCATTAAGGCAAAAGTTAACAGATATGAAAATTCATTCAACTGTTTATATGGGTAATGTGGATAAAAAGGAATGGAAAAAACTATTTGATAAAATTAAATAGGAAAAGATTAAAAAAGATTTTTTTAAAACCACATCAATCTCATCTAATTCATCATTCGATTTAAATTGTAATGATGAAAAATTTTTGAAATAAATGAAAATCTTCTTATAAAATCAATAAATGAGAAGATAATGAAATCTTCATGAAGGATCATAATTAATGAATATTTTGTACATTGTATATACAGAATTTTATTTTCTTATTCTATCACAATCTATCATTAAAATCAAGATTAAACTTAATTGAATTTGTTTAAAATATGGTTTTAATAGCGAAAAAAGGATATTTAAATAAAGATCATTAATTTTAAACTTTTTTTTGAATAAAAATAATTGTTTTGAGATAAAATCAAAAATATTTTGTATCTAAAAATTTTATTTTAAAATAAAAATTTGTTTAAATTTGTTTTTTCACAAAAATTAAGTTTAATAGTTATTTTTGTAGATGAAATAATTAAATGAGGAAAAAATTTATTGATATAGAAAATAAAATTAGCAACTATTTACAATAATTATAAATCTATTTATTAATTAATCCATTTCTCAATTTCTAAAAGTTTTATTTAAAAATTTATAAATAGAATTTGAATTGTGGAATATATTACAATATAGTCTGAATTAAACATCAAAAATAATAGAAGTTAATTAAATATTAATCTAAATCGAAAAAAAGAATGCTCTAGATATTTCGACATAAAGAAGGGTTTAATTTATAAGAAAATAAACAAAAAATCATAAAAAAAAGCTGGAATTAAATATGACGAATAATTTTACAAATTATAGAACATGTTTTCAAATGTATTCAATATTTGATGTTAAGAAAACTGTTGAGTTTTCTATTAAATAAATTATTCAGAATCTAAATTTATTCATTACTTAGATTTTAAATAAAAAACACAAAGATTGAGTATTCAACTTTGATACTAAGATTTCCTAATATGCCTTTTCCATCTAGATGAAATCTAAATTAAAATAAATTCCTTTTCTTACAAATAATACATGATAGCAAATAAAAGTGAACAATATGAATAAGATATTTAATTCAAATAGAGATGTTAATTCAACTTATTGACTCATAATTAATTATGTATATAATTTAATCAGAACTAAATAAGAATTAAAAATAAATATTTTCAAAACATTTCCTTGATTTGTCTAGCTTAATCATTATATATCAATATTATATTTTTTTCATTTATTTATATTAAGTTTTTTAATTATTTAATTATTGATTATATAATGAATTTTATTATAATATTTTAAAAATTATTTATTTCATTTTAACTAATCTAAAAGTTTATGAAATTATTAATAACAAAATCAATATCAAAAAGCTATTCTGATATTTTTTGTTTAAAGAAAAATTTTAGGATTTAATTTCAATAATTAGTTTAGTTTAAAAGACTTTATTTTTTTTTAATAACACTAAAGACATCAGTTATATATTTGAAAAATAATAGTTTAATTGAACCAATTTAATTAAAATAAGTATAAATCATTATAATATAATTAAAAAAAAACTGAATAAGTATCACTTGACATTTACAGATTCTTAAATTGAAAATCAATACTAATTATAATAGTGGCATAATCCAAGATCTCTAACTTTTAAGATGATTACTATGGGTTTATTAACAACTTTTATAGTAAGAGTGCTTTATTGTTTAATATTTAGAGATTATGAATAATTTTATTACAAAATAGGAATGCTTTTATTTATAGTTATATAATATGCGATTGTATGGTTGTGTCCTAAATTTACGAGGTTGGCTTTTTTAATTACAAATATACTTTTGATGGGATTTTCTTTAGAAGAAGAACCATCACCTATTTTGTAAAATGCAAAGGGAGCTAACTTAATGGCAATAAATATTATGATAATTTTATCAGGAGAATTTATTGATTCTGTTATTTAATTATTTGTAATAACAGGTTTAAGAATAACAATAATCATTGTTAATAATGATAATAATTATATAATACTCTCAAGTATTATTATCGTTAGCATATCATTACTATATTATGCATATTCTT
This sequence comes from Paramecium sonneborni, assembly GCA_905182985.1. NCBI lineage: Eukaryota > Ciliophora > Oligohymenophorea > Peniculida > Parameciidae > Paramecium > Paramecium sonneborni. The sequence goes on from CAJJDN010000006.1 coordinate 846,545, forward strand.
TTCATAAAGCAAGAAGATCATAATATTTGTTAGGACTTGTTGAGAATGGATGGGATTAGATGTTTTTTTAACTGATAAGAGAGCCTTATATTTTACTTAAATTTTGCAAAGAAAAATTAAACTTTTCAGTCTTTAAACATAATAGATTTCCTTTTAACAAATTAGTTGATTTTAATTCATATGAAGAAGACTCATAAGAAAGAAAAATTTTAAATTTCTTATCAACTTCAAATGTAGGAAAGATATCTCTAAGTTAATTTATTTATGAAAATCTAAAAAAATTTAGGGCAGATTTAAGTTAAATTTTTAATCAAAAATTAAGAATAAGATTTTAAAGATAATTGTTTTAAATAGATATGTCAATATTTTAATCAAAATATACAATGGTTTTATTGAAAATTGAATCATCTAATACAGTTAATTTAAAATAGCTAAAAAAATATAAGTAAAGATTCAATTTATACAATAATACTATAATAAATTTGTTAGGGAGAATAGAAAGTGAAGTAATTAACAATGTTTAAATAAAAGTAATAAAAAGAAAGTTAGTTTTAATAAGATTGATTGAGGATTTGTTGGAGTAGAAGTATTAATTTAATACAGTAAATATTCCATATTTATTTTCTTAAATATTGGAAATGTATCCAGATAAAAGAATTATAATAAATGATGTAAATAAGGTAGAGACAGTTTATACAATTAATAATGTTATTTTAATGAGTATAATTTTAATTTTTGAGAACAGTTCTAATAGAGAAGCTATAAATTGTAATATAGAGAAGTTAAGAGAGAATTAATCAATAAGAATGGAATTTATAGGTAATTTTAAGTAGAATTTAATAAGAAAGACTTTTAAGAATACAAGTTTTTAAGTTCGTTTAGTAATTGATAATATGTTTATATCTTAGAGAAGTAATGATTATTTGAATTTTTAGGGATTTAATTTGAAATATATATGGAACCATTTTGTAGTACTTCAATAGATATTTTCACTTATGAATATTATGATTTATTTTCAGATGAGAGTTGATATAAATAAATTTGGTTATAAAATGTTATAATTATTTAAATTGTAAATAAAATTAAATAAACCGACAAAGGTCACCATAATGAATGGGCTTCAAAGAAATTGAGTTCATATTTGTTAGGTTTTGCATAATTTCTGATAAAATATTTTCTTAATTCTTCCCAACAGAATAGACACATAGAGTAAGGAAGTCCAGGCATTCTAATGATAAATGTTAAAATAAAACCCTAGATTTAAAATATCAACTGGTCTAGCACCAAACCAAGTATTGACTCCAGGTATGTAAACAATACATATAAAAATGATGGTTTCAAGGATAACACCATAAAACATGACAATATTAACAGGAGAATAAATTAAAGACATTTTACGTTCTAGTAATAAAAGAATACTATATACATTTGCAAGAGAAGACATTAGACCATTAAACAAGGACCACAGCAACAAAATATGATGTTTAAGCATATTTAAGAGCAGCAGTTTTAAAACAAGCATTAGTATTAATAGGATAAGAGTTACCTTCAAGTAAGGAATCAGATCTATCATAATATCTACAGAGATTATTAGAGTTTTGATATTGCCATTCTTCAAATGTTGGGAACCATCTTTTGTATGAAGAATCATAATAGACAAAGATGTATCTTAGATCATAATAAATGATTTCTGGATTGATCCAATTAAGAGGATTACTTTAGAATCCAATAGTTGAGTTATATTCACCTCCTGTAGGAACAGTAAGAAGTGGAGCTTATTGCCAATCAGGACTATATGGTTAAGTAGTTAGAAAAGGACTAAAATTTAATAAGAAATAGATTTACTTATTCATATTTGGTAGATCCCATACCCAAGTAGTAGGAGGAGGAGAATATGATTATCCATTTGCTAGAGTAATAGAAGGCCAAGGAATAGATTAATATGGAGTATTCATAAAACTTAAAAGTAATTATGGAGGAAAACCATATTCATTCATAGTACTAAAATAGCTAAAGAATCCAGCAGATGTTGCAATAATTCCTTATAATAAATAAGCATGAGTAATCAATCTAAATGAAACTAAATGATCATCCTTTTTTCTAGGTTTTCTAGTCATAATATCTATTTCTGCTTCTTCATAAGCAAAAGAAATAGCAGGAAGAATATCAGTACCAATACATATTGTTAGAATAAATGCATTACTTAATGGTAATGGTAATCCTATTGCTATCTCACCAACATAAGGAAATACTTCAGTAATATTTGATGTTAATAGATATACTATTGTCTTTTTTAAATTATCAAATATTTTTCTACCTTCTTCAACTCCATCAACTATAGATGCAAAATCATCATTTAATAAAATCATATCTGCAGCATCTTTAGTTACATCAGATCCACTTATACCCATAGAAATACCAATATCTCCTTATTTAATCGCAGGTGAATCATTAACTCCATCTCCTGTTACTCCAACTACATGACCAATATATTGACAAGCTCTAACAATCATTAATTTTTATGCTGGAGATGTACGTGCAAATACAACTTAAGGTTTACTACACCAACTTTTAAGTTTTCTATCTTTCATCTCTTCTGGTAAATTGTCTTTACTTGAATCTTCTTCTTCCATGGCTTAGACTATCATATCACCATGTATAACAATTGCTGGTGCTAATCTAAATGCTTCATCATATGACATCTATGGATTCTCATCTAATAAATCATCAACTGTTTTTCCTGTTATTATTCCTATCTATTTTGCTATAGCTCCTGCTGTTGGTGGCTAATCTCCTGTCACCATTATTACCTTTATACCTGCTGATTAACATTTCTTAATAGCTTAAGGAACAGTTTCTTTTGGTGGATCCATTAAAGAAAACAATCCTAAAAATGTAAATCCTTCTAATTTAAACTTAAGTGTTTCAATTGAATTTAAATTAAACTTAAAACCCTTTTAAAATTCTGCTCTAGGTAAATGAAGTTTTGCAAATCCCAAAACTCTCTCACCTCCTTTACCGAATGAAATATTTACTGATTTGAATTTCTAAGTAATTTATTCATCTATTGGTTAATTTCTTCCTTCAATTAATAAATAACTAGAAAATGTCCACAATTTTTCTGGTGCTCCTTTTATATAAACACAATAATATGAATCTTAAGTCTCCCAATTAACAATACATAAGGAAAATTTATTAGTTGAATTAAATGGCATTTTTGCTAAAGATTTATCTGATAATTCTACTAATTATCTTCTTTATCTTGTGCTTTCTATATCTTCAATAGGTTAAAAGAATTTAATCAAAGCTGTTTCTGAAGCATCTCCAATAGTAGGTTAGTCTAGCCAATTTAAATTAGCTTTCTCCTTACCTTATATATTAAATTTAGCTTCGCTTGTGATTATTGCACAATCATGTAAATCTCTAAAAGTAGGATCATTAATATCATATTCATATTCAGTATTTCTTCCATGTTTATATCTATTCAATGCTACTCTCTTTAATCCATCATACCAAACATTTGCTACTGTCATTTTATTCTATGTTAAAGTTCCTGTTTTATCAGAACATATACAACTTGTAGATCCAAGTGTTTCAACTGCTTCTAAGTTTTTAACTAACACTTATTTATCAGCCAATCTTTTTGCTGTTATTGCTAATGATACTGTTATACATCCTAATAAACCTTCAGGTACATTTGCCACTATAATTCCTATTGCTTAACCTACTGCTGTATCAACTGATGCTTCTTCAACCACTAATGATAATATTAAAAATAAAATTCCTAATCCTACTGCTATACATGATATTAATATCACAAATCTCTTTAATTCTTTATTTAAAGGTGTTTCAGGAGTCTCTCCACCTGTTGCTAAATCAGCTATTTAACCCATTACAGTATTATCACCTATCTATATTACTAATCCTTTTCCTGATCCTTCCTTACATAAAGTACCAAAAAATGCTAAATTCTTTGTTTCTAAAGGATTCTCACTTGTTAATTCTGTTACTCTTAACAAAGGATCGCATTCTCCTGTTAATGCAGAATTATCAACCTTCATCTCTCTAGATTATATAATTCTAACATCTGCTGGAATCTTATCTCCCATCTTTATTTCTATTATATCACCAGGAACAAGTTTCTCTGCTGGCACTTCAACCTTCTCTCCTCCTCTTATTGCTAAACATTTTTATGGTAAAAAGTTTTTAAATCCTTCCATTAATGCATCAGCTTTTGCAGATTAATTGTAAGTAATAGAACCAGTCAATAAAATGATAGCAATAAGGATAATAGCTATTTAGAATAGATTGTTATATTTACCAAGCCATAAATTAGATTTTGCACCTAAAGCGTCCGGGTTAACTCCATATAAGACAAAGCACATAATTGAGGCAATCCAAAGTAAAATTGAAAATGGTTGAACCATTTCAATTAAGAGCTTAATCCACCATGGCTTCTTTTTTTTTTCAGTTAATTTATTATCACCATATTATTTGTTTTTTGCAATAGCTTGGTCTTAAGTTAATCCATCTGTTAAGGATGTTTCATATCTATTTAAAATAAATTAAATGAAACTAACCTTTATGATAATGCTATGACATCAACTTTATGTTCATCCATGTTCCTATAATCCTCCCCTTTGTTTTATGCTTTTTTTAATATATCTTGTTTATTTTATGTTGGAGCATCATATTTCACAATTGTTTCATTTAAAGTCATGCCTTTTTCCTTAATTTAAAAATAACCCTTACTTTTGCTTAGGAATACATTTAACTTTATCTAGAAACTAATGCTGCTGCTTTTACAGAACTTTTACGAGCTTCTTGATTTTATCTTAATCCCAAATCTACACTTTAACGAAGTATTTAAAATCCTGTAATGATTTATGGATTATTTATGAGTGGAGCATCTCCTTCATTTAATTGCCTATACTAAGACATAGGCTATAATTTAATTAAAATAATATCTTATATTTTTCATGCTATCATAGTTTATATATAGAATTTATTTATACAATGAAAGTAATCATATTTACATATTTTATTAAAATCTGTGATTGAAATTTAATAATGAAGAAAAGAATCAAAAAATTGTAAGGATCATCATATATGATTTCTCTTGAGCCAGAAGATGTACTTGGATAAGGCTCATTTGGTAAAAGTTGGGAAAGCCTATGATCTTGATAATAGGGAAGAGTAATTGGTGGATAAAATAATGGAAATAGGAATTTAAAGTAAATAAGATTCTTTGTAACATGCTACTCAAGAGAGAATCGGAAGAATTATTTTCGTTACAATAAATAAAAATTCAATATTAACCCTAAATCAATTAAATCCTTTAGATGATATCTTCATCTGTTTTTATATATTAAATGGTCATTTAAAACCTTTCTCTTATCAAAGTATAACCATTTAAGGATAAAAAACTATTATCTTTGGTATCTTAAATCTTAACATAAGATGATTTAAAATAATAAAGCGAAGAAAAAGATAAAAAATAAAAATAAATTTTAAATGAGAAGATGTCTAACATTAATCATAAGAATTTTTTAACTTATTTTTAAAGGTTATAAACTTAACTCTAAATTAATTAAATTTGAAGATATTTTATTTTCATGAATAAATATTTTTCTTATATAAAGTTGCTATGAGAGTCTTTCGATTAAACTAAGTTATTTCCGCTATTGATTAATATCACATAAAACATCAATGCTGAAATTTTAAATTAAGTTTTAGGATAAATTCAAAAATTAAGAAAACTTTAACCTTTAAGTCCTGTCCAATAAAATTTATATAAATAATCTGATAATTTTCAAATCTTTTAGTCATTACTCTAGTAAGATTAATTAGGCTTGGAAAATTTTTATACTGAAGTTAAGAATAAGATTATTTCAAATTTAAAAATCCTATAAACTAACTTTTTGAGATTATTTCAAACTTATCAACAATTAATTCAATAGTTTAAATTTATATAACCATGAAATACTTAAAAGACAGTTAGAATATTAATGAATTAACCTTTTCTATTATAGAAGACTTTTCGACATATTATGAAAATATTGAAAATACTTCCGAACAAGAAGCGTTAGAGTATCTAAAAAAAGAATTCATTTAATTAATTCAGTTTATTAATCTTTAAATATATAATAATGTAAATTATTAAATATTAATTATTGTTTATATTACGATATTCAATCTAATCATGAAATTAACCAAATTATAATTGCAGATAATAAAATTTTTACATATTTTGTTGCAGGTTCATCAAATGGTTTGCGTAAAGTTTTGTTAGTAAATGAATATACTGGTGAAGTTTCAGTCCAAAGACTAGGGCTATCTTAAGTGGCAATAAGGTATATATTGTACCATTTAGATGGTTACAAATCAGTGAAATTATGACTAATTGACTAAGATATCTAGAAAGATAAATTACTTCCGATGAATAATATTTAATAAAATAGTAATTGGAGCTTATTGATTGATTTAGACAATTAGCAAAATACTTCATTTAAATATTTGTTGGTTTAAGTCCATCAGTAGCATAAGTGCCAGCACTAAATCTAGGTGTAATATATCCCCAAACTAAACCAGTTTATCTTAATCGAATATTTGATATAGACAACCAAGTTAAACCTCGAGTGAATTTAATAGTGCTTATAAGTTCTGGGGATTAATCAAAAGTGACTTCTTATAGAGGATCAACTGAAAATAATCGTGAGGAATTGGTTAAATTACCAACAAAATATCTCATGAAATTAGTATCTTCGACTGCTGCGATAACTTGTTTCCAATTCACATCATTAGGTAAATCTTAATTTGGAATGAAATAATATTAAACAGATGTTTCAATTCCAATTTCTACTTCCTCTTCATTTTAATTTCCTTCATCTGTTGTTTCTTAATCTGTAGTAGTATTAGTTTCAGTCTCTTCAAGCATTTTATATTAGGAATACACACCAGTTGAATTATATGATAAATCTTTATTAATAGCACTACTGCAAAATATTGCATCGAAGCTTAATACATTATAACAAGGATAGGCTAATGAATAACAGAGCCAACAAGCTATTGCTTTTTTACTTTCAATATTCAAATCAGTTCCAAAATGAAATGTCAATTTCATTAATCTACCATCATTGTTTTAAGTGAAGAATTCCACATAATTCGTTTCATTCTTCATATCATAAAGATTGATAGCCCAACTTTTAATTTTATACCATGTTCTTGCCCTATAAAAATAAATAATACATTACTTTAATTTTTTTAATTCTAAAACATAATCATTCTATCCTTTTAAATAAACAATCCCAAATTATTCTTAATAGTAATCTGAATATCGTAATTCTGTATTATTTTCTGAAAATAACTTAACATCATCAAATTGTCTCTCAAATCCATTTAGCATGATTGCATGATAATAAATAATCAAATCTTAATCAGATTTAAATGTAATAATTTATTTATTAGAATAATCAGATAATTGATTAAATTACATAGCGTATATACATCCAATTTTTTTAAGTGCATCAGTATTATCTTTGACTAATTTGAATTTTGTTTAAGTAGGTGATTAAGAATAATAAGGTGCTGAATTGCCACTGAAAGTCATTAGTAATGTGCTATAATAATAATCAATAGAATCTAATTTATCAATGTCTGGTACTTCAATATCTGAAACAATATTGAAGGTAATTTTAAGGTTTTCTTAAGTTACTTAAACATTCATTTTAGTATCAGAAGTTGATTAAAATTTTAATCCAGCAGGCTTTTCAACATCAAAAGGAATCAATTCAAAATCAATTAATAAATCTTCAACAGGAATATGCTGAGAAAAATCAATTAATACAGGAATGGATTTCATGAATATTGGTATATCATATGAAGAAAATTGTGTGGTAATTTCTGTTTTGACTGTTGTAATCATGACTTAGATAATTCCAGCTTCACTGTATGTGGGTATATCTGATTCTTCCTTTGAAAAATACAGATAATAAGATTAAGGATTTGTTGATCCAGAACAACCTATTCTTGTTAAAGCCTTTCCATCTCCTGGATATACTACCAGATCATTGATGACTTTGAAAAAACCACTGTTGGAATTGATACTAAATCTCAATTTTTTATCATAACCACTATTTTTTTATCCAAGTGAAATAATTTAACTGTATTAACCTGGTTTTAAAACCAACTCATTATAATTCAATCTTAAAATTTCATCTTTGTTATCAATTGTGTATTTAATATCTGTCTGTGTTTCTTCTTTCCAATAGATTGTATTCATTTAATTATCTGCTACTAGTTTAAATTGTTAAATATTGCCATAAACATAAGTGGATAATTATTGGATTTAAGTTTTATCTTAAGTGATCAAACTAAATATAGGTAATCCAATAAAGCAAGATGATGCCTCCATGTTGGTCATTCCAGTTATTTTTACTATATATTTTGTATTGGCTTACAGAACTCCTTCAAATTGTAATAGAATTCTATTTCCTAAAGTTTCACATTTTGACATTATTGAAGTTATTCCATCACTTTCTAAAATACCACTACATGAAACAGGAGGCTTTAATTATACTAATTTACCATAATCTTTTGATGGAAGATCAATTACTAAATATTACCCAACTTAGATATTTCCTAAAGTTGTTAAATAATATGTATATTATGATTCAGTTCTAATTCCAATATTTGAGATTTCAAAATCTCTAATTATTAGAGATAGAGGTACTGTAGATGAGACTGCTACATCACTTAAAGTTCCATATTCATTTATTGTAGTTTTATTTTCATCATAATCTACCATTATAAATATTTAATCATCATTATATGTAGATATAGGTTATATGATTCCAACTATAACCAAATTTATTATTGTAAATGAATCTATAGTAAGAGTAAATAATTTTATTGAAATCGTTCTTTCATTATCATATTAACAATATGAATCTGCATCATTCATCAAACAACTCAGACTTTTCTTATTGTCAAAAGAATTATAATAATAAGGTAGGTTAATATAAATAGTAGATTTCTAGTCAAAAGGTTAGCTTAATACTAAGTCTAGTTTAAGTTCAATCATAGCATAGGCTAATGGATAAGTTTTAGTTAATGTAAGTCCAGTGGTTGATAAAAGAGAGGGAGTCTCTTCAAATGTTAATGGAGTATTGGTAGCTGTTCCTTGAGATAATATTGTTGAACCACTTAAAACCTTTACAAGAGGAGCAATATAATTGTTTGGAGTCATTATATTAAAACATCTAAAAATATATTGAACGCCTGGATTTAAATCACTAACAGGTCTAATTGTTATTAATGTGAATGAACTTCCTTCAAAGGATTTCCAATCAAAATTTTAGGATTTATCATGATTTAAAATAGAACAATGAGATTTAGACACTGTACTTGAAGCAATCATTGTAATATCAAAGTTTATGAATTGATTAAATAAGATTCCACGGTTTATTAATTTGAATTTGAATTAGAATTAACCTCTCATACCATTATTCATTCTTTCAAATTCAACATCTCCAACTTCAACTTTAGGAATGAGAGGAGTATTATTAAATTTTAAAGTTCCTGCTCCTACTGAAGTGGAATCAATGATTACATTTAAAATTGTATATGTAATTATAGTATAGGTTTAATCATTTGAACTTGAGTCTGGCATATTAATTCCATATTAAACAATTGTATAAGTATCAGGTGGAAATGCTTATGAAGCAGAAAAAGTAAACCTTATTTCAACTCCATCAGTTTTGGTTATTGTACATGTATGAGGAATTTATTTAGCCTCTGAACTTGATCTTAATTAGCAATAACCTGAGGATGATACTGAAAAAGGCCATGATCCAGTTGTAAATGCAAGAGAAACATATCCATCTTTTGGAATATTATTCACTGTTGTAAATATCCATTTGACAATCTAATCTTGATAGCCTCTTTAAATAGTTGGGAATATATTTAAAGGTATTTGCATTCTACCAGCTATTATTGTGCTTACTGATTCAGAAGAATATGATTGTAAATTGCCATTTTTATCACTCCAACCAGAATAACCTCCAGTAGGAGTTTGAACTCCTTTGTCTGGATAATTAAATCCTTCAATTTCAATATATTAAGAGATGGAAGTTATAACAGTATCTCCTATCATAGGACATAAGAATCCATAGAAATCATTATAATTATAAGGTACACATCTTTATTCATAAGTTAAGGCTGGATTTAATATGAGTCCTTTAGTTTTGAAATTAGGTCCTATCATATTCCATTTACCTTAATAAAAGAAGGCTGCCCCTTATAAGTTTGCCGAATTAGGAGAGATAACAGGAGTAGCTTGCGTATGTCCGTAATATACTTTAGCATCTGAATCTGATTATCCAACTGTTGGTGCATAATTAATAAGATCTAATTTATAGCTCTATCCAGTTTTAGTAATAGCAGCATTAACAGGATCAACTAAAATAAGAGCAGGAGCATTCATTGTTTAAGTAATTAATGAACTTTTAAATGAAATGAATTAACTGTAAACTTTATCATCTTTATTTGATGAAATAGTAGCTATGAAGAAAGTCAATTAATTAACATTTCTAACAGTACTTACAGGAATAACTAATTAAAATGGTGATGCTGGTCCACTTTTAGAGAATGTATCATCTAATATGAATTCTATTCTATGAAGATTATAGACAGATTGAAAAGCATTAGTTGAATCATCACTACCAACATAACCAAAACATTTCTATTTTTTATTTAAAGTAGAGGAACAAGATACATATTATTTACCTTCAGGAGATAATTCTTCATTAAATGGTGATAACTAGAGATACAAGAAAAATATACATTATTAAAGAATATAGCTAATCGAGCTGCTTTTTCAACAATAGATTATTCTAAGAAACCAGTGACTCTAATAAAAGCAGGAAAGAGAGAACCATCTAATTTATTGGTAGTTCCTGTCCAGAAATTGGAAATAGATATATAAAGATTATTCATTTGATTAAATCCACTTAATGTATAAGAATTGGCAGCAATAATTCCTGAAATAGGAACTGTAGGCTTTCTTTCAAGTCCTAATTCAACAGTAAATCCAATAAAATCAATCAAATCTTCATTACAAAATTAGGATCCATTGTTTTAGATATAAACAGGTCCAATAGAAACAGAATATAAGTTATTTGCAGCATTACCTCCAAAAACATTTTAAAAAGTAGCACTGCCACTTTGTAATCGAGTCAATATTATAACTGTATATTTTGAATTATCATTAAGAACATTAACATAATATTGTTCAACAGGAAAAACAAAATCTGCTGCTGAATGTCCTGCAGGAGTAGGTGAACATGTTAAAGGAGGAGTAAATTAAAGAGGACTCTCTGCTGATATTATTGTATCTCCTTTTTTAATTTTTGGATTAGTATATAAATAATAGCCTACTGATCTAGAAGTTACAGAGGGAGCAAAACTAGTAATTTAAGGTCTGGCTGTAAATATTAATCTTTATTAATGATCTGCATATTATAAACCAAAAGATGAAGATGTAGGACATGCAAATGGATCTGAATATTTCTATGAATGTGCAAATGTAAATCCATTCCCACTATTTGAACTTATAATTGCTATGCTATTCAAAGTTGAATAACTAGCTAATTAATCTCTACCGGATGGAATTAAAGGTATACTATCATATGTTATTCCATTTGAAGAAGATTCTATTTAAATTGATCCAAAATCTGCTGGAAGATCACCTGGTGTTGCCTAATATGGAAATGACATTCTTATTCCTATAAAATAACGACTCTCTACATTTAATGTTCCTACATTTGAACATATTATTTTCATTGGCTATACTTTTGTTACACTACAATATACTGGGTTTTTATCAAATTATGGTAAGTTTTCCTATAAACTTCCTTCTAAAATCATAGATCCTATATCTGAATTTAAATTTAATATCACTCTCAATTTTAAATTTAATGGAGTTGTGCTTGATGGATAAAATAAAAATTTAAATGAATTAAAATAGGGATTTTAACTAGTATCTCTTATAATTTTTAATTGTTATGGTAATGTTTTATCTTACAATTATAATCCCCATAAAAATTGAATCACCAAATTTTAATTATTGGGACCCCAAGTCAAAGCAGAAGTAGATAAAATATTCAACACTTTCACCTATTCTACTATTTGATTTGCATATGAAAACATTGTCATAACTTAAAATCCTCCTCCAGCTAATTTTACAAATTTTGGATTCTTTATACTAAAACTAAATTTTAAAGTTGTATTCAATAACTAATATAAATGAACAGTTAATATATTGTTTTCTATTTGACAAGAATATTATGAACTTGTCAATGCTGCTATATCAGTATTATTTGCATCCTTATATGATTCTGATGTACATTATTCCCCTTAAAATTAATAATCATTATCTGTCATCAGAATTACTATTCTTGCCTTTCTATCTATAGGAATTGTTGGAGTTATTTAAACTAATAATGAATGTCTATAATCTAATAATGTTGGAGTTGAAGATTAAAGAGTAAAACTAGATATTAATGTTGCCGGAGGAATTGCTGTAAATTCAATCAATGCAAACGCTCTATTGAAATCATATTTTATCCAATTGACTACATTGAAATCTTATATTGTTAATGCTTCTATTGGAGTCAAAATTTATGCTACTTAATTGCTAAAAGGGGTTTATGATACTATGCTGACTTTGTAATATGTATTTGCTTCTAAAGCTCTAGAATCTCCATCTAAATTCAGAAATTTCACATGGTACCACCCACCACCATCTTTAAACAAAGCCCCAGGAAATTTAGAAATGGGACTGCAATCAGTAGTGCTAACTTCATTATATATGACATCAACTCCTTGTGGAACTGTACTTACAACTGTAGCTTCAATTTAGAATGGGATTTTAAGACTTAAATAACCTGACTTTCCCAATCCACTCTAAAGTCTGAAAGTAAAAGTTAATTAAGTGGTATAACCAATGTTCAGATAATTAATAGAGTAATCAAGTGTTTCAATTAATCCACTGTATACTATTTGTAGCAGTAATAAAAAAAGCATTAATTTATTATAAATATACACATAAAACAAATTTCACTTCCCAGTAATCTAATCAAATATATTTTATGCTTCCTCTTTATAATGATTCAAAGCTTCATCTATGTAATCACTCTTTGAATTCTCTTAAGACTCTTCCATTATCTCTATAATATTTTTAATTAATTTATGAGCAACTGTAAGCATTTTTAGATCTAAAACTTATTATATTATTTCATCAGTATCTTCAAATAACATTTCAAGAAATTCTCTTTTCTCTATCCAATATGAAAACTAATTTTTATTATTTAATTTACAAATAAATAGTAATTTTCTAAGCTTTCCTCTGCAGTATTCATAAGTGTATCTCTCAATCTGAATTCTAGAAATGCTTTTTATCTATCTAATTTATATTACAAGGAATCATTTTCAATCATAAAACTTACATCTTCATATTCATCAAGTAATTATTCTAAAATTGTATTATGTAAAATGTTATTAGGTTCAACAAATTTATCTGCCAGATCACTTAAAAGTAACAATTTTTCAGCTTTTATATTTGGATTACCAAATGAATCTAATAATTAAATTGATTCTTCAAAAAAATCAAATAAGCTCTATTAAAATTAACCATTTCTGATCACGAATTTGATCGCTTAAATATCATATTCAACAATCAAAAAATCATTTTCTATATCAAATTTTTCTCTCATCTCTTAAATCTTCATGAATAGTTCAGTTGTTCCTCTATCTTAACCTTCTAAAATACAAAAATAATTCATAGTAACTTCTAAATATATTGTGTCTTAATTAAAACTTTCTAAATATTCATGAAAGTCTTTTAACATTTCTTCACATTTTGATAGATCTGTTAATTAGTAAGTTGAAGCTAATTAACAATAACTTTGAGCATATTAAATAGAATGTTTTCCAAAAACTTATAAATAAAGTTCTATGGCCTTTTCAAAATAGGGCCTTGCAGCTGTAAATTCTTGGATTTCAATTGATACACTTCCAAGATCTTCAAATATCTATGCAAATTTAGCTATTCCTTTCTCTCTTTATTTTTCTGCTTCATTTGCCACTTCTGGATTTTCATGATTACATACTACCTAATTTATAAAATTTACATGATTTAACTATTTCCATAAATTTCTCTGTTTCCCTTAAAGCAGCTTCATAATTCTTAATTCCTTATTAGATTTAATCTTATTCTATCAATAATTTAGCTTTCATTTCATAATAAAAAGCTAAATTGTATTGATATTATGATAATCCTTGCTCTTTTGTCAAGTATCCTTCACTCTCACCAATTTCATCAAAATTATCATTTAGATAATTTTTTATATACACCACAGATTCTTTATATTATCTTGCCAAATATTTTATGATAATACTTTAACCATTATTCTATTTCTTAAAGGTCTACATCATCAAATAGCTTAGCAAATTTAAGTGGAATAACACCTATGGCCAAATTGTGCCATAAAAATTCATTAAAATTTGAAGGATATTTAGACAAATCAACATTTCTGTAATGCACATCATTCAAATAATCATCAGAAAGTACTTCTTGAACTAATTTATCATCCATTTATTGATTTTCTATCAAATATCGTGCATACTCAATTTTATCTAATAGTAATGAAACACATTTTTTTTATTCTGATTAATCCATTTGTTCTCTAATATATATTATTTTTCTTAGCATTTCCATTTATTATTTTTCATTTTCGCATTCATCCATTTAATCTTACAACTTATCTATTTCAGCTTATTTTTCATCTCTAAAAAATAAGATCAAAATTTACTTATCATGTTTATCATTAAAAAAAAATCCATATTTTGGTGTTATGACAAATGTTGGAATATAAATTTATTGCTTTATTGGAAGAAATGATGATCTTGTTTGGATTATAGACTGAACTATTCTCTTCACAGCATTTCTAATAAGCATTTATAAATTATTTAATAATTTTGATGGTAAGTAAAAATTATATGTACTATGTCTTATTCTTAAAAGACAATTAAAAAAAAGATTTGTTTGTTTTTGTCAGGGTTCTGCTTAATAAGTGTCACGATAAGCTACATCACTTCACGAGTCCGGTATCCTTCCGCCGCTCATAGCGATCCCTATTGCTTGCTCTGTTTCCAGCCTAAGCCATTGCGAGATTCTTCAACACAAGTGAAACCCTCATTACTGATGGATTCCGCAAGTGACTACGAGCTCGGTTAGGGCGGTGACTCTTAACGAAATGACTCAGCGAGCTCTCAGATGACAGCTTACCAAACATCCCCTTACAACCCACATAAAGTGACAGCCAAGTTGCCCCAGCCTGGGTTAATATATTAAATATTCTTCATTATTTATTACGTGTATAATTTTTTTAATTAATTTATGGGTTTACAATTTAATTTAAAAAGCAGTTTCTATTTAATTTTATGATATTTTATTACTTTGATAAATAATCTAATTAAAAATAAGATTATTAGTAAATTTAACTCAGATAGTATTTCTTAAGTAGAAGATTATATTAAATATATAATTATAATAAGATTTATTATTTAAATAATATTAATATATTGATTTATAATTCATCAATTCATAGGCTGTTACATTTATCCAAATTAATTAGGAGGCTAAGGTACTTAAGGATAATTATAATTAGATTGTTAGTTTTAATCTTTGGTATAGAGGGTGCTATCGGTAAATTATACAATTTAAGGTTGAAATACTTATGGATTCCAATTCGAAGGTTAAACAATAGGTTGATTATAAATTTAAGGGACAGGGGCAACAATTTCAATAGGAACATCAACACATGGATCTTTGCTGCAACAAGTACAACCTAAAAGTTAGATATAATTAAATTACCAGCAAGAACTGCTTAAACCTGTAGTCTATAAACAGACCTAACAATCTGTCCATTAGATGAAGGACGAATGCCTTCTGGAGTACTGTTATTATGTAAAACAAGCTAGATTTATTTTCTATCATTTTCAACAGCTTTAATTCCTGCTTGAATTCCTTGTATTTATTAAGAGACAATAGTTCGAGTAAAAAGTTTTTCTCTTCCAGTTCTGTCCCTTAGTGTTAAGTAATTTATTAAACGAGCATCAATCCTTTTAATATCCAATTTGCAATTTGAATTATCTAAATCAGCCCATAAGTAAGCTGTATCTCCAGGGAGGTAATGATTTTTATCAAAAACACATTTAATATATGATGTCTAATGATAAACAAAATAATTACTCCTTAATCTATACAACACCATGTTGATGCTTTTACTTCCATTTAACCCATTAAAGCTGTCATATTCTACTTTAGTGGTTCTCTAACAACAAGAGGTTGAGAGTGTTTGATATTCTTATAGGATTTGTTATATGATTCAATTTCTGCTTTAACTCTGTATGAAATTTTAGCTAAGAAGTTAGATCCTTTTTCAAAATAAGAGCCTGGTAAATGAGATAACAATTAAAATTAAAAAGGAAATGTATATTATCCAACAGGTAAGCATGGAGTGTTAAATGTCCATATTGCTACACGATGTTAATAAAATTAGGTATTGCCTGAATATGTTACATATTCAGTGGTCTGCATTTACTTTCCATCTGAACCAGTACTAGTTCGAGTATGACTCTCTGTCCAATTACATTTTTCTTTGCCGGATACTTTTAATAATACCACTCCTCCAGGATATCCATCTTTAAAAATATTCAAATAGATATTTCCTAAAGTTTTATATATTCTAAATACCTGTAATTATTTCCCCTGCAAAATAAAAAGGTTTATCAGTTCTAATATATACCCCTCCAAAATCAGAGCCTTATTAATTTCCCATTAAAAAGTTTAATATTAAAATCCATATAACATATTGTTTTATTTAAAATGATATATATTATGGAATATATTTTATTGAATTAATAAAAAATTATTATCTATTTTTCAAACTAGTTTATAACCATTATGTCAAATATTTTCTGATATTTATTTCTGTATATTTTCTGCATATAATTATGCTATTAACATTGATTAAGCAAGATGATTTTGAGGTAATTCCTTTTTCAGTTCTAAAGCCAACTCAAAAAATCTTCTTTTGCATCTTGATCAACTATTGTAAGTCATGATTAAGCTATGCTAACATATTTTTCATTCATATCATAAATAATCTTATAATATTGTCCTATTTCACTCAGAACTCTTGATAAATTGATGGCCACAGGAATTCTGAATTCAGGTTAATTCTAATCATATGCTGATAATTTACTTTTTTTATTTTTTAGAACTTATGAAGTTGCTTTATGAGGACTATTTGTATCCATTTATTTTTTACAATATTTCATTCTTCCTATTTCAAATTTATTTTTTTGTTCATAATTTAATAATTGGGTTTAGAATTATTTTATTTTTCATTGCTAAAATTTGTTAAAGCAATTCCAAAATCATAAAATCTTATGCTTTTTACATCTTTTAAATGTTATGGTAAGTTCAGTCGTATAAGGATAGTGTCTTTCTCTGCCATATCAGCTTTGTTAATAATAGAAAAGTTGATATATTCATTAATTTCTTTTAAATAATTACCATGAAATTAAGGTTTCTACATTTCTCAGGCTTTAATAACTATGCTTAGTTTAATTTAATTCTGAAATAAATAGCTAAACAGAAATAAAAAGAAATTGACTTTACAATTATATTTGATAAACCCATAAATTAATTAAAAAAATTATACACGTAATAAATAATGAAGAATATTTAATATATTAACCCAGGCTGGGGCAACTTGGCTGTCACTTTATGTGGGTTGTAAGGGGATGTTTGGTAAGCTGTCATCTGAGAGCTCGCTGAGTCATTTCGTTAAGAGTCACCGCCCTAACCGAGCTCGTAGTTACTTGCGGAATCCATCAGTAATGAGGGTTTCACTTGTGTTGAAGAATCTCGCAATGGCTTAGGCTGGAAACAGAGCAAGCAATAGGGATCGCTATGAGCGGCGGAAGGATACCGGACTCGTGAAGTGATGTAGCTTATCGTGACACTTATTAAGCAGAACCCTGACAAAAACAAACAAATCTTTTTTTTAATTGTCTCTTCCTTTAGAAGCCATCTAATTATATAATTTTTTTGTTTAATATAAATTATTTTCTTATCACAGCTGATCAAACTTTAAAATTAAAGTGATCAATTCATTTTATTCTAGATGATTTTTCTTTTTCCAAATAAAATTAAGTATTTTTATTGACAGAATATAAACAAAGAATGCATTTAAATAATATTAATTAAAGATATTAAATAATTTCAAATACATAAATGATTTCCTAAAACTATTCCTTATTTATATTATGCTCCAACATAATAAAAATTTTCAAAGGTTACCAATTTTTATAAACCTGTAATTAAATCAAGTTCATATAAACTAGTAAATTTTGGTAGAGTAAGTAATTCTATCAGCTTAGGAATAGCTGTAAAGTATAATTTATCTAATACTTTTACTAATCTTTTAGGTCCATCTTCTAAATGCAAAGTTTAAAGTAAAGTAAAATTCCTGTCATGAATATTGAGAGTCTTTTAAAAAGTGTCTGAAATATAAATTTAATTATTTAAATACTCTATCCCACTTAAATGAACGCCATTTACTTCATATTAAAATTCGCAATTTCCTTGAAAATCACATTTTAATAATGAGAAACTTTTAGATTAAAAATAAAATCCAAGTAAATCAGAAATTTAATAATCTAAAGTGATAAAGATTTCATTTTGAATGACTATAAAATCGTAAATAATCAATCCAGTTGGTAATGGAATAGTCTTAATGATTTTCCATTGATTTAGAAAATCGATTTAATTATCATGAGCAATATAAATTTGATCTTCATCAGCAAATAGTGCATAACTATTATTTTAGGAATAAAGAAGAGTTTCTTTTTCATCAAATATTCCATCGTCAGTGAGAAGGAGCATATTTTCTTAAAAAAATTGAATATCAATGGGTGTTATATTCAATATTTAACATCTATTAATGTCACCATGATCGATTTTTGGCTTTTTAAACAATCCAAATTACAAAAGTTAATTAATCATTATTGATGTAATGATTGTAGTGACCATTATAAATAGTTTCATCCAAATAAAGATTAAAATTTACTTTAATAATAATAATATTAAAAAATAAATGAAATTCAAAAGAGATCTAAAGGGTTTATTCAGTCTAGTCACCTTATCAGCAGCTCCTGTCTTATATTACTTTTATAGAGATTAAATTTACAAAATGATAGATGGAAAAGAAAAAAAGAAATGAATTGATATAAATATTATATGAATGTTTGCAATATGTATTAATTATAAAGTTATATAATACTTAAAATTAGATATTTAAGTTAGAATTAATTAACTTGGATTTAATTTATAAAGAGATTATTCTCTAAGTATTTTAATTTTAAAAAAGACTTTATCAAATTAACATCATATTTGATTTAATTGAATAAGAAAATAAATGATTATTATATAAATTATGATGAGAAAAATATTCAAGAATTAAAATAATTTAAATTAATGCAGTTAGTAGTTGAAATTAAAGCTTTTTAAATCAGATAGATTATGTTTCTAAATATAATTGTTTATTTGAAATTCAATTATTTTTATTATAAATGGCTATGTTTTATAATGTTCAAATTTGTTAAATTTGATTAATAAGATTCTATAAATAATTAATGATGGCAATATATATATGTAATTAAACCAATAATTCATTAATTTCATCATCTAATATTTTAAGTATATTAATATATTTTAATTATTAAATATATATAGATGAAAAAAATTATAAAGAAACCTAATTTAAAGAGTCCTATAGAATAATGAAACTTAATCTTGGAAATATTAAGATTTTGACTTAATCCAAATTATTGCTAACTAATATATTTTATATTTGGCAAAAAAAAATTTTCAAATAAATTTTTTTAATAATTTAATAGCTGATTCAAATTCTATGTTAATGATTAACTTTGTACTTAAATCAAATAAAAAAGCATTTAGTACATTAAGTGTATGTTAGAAATCACTTTGATTGTAAGATTAATGAGGAGATTAATAACAATAATTAATTAAGAATATAATTTTAGCTTTAGATTTATTAATTTATCTTTTGGAAGTGCAGAGAGGATATCTTAATATGTTAGAATTTTAACCAAGTAATTATAAAGATTTATTAAATAATGATATCTCTTTTTAATAAAATCATATGCAATAAATTAAATCCTAGAAAAATTTCAATTCATCTTTTGAAAATTTAGCAGTTTTCTCAATCTCAATAAATTTAGTTTTTACTTTTTCTACATTTTTTAGAGAACCTAAACTTTTGTAATTAGTGTTGTATAAAGTCAATAGAAATATTTTAAAATTTATTCCTTTTAAAGAATCTAATTCTGTCAATTTTTATTCAATGAGAGGTTTTAATGTACTATGTTATATGGACAATGTTTTTGATCCATAATATAGTAAGAGTCCTTATTATGTTAGATTTAGTCTAGTATAGTTTTATTCTTAGATGTTTGTTGTAAATAATTTATAAGTGACAGATGAACATAATGCAATTCTGCTGCATCTTCCAAAAATTTCAAATAATTAAAATAAAAATTGAGTAGGTAATCTTAATAATCTTTCATTTTCTAGAACCTCATCTCTTAACTATTTCAAAAAAAAAAATTACTTTATATATTATCGAAGGGAAATAATTTATTCCTGCTTTAACTAAGAAAAGAGTATAATATATTCTGAGCTCTAAATTAATTTTTTTATCAGTTGACTCTAATAACTATTGATTTATTTAATCTAATATAGAAGAGCTATATCTTTTAATATATTTCATCAATTAGCAAAGAGATTTAGTTTGTTCATTACTCAAATTTACGCTTATTCTTTCACATAATTTATAATAAGTGTCTAAAATAAATTATTCTTCATCTTATGTGTAAATTTCTTTTTTTTTATTAGAAAAAATTTGATCCTCAACATAAAATAAACCATTAGAAATAGCATTTAATAGTGAAAAAATTTCTTTTTCTGTTATTTGTTTATCAAAACGATTCATATATTCATAAATCATTTAACACTATAAATAAAAATATTTGTGATGATTATCTTTTTAAAATTTTGTATTAACAAAAGAGTAAAAAATATTTTTTTCTAAATCTGATTTAAGAAATTACTCTTTAATTTCAAGTATTTAATCATAATTCATTTGATTGCTCCAATATAATATAATTTTATTACAATATTTTTTCTGTTTTATATTAATCAAATAGAAGCTGTAATCTTGTTTCAATTTTGAAAAAATTATTAGGATTCTTCGCATTTTTAAACATGTCTTTTTCAGGAGTATTTTTGGTAAAGATCAATTTAGTCCCTTTTTTGTTTTCGAATATTAATCCTTTGGAAAGTTTAGAGAAATAATTCTTAATCAAATGTTTTATCATAATGATTATTTATTTTAATTCATGCCTTAAAAATGTTAACAATTCCTTCAATTCCACTAAATACGATAGAATCAGTTGTATTCATTTAATCTATACTTAAGATACTTTTAGGTAAACCCAAAATTGAAGACTTAGCTTAACCATCTTTTAAACTAAAAAGTTTAATTTCATGAACTCCAGAACTACCTGCATAAATGAAATCTTCATTAGCTTTGCTAAATTTAAATAAAATGACTACTTAAATTAAGTAGCATAGATATAATATGATCTATTATCATCAGATTGATTTCCAGTCCAAAAGATCTCTTAATAAAATTTTCTTGTTCTCCAATCCCATAATTATATTTAATTTTCTGTTCTATGAGATCCAGTTAAAATCAATTATCTTTTTACTGAGAAATCCAGAGAATCTCCTGATAAAGAAGGTCCATAAAATTGACCAACACATTATTTTTCTCTTATATCCCAAATTAAGACATTTGCATCCCAACCACCTGATATAAGAATATTAGGTTAATCAGGTATAAATTTTACAACAAATACTCTATTAGCATGGCCTCTCTAACCCCTTATAATTTTAATATAAGATACCAATCAGCTTATTAGAATTGATGTTATACACTCTTTATATCATCATCATAAATTCTAACACAAAAATCCTTACCTCCTGTTGCAAATAAACTACCATCAAAATTAAAGTCTAAGCATAGAACACTATTATTCTCTTCTACAATTTTATGTAATTGTTTTCCTGAATGAGCATGCCAATGAATAATGTGTCCTTCTGCATTAGCTGATACTAATATCCCTTTTGCCTTTAAACCATAGTTTGGTCTCCATCTTAACGCTGTCACTGGTGTTTAGAATTACTCTAATGTATGTACAAGTTTATCTATTTTTGTTTAATCATCTAATTACTCTAATTAAAAAGATGTATTAATCCTTCTGACATTCCTACTGCTAGATATTGATCGTCTTAATCGTATCTTAAAGAAAATACATCCCCTCCATTTACAGTCAATTATTGCTATAACTTTAAATCCTTTTAATTCTTGTGGACACCAAATCTCTTTTTCTAAGATAAAAAAATACTTAAATTCATATTTCTTAGGCTCCTCAGATTAGTTAATTTATTCCTAATCTTCTTAATTTTATTTACTTTGCATTATATTAATATATATATATATATAAAAATAATTATCACATAAAACTAACTACTTTTTTTCTTTTTCAAATACAAAATTTATTCTTATAAATCTCGATTCTTAATGTATAAAATAATTAGAATGATAATTATCTATTTATTATCTGAAATCTTGAGTGTATCAAATTTTACTTTAACTTAAACTTATATTACTTGAAATTTTCATAATCTTATATGTTTACTAAATACTTGATATAAATTATATTTTTTCTAATAATTTAATTAATTTTTATACATCTTAATTTATAAATTTTATATCTTTTTATAATATCCAAAACAAATATAATCCCAAAATGTAAGATCTTTCTTTATGGATATTAAATTGAAAGATATTTAGATTGAATTTACTTAAGAAAATATTTAAAATATAATAATTTGGTTTTACTTCTTGAGATTTAAGAATGTCTTATAATTAAATAATCTAATACAATTATCATATCAAATAGAAGTATTCTTTGTTTATGTAAATGTTTATAGAATAGGTATCTTTCTAATATCTTAATTCATTTACTGAAATCCATGACTTAGTATTGGAAATGAGCTCTCAAATTCTTCATTCTCAAATAAAATGTCAATTAATTTGATCAAAACTTAAAATTATGGTGCTATCTTGTTTAAAAAGATTGAATCATCATATAACCATACTTCATCTTCAACAGTTGAAACCCTTGAAATGTTCTTTTCTTTCATAATAATTTTTAGGCTATGTTGGATGAGAATTGAAATATTGGATCGTGTAACAAATAGTAAGTTGATTTGATCCCTTGTTTTTTTTTCCAAATTATCTGTGTTTCCAACTAGATCTAAGAGAACATTGAGTTTGTGATATTAATCAAGTAAAAGTTTAACATTTGAAGTTCTTTAATCCATTTTCGATTTTTAGATGATTGGAATATCATTATTATTTGTTCTCTGCCTTTTAGAATTGCAAACACCCATTAGTACAATCAATAGTGAAGAAGATTAAATAGTTAATTTAAAATACTCAATATTACAATTTACTTTCAAGATTTATATTTTGTAATTCATTTTCTTTTTATTAGAGATAACATTACAACATGTCTATTATAAATTTAAAAGTATGTGTCTTTCAGGATATCTACTTAAATATTTATATTAATATTTATTTTTAATCACTCAAAGGTGTTATATTTATTCAAAATTCATATTAACATAATTATAATCATGTACGATTAATTAATTTGTTTGTTAAATTTAAAATCAGAATATATTTATAATACTGATTATAATTGAACTCTTAAAGTAATCAATGTTATTCTTCATCCAGAAAAACTCCGTCTTTCCATTTTCCTATAATTTCTATTCCATTTCCCTAAAATTTTCCTAATCCATTTTTTTTGTCATTTTTCCATTATCCATCATATTCAGAATTATCAAAATCTTTAAAATATCCTTTTCCTTCTCTTTAACCATTAACGAAATCTCCTAAAAAATATTATATAAAAATATTAACCTTTGTAATATTTATATTCTGGTGATGGCCAATGCATCTCTCCTAAACCATCTGGTCTATTATTTTTAAAATTTCCTTAATACTTTTTACCATTTGCATAATACAATGTTCCATATCCATTAAATTTATCATTAACAAATTCACCTTCATATATTTCATTTGCATGTTTTAATTAATTTGTACCTTTACCTTCTCTTTTTCCATTTGAAAAATATCCTTTATAAATATATTCTGGTTTATCTAAAACTCCATATCCATGAGGTATTGAATTTTCACATTAACCTTTATATGAATAATTTTGTTGTTTTATCTCCATTTCTTTTTAGATTTAACCATCCTACCAATAACCACTCTAAAATATTGTTTAATTTATATATTACTGTATATCCATTAAAACTTATAACTCTTCCCCAACCTTTTCTTTAATCATCTTCAAAATATCCTTCATAAAATTCATTTTCTGTTAAATGATAACCAAATCCTTGTTTCATATTATTTTATATTTTGCCTTAATAATAAGAATTATCTTCTAAAGTAATTAGTTTGGTTTCTATATCAAATTAGATTTATTAATCAGGAGGTGGTTTATAAGAACCATATTAATCATAAAATTCTTTAAATTTTGAAGGTAATTTGTCAATAATAAACTCAGAAATAAATTATGTTTATTAATTTTCTACTGTTTATGTTAAATCTAAGCCAATAATTGGTGAGACTCCTTGCATTTCAGTTTAAAGAACTTTTTAATCAATTATAAATTGATTTTCTATAATAATTTATTTTTCTTCTTTAATTTCTTCTTATTAATGTTACAATAATTTTGAATCCTATATAGGGACATTGGGTTTAATTAACTCTTCTTCATTATATGAGACACCTGATTTGAATTAATTTAATGTATAATTATTTTCTTGAATTTTTAATCTATTTAGAAATATAAACAATTTCTTACTTTGGTTCAAGACGTTAACTTTATTAGCTTACAAACTCAATTTATTCTTATCTTTAATTCCATTATTTGGCTTCTTTTAAATATAATTCCAAATCAACATTTCTATGAGATGTGCTTTACTGTTATATTTATTAAGGATTAGGAGCTGATACTCTCTATTATTAATTGTTTCCTACAACGGAGCCCATAAATATTAATATTAATATTATTATTATTAATTCATAATTATTTGTCTCCATGTTTTCCAAATCTATTAAAATCTATTGGTGTATGACAAAGAGAACAAAATTTTAATGCTTGATTTTAGACTTCTTAGTCAATCATTTTATGTTTACAAGCCTTACAAGTATAAAATTTCTAACCATATATTGATTTTCCTGAAGCCATACAAACTCCAAAAATTGTTCCACATTCTTTACAAAATAACTAACTAAAAATCTTAATATTATTTACTATTCAGTAATTTTCTTATTACCACAACTAGGTTTTGGACATTAGATAGCATCACATAAAGCATCTTCTGGTGCATGTCTAAAATTTGATAATTTTTTTACTTTACAAATATTTATGCAGCTACTGATTAGTATCTTTCTCTTTCTTCCTCAGTAATATTATCTAAGTTTTCTAATTTTACAAAGGCTCTTGCACACTCTTTATATGATTTATTATAATAAGCTGCAAGAGCTAATAATGAATATATCCTTTTTGGATCCATATCTAATTCAAATTCACATAATCTTATTGCAGATTTTCTATCTATTATTACATTTAATATACAATGCATATTTGTAATTCCCAGAATATAAGAATTTCTGTGTCAAAATATAGAAATGCCAAGCTTCTGCTTATCTCCAAGGATTATTAAGTACTTTATCTGCAGAATGGTTTAAATCATTTGTAACTAATTAATCTAAAGTATGAGCTATTGTATTATTTTAAGCAGTCATTGTAACATCATATAATTTCTTTTTATATAAATCAACTTCCAATGCAGCCATTACAAATAATTTTTTAACAATTAATGGACTTTAATCACTTTTTATAAGATCTTCCCCAATTTATTATAACAAACGTGCTGCATCTGAATTGTGATTAGCTTTTCTATATAATTCAGCTGCTTCTAATTTCATTCTTTATTCTAATAATTATGCAGCATATTATTATAACAATCCTTCTATTTATACAAAATTGTGTCTTTCAGCTAATTCTACAGCAAAATTCCAAGCATTTAAAAGAACAGCACAATCTATTGCTTTTTTTATGTCTCCTGCCTTTTCAAAACATTTTATAGCACTCTTCGCCATTCCTAGTAATTAGAATCTTTCACCCAAATCACATAAAACTGTATTACCTTCTTATAAAGAATTTGCTAATTCTTCAAGAGTTTAATAATCTTCAATCATAAATGAAGTTTCTATTAATTTTTCAATATTATTTGATAATTTAAACTATTATTAGGCTTTTTCCCACTCTCCTTAATCACAAAAATAATTTCCCAATTTATTTTAGGTTTATACTGTAACTTCATCTGCTCCTACAAGGTCTTTGGATAAGAATAAAACTCTTTAATAATCACCAGTTTTCATTCTCATTTAAACAGCAAGATCTTTTCTTTCAATCTCTCTTAAAATTTTCTCGGCCTCATCAAATCTTTTTAAGAACACAAAAACTTCAGCTTTTTATTTTTCTTTTTCATCATAATCTAATATTCTCTTTATAAATTGTAATCCAGCATAATCTTCTAATTTCAAGTAACATTTTTCAGCAATAGAGAAATCTAATTCCTCAAGTGCCTTTTAAGCTAATAGATTCCATAAAGTATTAGACTATTAAAAATAAAGAAAATAATTACAGGTTATTTCTCAATGACTCCAAACATTTCTTTTGGGGGGGTCTTATCAATTGACTCCTTAATTTCTTTAAATAGTCTACTTTCATATTATACAAGTAATTCCTCAGCTCTTAATTGACCATCTGGACTTAACATTATATCATCCAATAAAGCTCCTTTAACAGTAAGTTCTGAGAATCTAATTTAAATATAAATATTTACGTGCATAAGAAAGCATCACAAGGAAGAGGATCATCAGCAGTTATATCTCTGACTAAATGAATTCTACCTTTTTCCATGACAGCAAATTAAAGTGGATCATTATCAGACCAAACAACTTACCAACATTCTTTTTTATCAAAATCTAATAACTTTCCACCATTTACAGAAATATCTAATAACTATAAAGTTCCCGTAACATCAATAATAGATAATCGAGTGGAATTACAATTGATATTAATGATATTTGCTCTATTTTCAAGAAAGAATTTAGGTTCTACACTAACATAAGGTAAGGTGAATTTTAGAATATTGCCATTAATTCTTCCAATAAATAAATAATTTTCATTAGCTTAAATTGCACAAATGGTTTCTTCAGTTTGTTTTTCTAAATTAAATGTATCTTTATCATAGATAATTTAAGTGTCTGGATTTTCATCAATAAACCAAGCCATTTCTTTACCAATTTTTCTGATACCAGTATTGGAATTAGAATCAAAGGTGGTTAATCTTTAGACTTAATTTCTGTATTACCATAAATAAACATAATCACTATTAGCAATAATGATATGAGTTTTAGTCATGCAATTATATTTAGGTTCAATAGATATATGTTTAGTATCTAATGGACTACCAATTGAATTGCAAAGTTCTACTTTCCAGGTATCTTATTCAACAAGACTGATTAAAACACAACAATCATTGGATCCTTTAATATCAAGAAGACCTCTCATATATCTGATAGTTTTAGATTCTCTTTTAGTATCCCAAAAGATGATGGTATATTCCATTCTATCTTATCTTTAATAGGCAAAGATAAGAGTTTCAGATTATGACAAATAAGCCCATTTATAATCTAATTTGAGATTGGCAACATAAACAGTAGTACCAACTCCCATAATTAACCTAAGTCCATCACCTTCAAAACTCAGACTATTGACTTTATCAGTGTTAGCTACTCTCAAAGTTTTAAGATGATCTCCCATATTTGAATAGAACTAAACAACTGCTCTTTATTCATCTTTATCTTTTGCACTACCAGCTACAGCAAACATAGAACCATTTGGACTCCATCTTACTGATGTAATAGTCATTACTGTATCTATAAGTATAGGTGATTCATCCTTATCATTCTTCATTAATTAGACTCTACCACATGTATAAGCTATTAACAATCCAGGAGGAGTTTCATCAGTATACATTTTCCCATACTCATACCATTGTAGTGCTGCTATCTATTAATTAGGAGTAAAATAATGTTTAGGATCAACTAATCCCATTAAACAACTCATCTTTAATGAATTTAATTGATTTCCATTTTAATCATGTATAATTACTTATCCATCAGCTGTTCCTAATATCATCAATTTTGAATCAGGTGACCATTCTATCAATCCTAATCTATATTGATAATCTTTGCCCCATAATCTATTACCCTCAACTGATCCTACTATTACTGCTCCATCTTCATAAATTATTCCAATCTTAAATCCATCAGGTGACCATTTCATATCAGTTACATTTGATTTCTATCTATTGTTTACCATCTCTTCCATCCATTCAACCTATTTTATATCATCATTTATTACTCCTAAATTTATCCATACTATTATCTATCCTTAATCATCACAAGTAGTCAATTTCTGATATCTCTCATTCCAAATTATTATATTTACTTTCCCCATATGTTATTCTAATGCCATTTCATATGGTAATTTTGCTTGCTATACAATATTTATATTCATTCCTTACTTATCCTTAAATACCAGCCTTTTAATCATCCAATTTTATTATCTTCAATAAACCTTTCTTCTAACCTGATGGCGCATGTCTATTTTTTAAACTTTATTTTACTCTCCTCCTATTGCTATCCATCCTTCCTCTTAACTCCATGCTGTACTATGTACTTTCCCCTAATTTAACATCCCTATCTTCTTTACTAAAAATGAAAACATTTCTTTATTTTCTGATATTTAAATTAATTACCCTATGAATTCAAAAATCCAACATGAACACTAATCACTTAATCTTTCATTCATAGAACAAACCAATATATTATTGAAAGACTTAGAACATATTTTAATTCTAACATAAATTAGAGCTAATGATATTCCTTATTCTCGAATTTGTTAATTTTGCAAATTCATTCATGATTATGATGAATAACATAATTTAGTGATCAAATAATACTCAGAAGCACAATTTATATCTGATCTAATAGCAGAACATCAAACACTTTTTGAAATCTGTAATTGGGCACACCAAACTCTAAATTTTTAGAATGCAGGTGATTAAGATAAAGCTTGGAATCATATCATATCAAATAACCTTTAATAAGTCCATAACTTCTTAAAAGATGATGAAAAATGTATTCTTAATTCCTTAAAACCTTTTGGAGCGGGAAATTAATTATTTGACTTCATGAAGTTATCAGCTAATTAAAATGAAAATTGGGTATTGACATTAGAAACTCTAAATCAAGTTGTTACTTAGAATTAATACTCAAATAATAAATTATATAAATGGGCTACATGTTAAAGTGTGCCTTTGAGTGCAAATATGCCTAAATTTTATGAAAATCTTTGGCTCAATATTAGAGCTGAATTATTCTGTAAAGTAATGACTAGACATTCAGAAATATATCCAAAAATGATGTAATGTATCAATTTTGGAATCAATAAACCATATGTATGGCGACCAAAATATTATGAATTGAATTTCGTGAGTGCTGATTTCGGTGTGGAAACATTAGGTAAACAATTCATTTATTAAATTATTAAATATCTAACTAAAAAATCAAGTGTTGATTAGTTTATTTAATTGGTAGAAGAAGCTATTTATACATTATCTAACATATCTATAAAAATATAAGATACTAAATAAAGAGTTTTATGTTTTTATAAAATTGGTTTAATGATTAATAATTTGTTAGATATTGATGAGGAGGATGAATATAATTTATTAAAGTTGTTAACTGAAGTAATAAAATTAATAGAAGTAGAAAATTTTGATCTTCATATTAAGTTTAAATATTTGACATAATTATTAAGTTTTTTAAAACGATCCCCTACATTTAATTAATTTATATTTCAAACATGTTAAGGTATTATTAACTAAATAGGGAATTCATTAAGCATTATTCTAGAATTATTATAGTAGGATAAATTCGAAAGTACATTAATCACTGAAATTGCTTTTGATCAATTTACAATACTCAGTCCTATATAATAAAATGAATTAATTTCTAAAGAATTTTCTAAATATTTTGACTATGAATAAAAAAAGACTTAAATTAAAAGACTTTATCCTTATATAATTCAAAATATTGAACTTTTTAAAGACACATATCCCTAATTACTCTTGGATTACCCTGATATAGCATTAAATGAAACTGAATACTATTAAACTTATATTAAAAAAGATATTGAAAGCATGAAAAATTTTATTATAGCTAAAGAAATTCCTGACATTTGGTTTATTAAATATATTATTTTTATACTTGATTAAAATAATGAAAATGATATGTATAAATAATAACTTATTAGCTTAGTTCTGATGTAATCCTTGGAATTACTAATAAATATGAATAATTTGAAAAACTAGAAAATAAAAGATAAATTTTAGCATTAATCGCTAAGAAACTTACAGTATTTTCAGAATTTATTGATTATTTGCTTAAATGATGAATCTAGTAATTATAAAAATTTCAAAAAATTTTTTTGCATATTTCTAAATTTAATGAATTTAAATCAATAGATATAAAAATGTCATAAAAAAAGCCACTTCTTATAATTAAAAATTCTTAATCTCCAGGTGTTATATCAAGAGTTTTTTTCCTTTATGTGTTTCCTTTATTGAGGAAAGCTAACAAAACTCCTTTATAGTTTGAAATGATTTAAGACTTATAAATAGATGATTAAAGCGAATCATTGTTTAATAGAATGAATAAAACATTCTTAGTTTAAAAAAATAGCCGATTTGCACTTTACAAATCTCTTTTTATAACATTTAAAAGTATTTTCTAAATAGTAATCATAGAATCGTTTATTATAGTGTTCATTATAATATTACTTTAGAATGTGTGTTTAATGTATGGTCCTATAATGATTCGTTAAACTCTCTCTTATATTGACTATTCTGAACATACATTAGGTAAAAGTTTTGAATGGTTGGGAATAATAATTGCAGTGAGATTTTTTAATGTGATATCTTATTAACATAGTTTCTATATGTTGGTAATTTAAATGATAATAATAATAGACAAAATTAGCATATGATTAACATTCAGCAGTGAGCGTTTTCCTAATGAAAAAAACTCTGAATGTGTCTTTTTAAAGTAATAAACAATATAAAGCAGGAGAAATAATGAATTTAATGCAAGTAGATTTATAAAGAATTTTAAATTTAAATATTGCGATTGCTTAGGTAATATTTCTACCATTTTAAATTGGAATATCATTTTTTTTATTATTTGATTTTATCGGAATATCATGTTTAGCAGGTTTAGGAATAATGATTATGGGATTATTGGCTAATTTTTTACTTGGAAGACGGGGTTGGAGACTTTAAAAATAAGTAATGATAGCAAAAGATAAAAGAACAAAATAAGCATATGAAATTTTTTCATAGATAAAATTCATCAAAGCAAATGCTTTTGAAGAATATTTTAAAAATAAATTACTTGAATGTAGAAAAAAAGAAATTGAATCTATTCATAAGAAGAATATTGTAAGTGGTTTATTTACATTTACATTTTTAATGACACCATAAATAACATTAAATATTACTTTAGCTATTTATATCTGGTTATAACATAATCTTACACCTGCAGAAACATTTTCGATAATTAGTTTATTTAGTATATTGTAATAATCAGCTATTGGTTTACCAAGATTTATTAATTAAATAATAGAAGGAAATATAAGTATTAAAAGAATTTAGAATTATTTATTAACAGATGAGTTAATGAATGATTGTATATAAAATGTAAACGATATCCTTGTAGATTCAATTAATATAGAAGGAAGTTTCTATTGGGATAAAATTAGAAATTAAGAGAAGCCAAATAAATATACATAAGTAATACCTGAGAATTAAATATCTTAATCTTAAATATCTGATACTTAAATATCTGAGAATTAAATAATAGATCCAATATTAAAAAATATAAAATTAAAAATAGATATTGGTGAATTTGTTACAATAATAGGAGAGTAATAAATATATAATATAATATAGTGTTGCAAGTGGTAAAAGTTCATTAATAAGTGCAATTTTAGGAGAAATGGTTTATAATGATTCTGGGTTTGCACCAAAAATAAAGATTAATGGAAAAATAGCATATGTAAGTTAGAAAAGTTGGATATAAAATGCAACTTTGAAAGATAATATATTGTTTGGTCTTCCTTATGATGAAACTAAATATTAGGATGCTATAAAATATTCATGTCTTGAATAAGATATAAAAACATTAGATAAAGGTGAATTCACAATGATAGGAGAAAAAGGTGTTAATTTAAGTGGAGGATAAAAAGCTAGAGTTAGTTTAGCCAGAGCATTATATAGTAATTCTGATATTTATTTATTGGATGATTTAATAAGTGCAGTTGATATGCATGTTGGTAAATTTATTATAGAAAAATGTTTATGTGAATATTTAAATGGTAAAACTATTGTTTTAATTACTCATGCTCTTTATTCTTGTTAATATGCTGATAGAATTATTTTAATGGATAATGGATAAATTATAAAGGAAGGTAATATTGATGAAATTAAATAATGCGAAAAATTTGATTAAATTTATTAAAAATATTTCAAAGAACATAAAAATGAAAATGAAGATGATTAAGATGAATAATTAGAAATTCTAAATTTATAAAAAAAAAGAAAATCATCTAATTAATAGATTGATAATACTAAAAAAGATATAATAGATGATTTAATGATTTTAGAAGATAGAAAAGTTGGAAGTGTTTAGATGGATGTATTTAAAGAATATTTTTATTTGAGTGGAGGTTATCTATTTTTTACTTTTAATTTAATTATTGTTATTATTTAAGTTGTAACTAGATTTGGATCATAAATTTGGTTAGCTCATTGGTCTGGATAATAAGACTTATCATATGATGATAATTTACATAATCTTATGATTTTTTCATTCTTTTCTTTGAGTTTTGGCTTTTTTGCTTTAATTCGCCTTTTAATTTTAGCTAAAGAAAATGTAAATATTGCAAATAAAGTACATTCTAGAATGATTGAGTAATTCTTTTTTTAGATTATTTTTAGATAATTACTTTATGCACCGCTTTGTTCATTTTTTGAAAGAATTCCATTAGGAGTATTAATGAATCGATTAACTAAAGATTAATCTGTTTTAGATACTGAACTTTTATGGACAATATCAATTTTATAAGTAAGTTGTGCAAGTTTTATTGGTATTTCAATTATTAATTATTTATAGCAAGTACACTTATTAATGTTTTAAGTAGTTCATATTATATTATATTTCCTGTTCTAATATTTTTATATGCTGTTTGGAAAGTTTAAAGATTTTATATGGCTGCAAATCGAGAACTATATAGATTAGAATCAATTAGTAAAAGTCCAATCTTGAGTTTCTTTTCTGAAACAGTCAATGGATTAAATATTATAAGAGCTTTTGGAAAATAAGATAAATTTTTGGAAAGACACTCTAAAAATATAGATTTGAATAGAAAAATTCAAATAGTTTAATTGTAAATAACAACATGGTTTTCTATGAATTTAACATTTACAAGTTTGATGGTAAATATTTCTGCAATTGCATTTGTATTATTTTTTGGAAGTGACAGTCCTGCATTAGCTGGTTTATTAATGACAGTAGCAACAGTAATTGATAATAGTTTATAATCATCAATTAATTCAATAACATAAGCTGAAACCTAATTTATATCATTTGAAAGATGTCTATCATTTGCTAAAGTTGAACATGAAAATGGATATAAACAAAAAAAAGATTATATCTTAAATTGGCCTTAAGTAGGAGATATTCACATAGATTCATTAGTTGTTAAATATAGAGAAAATTTATAACCAGCATTAAAAGGTCTAAATGTTGTAATAAAAAGATAAGAAAAGATTGGAGTAGTTGGTAGAACTGGAGCTGGAAAATCTACTGTTACTTTATCACTTCTAAGAATTCTTGAAGCTTCAAATGGATCTATTATAATTGATGGAGTTGATATATCAACTTTAAATTTAAAATAACTCAGAGAATCCATTACAATGATTTTATAAGATTCAACTCTATTTGAAGGAACTTTAAGAGAAAATCTTGATCCTCTCCATAAACATACAGATTAAGAACTTAATAATGTTGCCTTATAATGTTGTTTGGGAGATTTATTATTATAAAAAAATGGTTTAAATACTGAAATATCAGAAAATGGAGATAATTTGAGTGCTGGGGAAAAATAGCTTATATCTATAGCTAGAGCAGTTTTGAAATAGTCTTAGATAATTTTAATAGATGAAGCAACAGCTAATATAGATATTGAGACAGAATCAAAAATCTAACAGACAATTTAAACAGCTTTTAAAAAATGCACAGTAATAACGATTGCTCACAGAATTAATACTATAATGCATAGTGATAAGTATTATTTGTTAGGAATAAATTTAGAATATTAGTGATAGATCAAGGATAGGCTAAAGAGTTTGACGAACCTTAAAATTTATTAGAAGATAAGAGTTCAATTTTTTATAGTTTGTATTTACAAGGAAAAAAAAGTAATAAGATCTGATAAAGTATTTGTAATTATAACAATATAAGAGTGTTATTTAATTTCTAAAGCTAAATTAATATTATTAAAAAAATATAAAAGTAATGGGAGCTACATGTTGTGCTGCAAAACAGATAGCAAATACTGAATTAGAAAATGCTGCTCCTGAGGAGTACAGTCACCATATAGATATTGAAAAACCTAAAGAAGCAAATAATTAAAACGAAGAACTAGAACATGTGAAACCAGTTGAGGAACCACCTCATATTCCTGTAGAAGAACCAGCTCCAGGAAATCCACCAGATGATGTATTTATTAATATATATAATAGGCTTCTAGAGAAAAATAGAGATAACTAATAACTACGCATGGTCCTAACCCAGAAGATGCAAAACCATATGAAAAATAGCTAACAATAGAAAATGAGATGGTACGTAAGACACTAGAAAAACTTGGAGAATATCGTTATGATCCTGAATCACTTTCGAAGTTTAATGATTGTATTGAATTGGAACCATATGTAAAAACAAATTGTTAACTAATAGTAATTTGAGAATGGAGCTATATATGTAGGTTTATGGAAAAATCATTAAAGATGGGGAAGAGGAAAATAATACTGGCCTGATGGGTCTATTTATGAAGGATTTTGGAGTAGTCATACTGCAAATGGAAAAGGTCGATTGATTCATGCTGATGGTGATGCTTATGTATTTAATATGCTATATAA
This sequence comes from Paramecium sonneborni, assembly GCA_905182985.1. Lineage (NCBI taxonomy): Eukaryota > Ciliophora > Oligohymenophorea > Peniculida > Parameciidae > Paramecium > Paramecium sonneborni. Next base: position 882,240 of record CAJJDN010000006.1, read on the forward strand.
ATATAGGATGGAGATTGGGTTGATGATAGAGCTTAAGGATAAGGAACTTATTATCATGTTGATGGAGCTAAATATGAAGGAGATTGGTTAGAAGATTAATAACATGGTAAAGGAACTGAAATGTGGCCAGATGGTGCTTAATATATAGGAAGTTATGTTAATGGTAAAAAAGATGGAAAAGGTAAATTTAAATGGAGTGATGGAGCTACTTATGAAGGAGATTTTAGAGATAATAATATTGAAGGTATTTTTGTTGTTTAAATCTTTAGGACATGGTGAATATATTTGGGCTGATGGAAGAAAATATAAAGGATAATGGTAAAATAATAAAATGCATGGAAAAGGAGATTTTAATTGGCCAGATGGAAAATAATATAGTGGTATTCTATTTATTCATATTTTAGGGGATTATGTTGAAGATAAAAAAGAAGGCTATGGAATATTTAAATGGTCTGATGGAAAATAATATAAAGGTTATTGGAAAGATGGAAAATAACATGGTAAAGGTATTCTAGTTGATAAAGATTAAAGAGAAGTTGAAGCTGAATGGGTTGAAGGAAAAAGAATCAGATAAGAATGATTATCATTATATTATTATTAAATCTAATACTGTATTGATATCTTATACTATAGCCATAATAATAATCTTGATTAAATTCAGAATTTCTTAGATTAATCTTATGGATTATTTTCAGTTAGACAAATTCTAAAAATATTTCATTTATTTATTAATTATTTATTTTACATATTTTTTTTTTGATTCTAATTAATGTTTAAAGTTTTCTTTGTAACCTTCTATTTTTATTTTTCATCATTTTTTTCATCACTTTTACCACTATCTAAACAAATTTACTTAAAAATATCAGGCATTATCACAGTTGAATTTGATTTGCTTCTTGATACTCTTTAATTTTATTATTAATTTATTAGCATTTTTCTTTATCTAATTTAAGCATCAATGTTTTATTAACTGATTTATGCATATTAATTTTAATCAATTAAATGTTAGTAAACTTAATTAAATTAATAATTAAGTCCCTTATTCTTTTGTGAGGTAAAACTATAACTATCTGAATTTGTAGGAGATAAACACAAACTATTAGGTTTTGGAAATGTCGATACATGAGTTAATACTGGTGATTATTAAGGTGGTGCTACTTGTGAAAATAATGTCTAGTATGACATATAAGGATCTACTCTAAAAATATCCATAGACATTTCAAATTGATTTTTCTAAGAAAAATTTTAATAAGCAGATTCTTTATCTTTTTCGAAACTTCTTTTTCTTTTTGGATACATAGTATTATCTAAAAGATCAAATGCTTTTGTTATTAAATTATTTTCTGCTTATTAATATATTAGTAATTTGTTATATTAATATTAATAATTAATAGGTTTTACTTCCATTTAAACTTTTTCTTACTTTTATGTTTAAAATATTTATTATAAATTTGTCATAAAAACTCTATTTTTTATTGGTTCATCTTTATCTTAATTTTCTACTGACAAATTAATTTGGTTTATTATTATTTAATTAAACTAACTTTATAATATGCTAATGATGCAATATAATTTAATAAACAATTAAATTTATATATCTTAACTTTTTAGAAATTGTGCTAATAATTCATCCAGATTCGGAGTATGATATGGTGCTGTTAATTTTTCAATTATACTAAAATTTGGATTCAATTAAAGTTATTTATTGCCACTACTTAAAATTTTAACATCTAAATTTTCTAAATATTAAAGCTTTTCTAAAAAAATTTCTTTTTCACAATTATTTTCAAGAATCTCTTGAAAAACTGAAATATTACTATCAAATTTTATTACACTTCCTGTTCTTATAATGAGCTTTAAAAACTGATTGCTACCAATATTAATAAAATATACGTTTATAAGCTTAATATTAACTATAATTGGTTTAAGCAAGTTAATAATTAAGTAACATTTATATTTTCAATAATGATAGTTTCATCCTTGAGCTTTTGAACGATCTATTCTATTTTCTATTTTTTATATGGGGATTATAATTTTGTTTAGAATTGCTAGTTTATTTACAATAAATTTAACATTTAATATTATTATCAAATATTAGATGCTTTTTTAACTCCTAATCTAGGTTTTTAGATTAATTAATATGGATCAGCTAATTTTTTATAAACATCTATAGGCTTATCACGTGGAATAATTCTAGCATCTGGAGCTTCAAGTTTTGGATATGTTCTAGCTATTTCCATTTAATGTCTTGGATAAATATTAGTTTTAAATAAGTTTTCATTCCAACCACCTTATATTGATGGGGTTAGTGTTGTCACTTTTCTTCCTGCATGTCTTACACTTTATGAACCAACTATTTTATATTTCTTATAAAATTTATACATGAATTTCTTAATAATGCTATTCTATCTATTATTTCTTAATCTTCCTCTAATCCTTTTAAAGATATTTATTTCTAATATCCATTCACATATATTCCATTTAAATAAGGATGAGTATTTTTTTTCATGTAAATTTGAAAATTTATTTTAGGTTAATTCAACAAAGGATGCTCAATCAAAGTTGGCAAGAAAAGTCTGATTTTTGCAGAACTTCCTCCATAATCACAATAAAATATTTAAAGGAATTTTAATTAAAATATGCCTCTTGAACACATTTTATTTAATTTTAATTTTTAATAAATATTGTTAATATTACAATATTTAAGTAATTCTCTAAATTATATTATTGGAAATTTTAATTTTTAATTCTAATTAAATATGTATTATGATAAAATATATATAAATTTTACAATTATTGTTTTTATTCTATCAAAGAGCTTACTTAATAAAAATATAAAATAAAATCTTCAAATAATTAAATTCATTAATCAAATAATCATTGTGATACTTTCTATTTTGAAAAAGGAATTTCTAATTCATCATCAGAAATTTATTAAACTTTCTTCTTACTACTTACTTGACTATTATCAACCACACATTTTTGAACAACATTAAGTTTTTATGGACTTTTTGAAACTCTATTAACTATTTTGTTAATCTCCTTAGTAGTAAGTCCTGTTTGTTATTTTAATCTAATTCTTAATTATTGTTCTGATTTCTAAATTTCTTTTTTCTCCTCTGTCTATTTACTACTTTAATGATATTCTGAACTCTTTGATTCATAAAATGCATAAAATTTTTAATATGTTAATTTGTCTATTTAGAGTGTTTTCAATAATTTTGTTGGCTTATGAAATATATGACTTAATAAACCAAATAAATAAATATTTGAAATATCTTAAAATCCTAATTGAATCATTTCAGCACATTGATTGATAAACATCATCCTCTTTTCATTCACATTTAATTTAGTAACAGATCCTATAAATGAATTGATACATAATTTGACAAATTCATTAAATATTTCTTCACTTTAACACTATTATTAAATTTATGTATAATCAACAATAAATTTCCAAAAATCTTCTTTTTTAAAATAATGATCGTTTTCTAAAATTTTTTATAGTGATTATTATATAGCTGTTAAAATTGTAGGTTTTAAATCATTAAAATAACAACTAGATTTCATCAATTCAAATAAATAAGAAAGATATTGTATACCAAATTCTTTATGAATCAGTATTTATGGGCATTGATTCATCAACTTTATTGAATTATTAAATAAATCCATTTAAGCACTACTTATTTAAGGTAAATTATCAATTAATGTGTTACTTTTCTTTCTTTTAAAATCATTTTATTTTTATTTTTCTGTCTTTGCTTATCTAGATAATTCTTTAAGTACATAATTACTAAAATGAATAAATATTAATTGATAGGTTTAAGATGAGATGTTATATTATAAGTTCAATCTGTGTAATTTAAAATTATTTGTATAAATTAAATTATTGATTACAAGTTACAAAATAGCTATGTGATATTATTCTTTATTTTTGTTTTCTAAAATTTAAAAGCAATAATTATAAAATAGATCTCTTATTTCTTTATAATTAGCTTCATGATCATTTTCTTAAGGTTTATTTGAATTTAATAGATTTCTTATCTAATTTTAAAGAGAACTAGCCAATATATTTGCATTAATTATAATAGATTTTTCATCCCTAATTTCGAAAATAGAGCTTATAGGATTTAAAATTTATTTTGGTAAAACCAAATTTTACTTTATTAAACATTCAATTTTCTAAATATTCAAAAAATTTAATTTCTCCTTATATAATCTTAATCCATATTTTACTAATTCCTTTATACAGTCTTTAACTCCTTCTGAATCTTACAATTATTATTGATATATAAACGTTAATTTACATACTTAATTAATTATTTAAATATTTTGGCTTTTTTGAAAAATCTTTTATACACTAATAAGAATTGCTTTCATTTCTTTAAGTGGGATAATTTTTGAATTTAAGTTTTAATAAATGTGCAAATAAGGATAAAGTAGATTCTACAATTTAATATTATAATTATAAATACCTCATCAATTAAATCTATTGAAGCTTTTATTTTTGTATAGAAAAAGTTTGTAAATTAATCAATAAAATTAATATCTTCATCTTTTGATTCTAACCACCAAAACTTATTTTATTTAAGAGAATATGATAAAATGGCAGCATAAAAATAATAACCCATTATTTAAAATTATTCCTATTAATCTGCTTCAAAAAATTGAGAGTATTGTTCTGGTGAACAAACAAAAGGATGACTATGAATAAAGGAAAATATAAAATTTTAGCTTTCTTCAAAAGTTTATATTTCAAATGGTGCATAAGTCAAATAAAATTCTGTCAATTTAAATAAAGTTTTTATTGGTTTTTCAAATAAATGCAATACAAAAGTAGATTCATATCGTACTCTTAAATTTTTAGCAAATAATATTCTAATAAAGGCTTAACATGTTTTTGTTTTAAAAAAATTACTAACTACATTTGCGCTTTTTGAGAATAACTAAAATTATTAAATTTAAAATATTATACTTTTAAGAAATTGATTAATTTTAATTGTATACTTTCATTAGGATCAAATATTAAACTAATTACAGCTTCTTATTCATCTTATAGGAAATCAATAATTGATTATATAGATTTTTTACTTTCAATTAATGATTTTAAAACTTTTTCATATTCATTCAGAGCAGCTTCTCTACATTCATGATTTTCATTTAAAAACAAACAACCTAAGTAACTATAATATGGATCTGTAGGAATATCTGGATTTAAAAATGAATGAAAAAGAATTTATACAGTTTTTCTTTTAATTATTGTTTGAACATCTTATGCTCTATTAGTTACTAAATATTCAAAAATATTGTTTATAAATTTGGTTGATTCTTTTAAATCTTATTCGTTTTCTAATAATAATACTAAATTTTTACTTATAAATTATAAGAAATTTGAAATCGAAAAAATTATTAAATCTATTAATTCTAAAGCTGCTAATCGAGCAGTTCGAAATTTAGTTTATGAGATTATGGTTAACCAATTATATGTATATTTGAAAAAACCTTCACATTAGAAGGGCAATTAAGTTTGAGTTGAAAATAAAGTATCAAAAAAAGACTTTAATACTTTATTATTTTCAATTTATTAGCATTATTATTCATCAATTAAATTGGACTAATTTTCAAGTTAAAGAGATTCTAATTTATTAATTATTTCTTCCAAATTGAGATTTACAAGACTTAATCCCTTTAAATATTAATTGCAATAGTTCATTCCAACTAATTTTAAATATAATGACACAAAACTAAGTAAGACTCCTTATGAACTTTCAAGCAATAAATCTTCTAATTTTATTATAACACTTGATTATTCAATATCTAAATCATTCATGCATTCTATAATTAGTTTATTATTACCATATATATCAATTAATTTGATTTCTTCTATTTACTAAAGTTCAAAGTCTCTTTTATTATTTTAATTCTTTACACTCTTTTTCATAGTAGTTTTTTAGCAAATATTATAAAATATATAATGCTATTGATAACTTTATGATTTGCCCCCTTAAATGAACCAAAAAAATTAATTTAGGATCTTTAACTATTTTTCTTGTTGATTTTTATATATTTGATAATTTTTGGATTGTTATATTTAATTTCAAAATAATTAATATTGCATTGATGATAATTATGAACAATACACCAAAAAGATAAATAACTTAAGAGTCAGATTTAATAGATTCTCTTATTATAATTGAAGATTCTAATTTTAAAGAAAATTAAGTTGAATACTAAAATAATCTTAAACTTAGAAATGTCGAACTATAATAACTGCGATAAAAAAATACTAAAACTCCTACTTTATTAATATCAACACAATCATAAACTTAATCACATCTATAGATTAGTTAAAAAAGAGGATCTTTAGCTGATTTAAATTCTAATTTGCCATTTTCATAAACATATTTGGGTTAAATGTAGAATAGAAAAAAAAGAGAAACACCTAATTTAAGATTAAATGAATTGTAATAAATAAAAAGATATGAATCTTTGGAAAATTTAATTTAATAACCCACAAATAGAAACTATATAAAAACTTAAAATGATTATACTACAAGAAATAAAGACAACTTTTATTTTAACGCCTAATAAGTTTAAATTCAACAATTAATAAAAACATTGGGAAGCAGAAGATATTGAATTAAGTTTCTATATCGTATTAGAAATTTCAATTTAGCAATTTTCTTATTATTACTATCTTTTCAATACTATTTCAATATACTAGATTACGTTAAAAACAAAAAATACAATATAATAAATTATAGTATTCTTATAACAAAAAATATCCCTCTTGTATTGATGGGGGTATATCATAATTAATTTTACTTACATTTTTTAAAGTATATATATAACTGATTTTCAATACTAATTCATAGTTAGAAATTATTATAATAAGTTTATATAAATATTTTTTTGTATTTAATAATGGACGAATATTATGACGAGCAATATAATATAGGATTAGATGAAGATTATGATAATAATGATCTCTAAAAAAATGAAATATTATTGAGTTAAAATGAACTATATTAAGAATTCTTGAATCGGTTAGATAAAATCAAAGATAAGATTGGAGAATCACCTTAAGTAATTTTAAATGTATTTAATTATTGATATAAAGATATTAATCTTTTTTAATTTTGAAGAATAAAGCATTTATGAGAAATTATTATTAGATGGCGAGTCTGATAAAATTAAGAGTTAATTGTAAGAATAAGGCATTTATAATGAATCTGAAGTGAAATTCCATGAAAACATATTTTGTTCAATATGTGAATAAAATGGCATATAAGGGTTTAGTTTAAATTGTGATCATAAATTTTGTCAGAGTTGTTGGAATTAAATGATAGAAATATAATTTTCAAGTTAAATTCCATTAGTAAGATGTTTATAAGATTAATGTTTTGAAAGATTACCTAATTCCTTTTTAGAATAATATCCTAATTACAAATAAATTTTAATAAAGAGATTTATGCAACATGATAGTTCAATTACATGGTGTCCAGGTAATTTTTATTATTAGTATACTAGGATTAAATTGTGAGAATGTTTTTAAGTATTTGAATTTTTCTCATTCAATTAAATGTCCTTGTGGCATTAAATTTTGTTCTAAATGTAGAGAAGAAAAACATTATCCAATCCCATGTGATATATTAAAAAAGGTTTTAGAATATCAATAGTCAAATGAATATTGGGCAGCTTTAAATGCTTCAAAGTGTCCATAATGCGGAAGATTAATATAGCGTACAGAAGGATGTTTTCATTTGAAATGTTTATGTGGTTAACATTTCTGTTTTAAATGCTCAGGACCATGGGCTAAAGATCATGAAAAAAGCTTTTATACATGTCCCTTTACAAATACTAATAAAAATCCATCAAAACATGCTGTATAATTAAAAAATGAACTTTAAAATGTTAATACAAATATTCAAAATATTTTATCATCTATTAAAAATTTAAAATTGAAAATTAAAAAAGTTTAATTAGATTCTATTATAGAGTATTCAGAAAAAATTATTAATCTTTTAAAAACATCTAAATCGTAAAAATTTTCTTATTATATTAGATTTTTATATTATAAATTCTATTTATTGGAAAATAATGATGTTTCTATTTATGAATAAACCTTTCAATAATTTCAAGAACTAATGGATTTTTTTATCCAGATTTTAGAAAACAAAATTTAGGAAATTGAGGATAATGAATCTTTAAAAGGCCAATTTATTCTAGAATTCATTCATTTTGATGATTCAGAAAAAAAAATCTTATAAAATTTAAAAATCCAAAAGAAAATAATCAAAAAGTACATAGTTGAAACTTTAATAATGTGATCTAGATGTTTTTTGTTTTTAACTTTAGAAATTTATCTATAGAAATTAAATTATTATTAAACCAAAAAATGGGCTATAACTATTAAATTAAATATTTTAAATTATCCTCTACCAATATGTTATTTTTTTAATTGAAAAAAATTATTATTTATCAGCATAGTTTAATATTTAAATTGATAATCTTTTATATTTACAAAGATATTAGAATTCAAAACTAATTCTTTTTTTTAAAGACCACAAAAGAAATCTTTAATTATAGAATCTTATGAATTTAGGTAGATGATATTATTAGCTCATAAAAAGAAATTTTTAATAAATCTCTTTTGTAGTAAAATAACCAAAAATATCTGATTAACCACAAATCAAATGATAAGATAATTAGTTATTCAACTATATTATAAAATTATTTTAACATTTATATGTAGTTATAATTTACAATATAAAGTTTAACAGAAATACCTGTTATATTTAAATGTTTATATTATAAAATTGTTTTATAACGAATTCGTTTACTCATATGATTGAAATCCATAAAATTTTGAAGCTGCTTGAATAAATTTTGATTGATGATCAAATACCAAATGCAAGTTAATTAATTAAATATTATAAAAGAACCATTTATTTACATATAATTAATAATTTATAATTTAATTTATTTTATAATATAAAGTTAATTATAATATTCGTAATTAAAAAAAACATTTAATTTAAATCAATTAATAATTAATTTTACTACAAAATTTATGAAACACAAAAAAAAACATATAAAGCTAAAACCAAAAAAATAATCTTAATTTCTAAATAGAAAAATGATCAAAAAAATTGAGAATTACGATGAATAAATAAAAGAAAATTGTGAATTAAAATTAAATATGATTTCGAAAAACAATTAAGAAATTACTTAATTGAAAAATTAAATGAAGAAATCTGAGTTAGAACCTATAGGGTTAATAAATTTAAGTTTGGAAAAATCAATTAATATCTTAAGAATTAAATCTTGGATAGAGATTTATTTGGGATTAGAAGTTAAAATACTTAATATATAATTAGCATTGTATTATGAAAACAATGATTTTTATATAATTGATATAGATAAGAATGAAAATTATAAATTAAAAAAAGACAATAAAGATATTATTAATGTTTTCAGTATTTTTGAAGTAATGAGATAGGTGAAACCAAAAAATATTTCATCTTTAATAGCAATAGTTGATTAAGATATTTATGATCCTTTTTAACCAGAAGCAAATATTGTAGGAAGAGCAGGAAATAAAAAAGTATGTGTTGTATAGGTTTAAACAGAAGTGGATGTTTTTTACAGTACTATAGTCCATGAATTATTGCACACTCTAGGTTTTGGTCATTGTAATTACTAAGATTGCCTCATGTATGCTAATATTAGTACAAGTATGCAATTATGTCAAAAACATTTAAAATAATTATCTCACTTAAAAAAAATAGAGGAATTAAAAAGATATAAAGAACTTTTAGAAATTTCAAGAACTATTGGTTTGAATAAAGAATGTAAAATTTTAGAAAAATTAATTGAAAATTTTGAAACTCCAACAAAATCTAAAGAAAATGTATTGTTATGATTATAATAATGATATATATAAATAAAAATATTTTTTTTAAATCCTAATATAATTTTGAAAATACAAATGAAATAAAAATACATACACATTTATTCAATGTTAGCTAGAATAATCCCAGCCAAAAACTTCATTGATTCTTTCACCATCTGAAGGATAGTCATGATCAATTAATTTTACAATCTAATATTACTTATTAATCTCTTTTTTTTTTAATTTTGGTGCTAAATATTCTTATGATTTTAATTTTGACCAATCAATTTCGGCAAATATAATATGATTTTTAATTTGCTTAATATTTAATCTTTGAAATGGATCTTTTGTAATAACTTATTCTAAAAAATTTTTTACAGATCCTGAAAAATTTTTAGGAATTCTAAGTTCTTCATTTTGTATTCCATTTAATAACAATCTTATATTATTACTAAAATGTGGAGGATAGCCAGATAACATTTCATATAGCAATAAACCCATTGTATATAGATCTGTGCTTTATGTTACTCCCTAACCATTTAATAATTCAGGAGATAAATATGCTGGTGATCCACAAAATGTATGAGTTATGTTAAAGCCTTCTTTGGATAATCCAAAATCAATTAGTTTTATATAATTATTGTTTGTAATCATCACATTTTCTGGTTTTAAGTCTCTATATATCAGATTTAAAGAATGTAGATATTCTAAAGCAAGAATAATTTAGGCTATAATGAAAATGGCTTAGGATTCTTATATGATGGTACCTTTTGCCATATAATTAGTAAGATCTCCGTTTTCGCAATATTCTAAGAGCATGTAGAGGTAATTTTAAGTCTAATAAATAAGAATATATATTCACTTGAAAAGAATGATAAAGTTTAACAACAAACGGATGATTTAAATATTTCATTATACTTAATTCACTTTATATGTACTTAACATCTTAAAGCACTTATTATTTCAATTACTATTTTAGTGCATATATTTTATTTTTATAAATTACCTAATATATTTTTAGAATGAATTACTTTGAAAACTTGTCCAAAGGTTCCCTTTCCAAGATGTGATAGTACTTAAATGTCTTTTAATTTTATATTGCTTCTAATAGAATTTTATATATTATTTTAACTCAAAATGGATTTTTCATATTAGTTCATTTAAATAATTTGTTTATCAAGATCAAAAATTTAAATTTCTTGATTTTATTTTTCCATCATAATCTATAAAATTGTTTTTTTTTGTTTATCTTGTTCATATGAATTTATTTTATTATTCATATATCTACAATAACCAATAGAATTTTTAATAGATTCCAACCATTAGCGAGTAGCATTTTTAGTTGAAAATGCAATATGTAAATGTTTGTTAAAATATTATAATTCGAGATAAAATAATTTTTTATCCTAAAACCAACGATCTTTGGATAATTTAATTTCATTAATAAATTCTAAAGGAATTAACTCTCAAAAAATATAAATAAAATACTTGGGATTAAATGGATACTAAGATGGAGTCTTATATCTAGCAAGAGCACCAGAATCTGGATCACAAATTAAATAGTTATCAATTAATAACAATTTAAAATATGAAACAATTTTAGCATTTCCTTTAATAATAGGAGGTTTTTGAGGACGATTAGTAAAAAATGAATTAAGTGAATAGAATGTACAAATAGATTATCTAAATGAGTTGATAATATCAAATTGTTTATTTTTTAAAATAAGAAGTTCTTTTTAAAGTAGATTTTTTGTACGTTCTCCTGCAATATCAACAACAGATTTTCCTTAGAATGTGATAGATATATCAATTTTAGGATGTTTCAATAATAATTCTATGAATTCAGGATCATCAATTTAAGCAGCAATATGTAAAGCTGTCCCTTTTGTTGTGATTTAATTAATATTTATTTAATTTGAACCTATTATGAGATTTGCCACTAAACTATATAAATTTGTATATTTTACTTTTAATATTTGTTTACCATATGGCTATTTATAAACAATTCCATCCATCTTTAGAGAGAATAGATATATCTCCTCCAGAACTTATTAACCATAAATACATCTTTTCATTGCCTAAAAAGGTTGCTAGATGAAGTGCATTCCATCCTGTTAATTCAATTCCATTTATCAATTGAATTGCATCATTTCTATCCTCTAAATATAATTCTAAATCACTAAGTTATGATAATTTGATTAATTAAAATAAAGTCTCTTATTCAGGAATTGAATTAGCTGAAGTATCAAGAAATTATGATGGGTCAAATTAAGATGAAAATGAAGAAGCCATATCAGAGAAAGGATCAGTAGTTTTTTATGCAAAAATTGCAGAGCCTTATTAAATTTCATAATCACATATGTAAAGGTTTAATTCATCAAGAACAATCTTAATATTTTAAAATATTACTTTATTATTTGTTTATATTAAAATCAATTTTAGATGATTTTAATCAATTCCTGTCAAATTAGATACTTGGTCATACAATTCAGATATTTTATATTTTGATGAGATTTTGAGTTGTTCTACATTCAAAATTCCCCATTCATTATAAAATCTAATGATGATTTTCATAAAATAAAATATAAATTATATATTAAACTTAAGAAATTGAAAATTACATTACTGTCACATAGCTTGTGATAATAAATTAATTATACACATTAATTTTCATAAAATTAATTTCTATTGTAATTCAATATCTAAAGGTTCAGATGAATCAGACCATCCTTCAGGCTTCATTTTTCTATCAAAATATTATCTATTCTTTTTGAGAGTATCTCTTCCTTCATAAATGAGTCTATCAGAAAATGTATTATTAAAAATAAATTGTTTCATTCCAATAAGTTATAGAGTTCTATCAAATAAATCAAAATAATTTATTAAACATAAGACAATTAATAAACATGGCATCAAAGCTGTAATACTAATACCAAAAATGGGTAATAATTCAATCTAAATATATAAATATTAATTTTACATTTCCCATAGCATATCTGAAAGCAGTTTCTTATTTTAATTTAATCATATTTAAAAAGTTTTAACATAATGGTGCTCCAACTCTACTAAAATTGATAGTTGCAAACATTAAACTAGGTGCATCTGTTTAATGATCTCCATATAATCCATAAAATCCTTATATTCTTATTCTAAATAAACCATAATAAACACAGAAAGCTATGTATAACAAAGGAATAAAAGAGAAGAATGAAATACTCAATAATCCATTCACATATCTTAGAGGCAAACCGAAAATAGTAAATTAAGTACCCATAAATATAGTGACTTCAGAAATCAATACTAAAATAGATAGTATTCCGAAAATCAATGATATTATTATTTTCAATTAAGGTTTAACAACGCATAACCAATACCATTCTAATAAATCTAATTGTTATGCGAAAGTTCCTTCTCTTGCCTTTTTAAAAGAGAATTAAATCTTTTTATCTTAACTATTAAGAGCCTTGATAATATCTTCCATTTCATATGCTGATTTACAATTCTCTTTCCATTAAGCTTTAATTCTTTTATATTCTAAGGAGTTCTTTCTTATTTCCTAATATAAACTCATCATTTCTTCAACAGATTCTGGAGCTTTGTTTTTAAAGATGGCTCCTGTTATGGCCATAAGAATTTAAGATTTTCTCTTCTCTTCTTCTTTTGTTAATATTTTATGCATATTCCTCGGTATTTTGTTTAAACATTTGTTTAAGTAATACATCATATCATCATTATCGAATCGACAATCCTTTATTTTTATTACTTTCATAGATGTTTCCATTAATTTATGATGAGCATCATCTTTTTCTCCATTTATACTTGCTGTTCTGAAATAAAGATATTTCAATTATACATCTAATTGTGATGTTCTCATTTAGGCTTTTGGAATAATCACTAATCCATAACCCAATAATAATATAATTAAAGCTACTCCAAATGAATTTGCCATACTCTTCAAAAATGTACCTAAACCACATTGTTCTGTTTATCCAGTATAGAAAATGGCTAAAACAAACACTATTCCAACCACAGAAATTATTATATAAAATCTCATATTATTCTTTAAAGCTTTTTTTAATTTATCCTTCTTTTCTAACTCAACTGATTCTTCATATTCTTACATTATTGGAATTACAGTCCAACATAATATAAAATTAGTCCAATATAAGATTTAATAAGTCTATCATTATATTAATATCAATACTTCAGCTAAACTCAAATAGTCATTTGAAATATCTCCAACGCTTTAATCTCTATATGTGATATAAATATCAAAGGGTAAAAATAGTATCAGCAAAAAATTAATTAACCAAGAAACCAGAGCCATTCCTTTTACATATATGCTAACATCCTTGCTACAGTAACTCTAAATCAAATAACCTACTAAGCATGTTACTATCACTATTTCAAATATTAGTATTAAATACATTAATTTATATGGAGAGTGATTTAAATTTACGGTCATTCTATGCCGGAGACTCTTAAAAAGATAATTAACTGATATAATTATTGATCACATGTATTGAAGGTACTTCTACTAAGTTTTAAGATTAGAAAATTATCATAATGTTGCTGTTGTAAATTATGTGAAAGATTAACATATTTCATAATAACATGCTTGTAATTTTAAACCTTACAATGAAGAATTCTTAATCTAAAAATAATAATAAATTGCAAACATTTCTTAATTTACAGGGAAAATAAAATAATATTCAAGACTCACTCTTGAAGCTAGTGATAATAAGTTTCTCAGTTCTATTAAATAAGAAAATAAATTTTTATCAGGCTATGATATTATTGCTATCAAACCAAAGAGTGAAGTTGTATTTACATTTTTATGTACAACATTAAATGTATATAACCATAATGATTAAATAGTTTTTTGATATAATTACTTTTGATTGTTATGAGAAACTTCCATTTATTCCTAAGGCAAAAATATGCAAATAGCTTTTGGATAAAAATATAATGTTTGAAATAAACTATGGAGATGCCATTTAAGATCCTAATAAAAGAAGATAATTCATTTCAAATGCATAAATAATTATAAATGCTACTAAAGGGAGAAATATATTATTTTCTTCTGATACTAGTTATTGGCTATATCATAGAAGTCCTTATGATTTAGTAGCATTAGGAATAACAATAGGTTTAAAAAAGGATTAAGCTACTTAGGCTGTTGGATTAAATGCTGATATGGTTATTAAGCATGGAAGTATTAATCTTTTAATTAGTTCATAGAAAAACTTGTAAAGGAATTATATGTGAAGCTGTTTAAAAAGATATTGATTATTTTGAAGAAAAGAAAAAGTCGATCAAAGATAAATAATTAGAAAGAATAAATAAAAAAATAAAATTATCTTAAGATGCTTATACCATTTAATAAAATGATTAATGAAATAATCTGTTTATTTTTCTAATAAATATTTATTAAATTATAATTATGCTGTCTGCAATAATACCTAAATTTCGATATTATTAAAGATTAAAACAACATATGGTAATATTGTTAGTTAACTTAATTAGGAAATAAATCAGAATATCCGAAAAGAAAATGTTGATATTTAGAGAACTTTTCATAAATATTAAAAACCATTATGGGCAAAAATGAAATAAAAAGTAGAAGATAATAAAAACAGAATATATTTATTTTGCGGATTGATATTTTTGTGTTAATTAAAATTTGCATATGAAAGTAGATAAATTTTTTAAAGGGTTTTAGTTTATTTAGCACGTATTCCTTATAGAAGAATATTATTTAACAAAGTCAAATCATTTTGTTTAGGATTAGAAAGTGTATATCCTAGACCAATAGTAGAATAGGTTTTCAAGAATGAAGTATAAAATGTATTGATAAATGAGTTACCATAAGAATTAATGTCAAAATTTATACAATTAGATAATTAATTACCAATGGGAGTGACTAAGAAATTTATTATACGTTGTCTAACAGAATGTTAAGTATCATTAAGTAAAGAATAGAAAAGAGAATTCTATTAAAAACATGGATTTTTTTATGGAGTAAATAGTATATAAATATAGATATATTCTAAAAATAGTGGAATAAATTTAAAAGAGCTAAATAGTATTTTAAAAGTTTAAAATGTTGATCCAAAAAGATTAATAGATGTATTTGATACATTAAGAGATTAGGTAATTTGAAATGGTCATCATATTAATTTTTAGGAAATACAATATTAGAATAAAGCTTTAGAGAAGATGAATTAAAAGTAACCATAATATAGTTGTAATACTGCAGATGCAATTACAAGAAGAATATAACCTTATTATGATAAAATATGAATGTGTTATTAATAAATGTTCAATTATAGTTAATATGAGGAAGAAATTAATCATCCTTAATATCGAACAAGAGTTAGATATCAGTAAGCATAGTTACTAATAAAAGGGATGCAGGAACTTAACGTAATCTTAATGGATAATTGGATGTGACATGTTTTTTAATGGCTGTAGAAATATAGAGATTAGTTGCTGAAAACACAGAAATGAAAATTACTATAAAGTAATAAAGTGATAGCGGCCTAGATAGAGTCAATTATGAAATGTAAATAAGGGATCTAATGGAAAAGCTTCAGTAATTGCAACAGTATATATATTACATTTAAGTAAAGGGACAATTATTTGATAGGAAATGATAATGAAAGATTGAGAAAGCTCGTTAAAGATCTAGAAGGTTCATTATAAAGATATGAAACTTAATTAAAAGATTACGATCCTAATTGGAAAAAAGAATTAGAATAATAGAAAAAACAGCTAGTTTAATTGTAAAAAAAAATAGGTGATGATGATGTTGGTAAACTATATAAATATATTACAGATGATCTAAGGTCTTAATTAAACAAATTAAAAAAGAAGTTAGGTGATTATGAAAAACAGTTTGGTGGCAAAAGTCCAGAAGAATTATAAAGAATGCTGGATGATTTATAAAGAAAAGCTAAGTAATTTGAAGATCTATAAAATAAAATTGGAGGTATGGATCCTGATACTTTAGCAAAAAAACTTAAAGAATTAGAAAAATTATAGAAATCTTTTGGAGGAAGTCCAGAAGATTTATTAAAAGTAAAATTAATAAAAAAAATTTTTTAGGAATTAGAAAGATTAAAAAAAAAAGCTAAAGAAGCAGATGATCTTAAAAAAGAATTAGATAAATAACAAAGAGAAAATGATAAATAGAAAAATGATTTAGGTTTTCTTGATGATTTAAAAGTATATTATATAAATTTATGAATCTTAGAAAAATGCATAAGATTTATAAATGGAAAATGGATTTTTAAATTAATAATTGAATGATTTAAAAAATAAATTAAGAGAAGCAGATCAATTAAGAAATGAATGTGAATCATTAAAAGATTTATTAAAGAAAAAAGATTAAGAAATAGCAAATCTAAAAAATTAATTGGCTGATTAATAAAGATAAATATAAGACACATAGAGATAATTATAAGATTAATTAAGATAATTAGGAGATTTGTAATAAAGATTTAGATAGGCAGAATAAGATAAATAAAAGTTAGAATCAGAATTGAATAATTGTTTAGATGAATTAGATTAAGCAGATGGATAAAAAGATGCTGCAAATCAATTAAAAGATGAAAATGATAAACTAAATCAAGAAGTGGATTAATTAAATGAAGATAACAATAAATTATAAAATGAAAATGAAGATTTAAAAAATCGATTAAATGATCTAATGAGATAATTATAAGATAAAGATAATAAATTAAAAGATTTATAGTAAGATTTAAATAAAAAGAATTCAGAATTAAAAGATTTAGGTAACAAATTAAAGGAAGCTAATGATAAAATTGAATGGATTAAAAATGAATTTGGATTAACAGATGATGATTTAGATCCTAAAAAAAGAAAACTTAATAGTAGAAATATAAAGGAAAACATTTTATTCTAAAATATATAACCATCAAATTTGTTATTGAATTTTCTATTACAGTCTGCTGAAATAGAGAGATTAGGAATAATTATCGATAAATATTATAGTGAAAATGAATCTTTACAAGTTTAAATAAAGACCTATAAATAAAAGAATGAACAAATTAGTCAATAATTATAATAATAACTAATATTGTAATCTTAAATGACATAAGATAATGAAATAGATAAATTGAAAGAATATTATGAAAATAAAATAGTAATGTTAACAATGGAGTTGAGTAGATTGAGAAAATAATAAGCTTCTTCATCATATTAATCAATACCTATTTCTCATAAATTATAGCCTAGACCAGCTAGCTTTAATTATGGTGATACATAAGTAACAACTTAAATAACACCTAAAAGAGAGGAGGATCTATTGAGTTTAATTGTTTTGATGGGAGCAGAATTATAAAATTTGAGGGATTAAAATAGTTCATTACTTTTGCAATAACATGATAAAGATGTTATAAAAGGATTATTAACAACAAGTGCATATGAAGGACAATCTAAAACTCAATAAATAACATAGGTTAAAGAATATTAAAATAATTATGAAAGTTATTAGTAAAGAGATTCAAATTAATTATAATAAAGAACCTCATATTAGGATTTATAGAATAATAATACCTAAATAAACAGTTAGTACAGAGTAAGGACAATGAATGACTCAAGATAGAATGATGGTTACAATTAAGATAAACTCATCTCTCAGCAAGGTGATAATGGTTCACAAAGATCATATCAATATTAAGCTTAAATTCCATATAAATATGAATAAGGCTCATAGCTGAGTGGAAGTGGTTATTTAAAAGTTGGAAAATATGAATCATCTAGATATGTAAATTGATGTATTCACATAAATATAAACATTTTCATTTATTTATTAAATATTTTGCATATCTTAAAGTTTATTATTTTTTTTTGGTTATTTATATTTATGGATATAAAAAGGGTATTGTATAGGTATTTACATTAATAACCATAAGATATTATTATAAATTTAACATAGTAAATGGTCACTTAAAATTTAAAAATACAATAACAAAATTTAATTGCTTATTCTCCTCAGTATTAGATTAGAAATTATTAAAGATTAATCGAATCATTCTTTTGAGATATCTACTTTATTATAATTAAATACATATCTAAAATATTGAATTATCCGATAACTTATTTAATAACTATTCTAGCTCTAAGATACAATAATTAAAATAAAAAAATTATAAAAAAAAATATCTAGTATAAAATTTTAATTGATATTGAAAGCTTCTCAAAATATTTTGGGCTGATATTTAATTTAAATATCATAAAATTAATATGTAATCATAGTGGAATTATTTATTTCAGTACATAAATATCTTTATGAAGATATATATCCCAATACGATAATTCTTATGTATTATTAAAATCAATTTCTTCAAATAATCTAATAATTAAAAGAAATTTTAAATACTTTGTGATAAAATTACTTTTATCTTTATACTTTTTGAGTAGATCTAATTTCTTAATAGTTTAATTAACTTAATTCTCATCAAACCATTTTTTTAATTGACTTTATTCATAACCATATTTTTCTCCTAGAATTTTGCCAGCTCTATTGTATTCAATCCAATCATCTTATTATAACAAATCAAAAATTTCATTTTTTTCTGCACTCAAAAATTTGATTTAATCAAACTAAAAGTAAGTTAATCTCTTTCTATTTAGATTAGGAAATATTTGTGAAAATATTATTTCAGAAGTGATTGATTATTTTTCAATATTATCCCATAAATCAGGGCAAGTTTATTTTTATCTAAAATTTTTAGGGGAGATAGCTTTCCGTGGAGATTTAATTGAGTTTTCTTTATTTTATCTTTTTTAAGTTGAATTAGTATTTATCTTCAAATTTGTTTTTTTCATAACGATTAGATTAAAATAAATATATTTCTTGATTAATAAATTGATACATATTTTAAGAATTTAAGTATAATTAAAAGAATATGAATAATGCTTTTAAATAATTTTATAACTCTTTAAAGTTCATAGAAACTGATAATTTATTTTAGAATTTAAATATATAATTAAGATGGATAATGAAATATATGAAGCAATATTTAGAGATAAAGTAGAATATAGGAAGTAAAATGGAAAAAANCAATAACAAAATTTAATTGCTTATTCTCCTCAGTATTAGATTAGAAATTATTAAAGATTAATCGAATCATTCTTTTGAGATATCTACTTTATTATAATTAAATACATATCTAAAATATTGAATTATCCGATAACTTATTTAATAACTATTCTAGCTCTAAGATACAATAATTAAAATAAAAAAATTATAAAAAAAAATATCTAGTATAAAATTTTAATTGATATTGAAAGCTTCTCAAAATATTTTGGGCTGATATTTAATTTAAATATCATAAAATTAATATGTAATCATAGTGGAATTATTTATTTCAGTACATAAATATCTTTATGAAGATATATATCCCAATACGATAATTCTTATGTATTATTAAAATCAATTTCTTCAAATAATCTAATAATTAAAAGAAATTTTAAATACTTTGTGATAAAATTACTTTTATCTTTATACTTTTTGAGTAGATCTAATTTCTTAATAGTTTAATTAACTTAATTCTCATCAAACCATTTTTTTAATTGACTTTATTCATAACCATATTTTTCTCCTAGAATTTTGCCAGCTCTATTGTATTCAATCCAATCATCTTATTATAACAAATCAAAAATTTCATTTTTTTCTGCACTCAAAAATTTGATTTAATCAAACTAAAAGTAAGTTAATCTCTTTCTATTTAGATTAGGAAATATTTGTGAAAATATTATTTCAGAAGTGATTGATTATTTTTCAATATTATCCCATAAATCAGGGCAAGTTTATTTTTATCTAAAATTTTTAGGGGAGATAGCTTTCCGTGGAGATTTAATTGAGTTTTCTTTATTTTATCTTTTTTAAGTTGAATTAGTATTTATCTTCAAATTTGTTTTTTTCATAACGATTAGATTAAAATAAATATATTTCTTGATTAATAAATTGATACATATTTTAAGAATTTAAGTATAATTAAAAGAATATGAATAATGCTTTTAAATAATTTTATAACTCTTTAAAGTTCATAGAAACTGATAATTTATTTTAGAATTTAAATATATAATTAAGATGGATAATGAAATATATGAAGCAATATTTAGAGATAAAGTAGAATATAGGAAGTAAAATGGAAAAAAATTTATAAATGAATATGAATTGCTTGAAGATTTAGGAGAAGGATCATTTGGAAAAGTAAAAAGAGTAACTCGATATTATAAAGAGACAGAAGATGCTGTAGAATTAAGTAAATATGATTATGCAATGAAAATATTTCATAAAACAGTCTTAGCCCATTAGAGAACTTGTTTTTATGAAAGTAATTCAAATGATCCAAAAATGACGAATTTATTAGAATTTGCAGATAATGAGATTAACATTCATAAATATCTGAATCATCCAAATATTTGCAAATTATATGAAATAATAGATGATGATAATGATTAATAATAGAAAATATATTTAATAATGTAATTAGGTGATTTAGGATGCATAATGAAATTTTGTGAGATGACATTCAAATATATAAGAAATTAGGCTATTTTAGATTATTTGAAGATGAATTATATGCAAGCAGCAAAATTATTATTTAAATAGATAGCTTAAGCAATAATGTACCTTCATGAACACAATATAGTAAATCGAGATATAAAAATAGATAATATAATTTTCTCTACTTTATATCCTATAAATGAATGTTGTAAATTGATTGATTTTTCAACATCACGTATAGCTGAAAAAGATAGTATATTTTTTGATTGTGCTGGAACTCCAGGATTTAGAGCACCTGAAGTATAATTTTGTTTAAATGATGGTTATTCACCATTTAAACTTGATATTTGGTCATTTGGAATATGTTTATATATTTATACACATGAAAAAGTATTTATTTTAATTATTATTAGTTACCTTTTTGGGGAGAAGGAGATCTAGAAACAGATTTATTAGCTAGAGATTAACCATTATAATTTGAAGTTTAGGATGATTTATTAGTAAACCTAATAAATAGTTGTTGTGCTAAAAAGGCATCAGATAGACCAACAATATAATAAATATTAGAACACGAATGGTTTAAATGAAAAATTTATTTAAAATATGAATTTATAGTTAAATATATAGCAAGAAGTTTGTAGATTTGCAGATATCAATCACATATATGAGACAGTATAAAAGAAAGGATACTTAGCTTAAATTTCAAAAGAATTCGAGGACATTTTTATGAATGAAATAAATTTTGCACAACAAAGTAAATGTAATTTAAATTGACAGGACTAAGAGAAGTGATTAGTGTAATGGAGAAATAGGGATAAAAGATTGAATATAATTAGTAATTGTATAGAAATCTGTAAATTTTTAAATCAAACTTTGATGTAATAGTTACAGCAACAATGAATTAAATTTGGAATAGACTCTTAATGGAATAAAATGTTTAATGTTAAGATTAACAGTCATAAATATTTAATATAGATACATCTTAAACTGTAAAAAGAGCAAATGATCTAACAAAATAATCTGTATCTGATTTTAAAAAATTTGCATCTAATCAATCAATTTGTAGTAGATCACCCAGTAAAATGTCATCTAAAGTTATTCCATTAAGTGAAATGTCATATTAATCAAATGGATCACCTACAACATTTCCAAAAGCAAGAAGATAATTAGATAATAGTTTAACTACAAGTTCTCCAGGAGTTGGAAAGTATAAATTAGATTAGAGTTTGAAATGTAATAAAAACAAAATATATAATATTTAGTAATTAGAGAATCTTCTCCTAATGCAACAATAGGAAAAGCACCAAAGATAAGTTGGATTGATGAAAAAATCAAGAATGAAGATTCATAATCCCCTGGACCTATTTATAATCCTGTAAAAACCTTTTGTTCTAAAAAAATAAAATGAAAATAAATATCATCCCCAAAATTCTGTAATTATTTATGAATTCTCTTCAAGTTCATTTATTTTTTAATCAGTTTAATAAGGATCACTATTCTCATAATTTTCTAACATATCAGATATTTTCATTTAAATGTCTCTTCCTAAATCAGTAGATCCACAAATATATAATATTCCATCCATATTAAAATGTTAATATAATTGATCTATTGTTATTAATTCTGTGACATATTATTTTGGATCTTTTCTTGAATATGCTATTTTTAATTCACTTAAACTTCCTTAATTTAAATATTCTTAAAGTTCATCCTTAAATAAATATTCAGCTTCAGTTCTACATCCATAAAATAATTTCATTTCTCCTTAAAATGGACAATTATCAAATTAATTTTTTTATATAAAATAATCTCTTTCCTATATAAATCCTCTAAGTGGTGCCAATCCAGCTCCTATTCCAATTAATAATGTAGGTACTTTTGAATTCTTAGGTAATTTAAATTTTGAAGGTTATATATATCCTTTTATTAAATCTCCTTTTTTTAAAGTTTTAAAATATGAACTACATAAACCTAATCTCTCTTAATTCAATACAAGTTAACTTGCCATTATATGAATATTATTTGCATATTTCTTATTACTTGATGATATTGTAAAATATCTTGGTTATATTAAGGGAAATATTTCAATTAATTTTTCTAATGTTAAATTGTTTATCCGATATTTTTTTATTAGATTTAACAAATTCTATTTTTAATTTTAAAATAATTTTTGATAATCATCTCTTCCTTCAAATGATGCTAAATGAAGTAATTCATCTTAATAATCTTTTTAATTTCTCACATTTGAAAGTTCTATTAATTATTTTTTCGTAATCAATCCAGAGAAATCACAATATCTGGTAATATAGCATTCAATTACCTTTTTAAATATGTATATATTGAAATTGGATTTGGAAATGGCTATTTCTAAGTAGTAATAATAGTAAATCTGATATTTTTATCTAATTTAAGTAAACTACATAATTCATCAATATCAGAACTAAACTCAATTATTATAAATATATACTCAGAGTTTTATGGATATATTGCAATATTCTAAGCAGTTCTATATTCAATTTCTTAATTAGTAAGATCTAAAAATAAAGTAGAATTGCCTCTACAAGGTTTTAATTTTAATTCTTTTATTTCATTTACTGTAAATGTAATACTATTAATATATTTTTAAGCCATAAAATCTAGATTATCTCCTAAATAATTTTCTTGTTCTTAGGTTATTTTAATTTTAATATTTGTAGCATCTAATTAATCTTATTCACAAGTGTATAAAGGAAATAATAATTATAAAGTCTATTCAACTTCAGAATTAATCCATTATTAATAATCATTTTCAGTTTAATCTTTTGCAGAATCACCTTTACCCAAATTACACAATCTTTTAGCACCTAATTATTCAAGTCTTTTATCAAGTCTGATTCCAAATTCACAATAATGTTAATGATTTGTGCTTCCTAATGCAAAAATTAAATAATTCATTCCTTAAAATTCATTTTTATTTCTTTCCTCTTAAAATATCCATTAATTAAAACTTTCAGTATCAGCTGTACATGATCCCATTCCATAAGTTGAAACAAAAAATACATTTAATTTACATGATATTAATTCTTTTGGATTGAATTCACTTAGATTGATTACTATTAATTAAATAATTATCATACTTTTTGGAATAAATTTAAGATTTCTTGCTACATTACCAAATTGAAATGCTAATCTACTTGAATTTCCAGTTGTAGTACCATAATATATATATATTGAACCTCTTGTTTCTAATTAACTTGCAGATGATGTACCACATCCCATATTTAAACAACTTTATTCTAATGACAATTTTATTTTATGTTTTTTTATAATATGATATTATATAAATATAATTATAATTTTAACGTAATTTAATGAAAACTCTTGTTCTTTAATATCCCAAATAAAAAACCATGTATAACCCAAGCAAACCTGCTGTTAAAATTGATGCAAATAATCAATTCTTATAAAATAATGATTTAAAAATTTTAAATTAGAAAAATGTAAATGTTGTAGATAGATTATATTAATAAGAAGAAAAAAAAAGAAATAAAATTGAGAAATTAAAATAAGAATAAGAAAGATCATTAACACCTACTAAAATTTCATTTATTAATAAAAAGTCTTAATAAATTCTTGATACTAAAAATCTTAAACCATTTTTAGAAAGATAAAATGAATTAGTTTAAGAGAAAAAAATGAGAGCAGAATTATAAAAGATTTTGGCTACTTAAGAATTAGAAGAATTTGAATCTAATAAAATATTACCTTCAAGATCTCATTCACAATTTATTAAAGACTCATAAGATTGGGTTTAATATAAAGAATTAAAGAAATAACAATTAGCAGATGAAATATAAATAAAAAATGAATAATCGTTTAGACCATTAATTAATCCTAAATCTGTTGAAATTGCTGATAAAAAAATGAAAAAAAGTGGACTCTATTTAGTTGATTAAGCAGATCGATTAGCTATGCCAATTAGGCAAAGTTTTAATTTTGAAAAAGAAAATTATAGCTTTTCACCTTGTATTAATGCAAAATCCAGATAGTTAGCTAATAAATATAAATTTTAAAGAAGCTAATCACCTTGGAATTAATATTGAATATATATAATTTATATTTATAATTATATTTTATAATTAATTCAAAATAAAAGATGGTTTTTTCTAAGTCTAATTTTGTTCAATAAATAATGGATAAATTATAATAGAAATCATGAACGATAAAAATTTTGAAGATTCAAGAGACTCTTTAGAATCGTTGTTTGAAAAATATGATAATAAATAGAATCCTTTAGAAGAAATTGGTTTAAAGATTAAAATAGATTAAGATTCCTTTGAATCAAACTCAATTATCTAAAAATCTTAAGCTATTTCTGAATAATCTGATCATTCTTTTATTTCTATATAAGAATTATCTTAAGTAAGAAAAGAAAAAAAACTTATTTTTTAACCTGAATTAATCGAAATTAAGAAATCTAATGTTTCTGATGTAAATCATATGATAAAAGTTTAGCAAAAAACTAAATCAAAATCATTAGAAGAGATCAATAGACAATTTAAATTATAAAAAGAAAATCCTCCTAAAATACATTAAAATATATAAGTAGATAAGAAAAAATAATAAATTTTACAACCTTAATAAAAACAAATGACAAATCCTAAATTATTATAGATTAATAGTTATACAGTAAGTTCTTAAAAACCAAAGATTGATAAAATACGATAGGTTCCTTCAAATCCAATTAAAAGTATAGTTAAATAAGAAACTATTAAGGAAACTAAAAAATCAATAAGTATTGAAAAAGCTAAATAACAGTGTCCTATTTTAAAAAAAACAAATGCTTAAATAACTTAAGATTAAAAGACATTTTAAGGAATGTTTTAAGAAAAATGTGGAATATTTGCTGTTATAGGTAGACCAATATTTGAATTCAATTCATTAATAAAATTTTTATTTCTAAGTGATTACAATAAAGATTCTGAAAATGAAACATATAATAAAATACCTAAAAAATTTAAATCAGATATAGAATATAGTAAAATATTTGAATACTTATTTTTAAATGAATCATTCAATTAAATAAAATAAGAATTATAAAGAATTAATAAATAGAAATTTAGAAGAATTTAAATAAAATAAGATGAAGCTGAAATAGATAAAGATGGATTAATTTTTTAAATAAGATAGTATTAATAAAATATAAAAAAGAAGAATAGAGATATAAATAATTAGTCTGAAAAAAACTAATAAAATACAAGTGATGAAAGTGATCATAAAGAAGAAAGTGTTTGTGATTTGACAGCTTTGAAGAATTATATTGTAATAATAAGCAATAAATATTCATTTAATCCTGTTAAAATAAATAAGTAATTATAATAATATAAAATTAGAATAAAAGAAAAAAGATAGCTATTTTTTGGTATGTTAATAGAACCATAGACACATTAATATATAAATTAAATAAAGATTTAAACATTTGTTCCAAGAGATCCAATATATTAGAATTGGATATCTGTATATTTGTTTCCTTTTGTGAAAATTACAACATAAATAAGGTAAATATTATTTATAATTTAAGAGAGTATTTGATGATAAATAAAATTACATAGACTCCATTATATCCTTTAATTTTGGATCCAAAATCATAATAACATTTGATAGGTGCTGATAATGATAAGATTTGGAATGTAAATATATAGAATGTAATTTAAAATGGAAAAGCAATGGAATCATTTTTTCAATATATTAACTAAAATTTTAATTTTTCATAGGCGAGTGCAATATAGCAATTAATATTATAAGAGAGAGGGATTTGTTTATTATAAGGACCTCCTGGGACAGGAAAGACTCATACATTAATAGGTTTATTATCTGGAGTATATGAATACATGAAAATAATGAATAAATTTCCAAAAAAGAAGATATTAATCTGTGCTCCATCAAATGCAGCTATAGATGAAATAATATATAGAATATTATAAGGAGGATTATTTGATAGTGAGGGAAGATCTAGAACTGTAAAATTAGTAAGATTAGGAGTTTTAGATGAAGAAAATGATAAAAGTGAAATAATTAAATAAGTTTCATTAGAGGATGTTGCTTAATATTAATTATTTAATAAAAGTTAATTTAAAGCTAATTCAGATCAAAAGACAACTGGTGAATTAAGAATTGAATTAAGTAAAACGACTTAGACAATTAAAAAAATAAAAGAAAATGAAATATATGATGAATAATAAAAAAAATAATTAAATGAATTATGGAATAAAAAAAACTAATTAATGAAATATTTAGAATAAGTAAGAACTAATAAAAGAAATTAAAAAGAAAATTATGTAGTATTTTGTGAAAAGATTATAAGTGAAGCAGAAATAATCTGTTCAACTTTAAGTACAGCTGGAACTGATAAATTAAGTAAATTTATAGATTCATTTGAATTATTAATTGTTGATGAAGCAGCATAATGTACTGAACCTTCAAATAATATTCCATTAAGATTAGGAATGAGAAAGATGATATTAATTGGTGATCCTAAATAATTACCAGCTACTACTTTTTCTTCAGTTTCATAAATTACTCATTATAATAGAAGTTTATTTGAAAGAATTTTAGATAATGATTTCAAACCATTCTTTCTAGATATGTAATATAGAATGCATCCTTAAATTAGAGAATTTCCATCATTACATTTTTACGATAATAAACTAATTGATCATTTTTCTGTTTATGAAAGATTGATACCAAATAATTACTTTAATTAAAGAGTTTTATTTATTGATGTAGAGAGTGAAGAAACTAAAGATGATAAATCATATTAAAATTTAATTGAATGTAATATGATTGTAGAAGTTCTCAAAAATATTAAAAATTCATATCCTACTTAAAGTCTTGGAGTTATTTGTGCTTATAAAGCTTAAGTTAGATTAATTAAATCTGAAATTAAAAAATAAATAGGAGATTTATTTATTGATGATATTTAAATTAATACAGTAGATTCGTTTCAAGGTTAAGAAAGAGATGTTATTTTATTCTCTTGTGTTCGATCTTCCTCTTCTGGAAACATTGGATTTCTATAAGATGGTAGAAGAGTTAATGTAGCATTAACTAGAGCTAGAAATGCTTTATTTATTTTTGGAAATGCAATTACTGTAATTTATATATTATATATTATTTTAGTTAGGACAATGTTCATTATGGAAGAATCTTCTATTAAATTTACATAATAGAAAGCTATATAGATATATTGGAAAAAATGATTTTTTTTCTTTTAAAATTTTAGCTGAAGATATTTGGTTTGATAGATAAAGAAAATTAAATTAATCATTATTAACACTTTTGAATGATAAACAACTTAATCTTTAGGAAGAGTTAAAAACTAATGAATAAAATAAAGATATTAAAATTTTATAAGATAAAGGAGATTCAAAAATTTATAATAATGAAATAAAATCTATTTAAACACCTGTTAAAATCTAAATTCCTACTCATGTTAATCATATTAATCATAATCATATTTTTAATAAATCTAAAAAGTATCATAAATAATAATATCAACATAATAATAAGTAACATTCTCATAAAGAAAAATATTAAACTAAAAATACAAACAAATAATAAAAATTAATTGAAAAAAATGAAAAAATAATTCATCATTCCTATAAAAAAAATAGATGAATTATACATGTAGATGAAAATCATTTCTATTTGATTTATAAATTTATTAAGAATTCATTTTTTTTTTTTATTTTTTTCTATTCTTAATTTATATTAACTGTTTATCTAAATGAAATTTCTTAATAATGTATTAATTTATGAGGAAATTAAAATTTTAGAAACTTTTAAACAGTTTATTTTGTTTAATTGAAAATAATAACCAAGAATAAAGATGATATAATTAAGAATGGATCTAATAACTAATTTTCTTTTTTTTAATATAAAATAATCAATTTAAATAAAATTTTATTTATTATATGGGAAATCTATAAACATTAATAAATTATCATTCCCCATTCTCTTATATTGATAATTTAAATGATTAATTATAAGATGAAGGAATGATAAATCATCCTGGTCTTGGATAGATATAATTATGGAAAATTAAAAAATAAAACTAACCAATGATATTTTCTTATGTAAATTAATGTATTTATATATTAGCATGTCCATATTTATAAAAATGATTCCCATTTGATTGAATTTCATAAAATACGTTGTTAAATTAATCATCCAAACATTTTATCATATTTTGCATGTGCAAACTCAAAAGCTTAAAATATAGGAAATGTTTAATCTTAATAACTATTTTTTGCATATTATTCCAATAATTTAAAATAGAAATTAATATAATAAAAGACATTTTCAGAAATTGAAATTTGGAATGTAAATTATTGAATATATTGAAGATAGTTGAATAAATTGTTAATGCATTAGCTTATTTATAAGGATTAAACAGATATCATGGTAATTTGATAACAGAATCAATTTTACTGAGCAACAATAATTAAATAAAACTATTAGATTAGCTTGAGTAGATTCCTAATTATGATTAGATTAAAAAGGATGTATTCGATTTAGGAATCATAATTATAGAAATGCTTACAGGTCGAGGTAAATGAATAATTTATACTTAAAGCTAATTAATTAAACTTTAATTAATCAATTAAACAGTTAGATGGAAGATATTCAATTTAATTATTATAATTAGTAGCTAAAATGCTCTAAAAAGATATTGCATTAAGACCTGATTTTATTCAACTTTAATAAATGATTTAAAATAGATGTAAAGAACCAATAATTTTGCAAAATTCTTTTTCTAATTTGAATAAACCTGAATTTGTAAAAATTTATAATCGTTCATAAAGACATTAAAGATGTAATTCTAATTAAGGAATTGTAATTAGACCTTAAAGAATGAGTTAACCATAAATTAATCCTAGAATAATTTAATCTAAATAATAAAATAATAATACATAAATTAATAATAGTGTTGTGCTTTATCAATCATAATAAGGAAATATTTAAAATTAAAATTAAGAATAGCAATTTATTAGTTATGTTTAAATCTTTAACCAACAAACACCATATAAGCCAGTATCATAAGTTGATTAAATTTCAAATGCAGATAAAGTAACATTATTTTAAAGTGGTATTATGCATAATTCATTTTTATGGCATTAGAATTCTCCACTAAAGAAATAAAGCTCTGTGTTATAGTTTATTTTGCCATAGCGCATTTGATCAATTTTATTTTGATTTTAGAAATATAAATTTTATTCATATCTATAATTTTGATATTAACTTTCATAAAAAATATTCAATAGATATTCTAATTTTATTTCATAAAATAAATAAAAAAATATCTTTTTTTTAAAAATACTGATTATTTTACTTTTATCTTATTATAATTTTATATATAAGATTTCTTGAGTAAAGAAAATTACAAAAGAAAATAATTCTTAAATGCAGACTCTCCAATTTAATATATATAAAAATAAACTAGATTATTGATTAATAATAATCTCATTCTCCATGGAATCCTATGCATTTGTTGAAAATGCATTCAAAGACATTTAATGCATCTCTTTATTTCTCTAAACAATCAAATCCCTATTATATTAATAAATATATACAGCTGTGTAATTAAATGGATCTCTTTCTTATACTCTCATACATTTTTTGAGTTATTTCATGCAACCTGTTGAGTTGTCACAAACCTCAAATTCCTATTTACAAACTCCTTATAGACATTCTAACACAGCATCAGGTTAGTGGTGTCTTTTAGATAATACTATCAAAATGATTGATAAGAATAGTAAATATTTCATCAGATAATTAAAATATTATATTTATATATAATGAACATATATTTATAAATAAATAAAATTATTTATCTAATTAGAAATTTATTGTACGATTTTGTAATTAAAAATTATAATTTTTGAGATGCATATTTCTTCAGAATGAATAAACATATTTTTGAATAGTTCAAAGTTGAAGAATGAAATTATTAAACTTTATTAGTAACAACAAAGAATGAAATTTATTAAGCGATTTATGATTTAATCAGGAAAGCTCGATCGATTTAATTGTTTAAATTCTATAAGGAATATAAAATATTAGATAATTCAAACAATATCAACCAGAAAAAAGAGTTTAACTTCGATATTCTAAGATCTTAATAGCTTATTTCTATTATTATTAAGTTGTTTGAGTTTTCCTATGTTTTGGATCATTTTCTAGAATAACAACACTTTCTTCACTTAAACTGCATTCATCTCTATCTGCTTAACATTATAAAGTTATTTAAGTATCACTAAATATTGCTCCATGAATTGATTCATAATCTTATAAGAAAGAAGAAACTGGAATTAGTTTAGATTTAATAGCCATTTATTTTAAAAATGGAATCAACTTTAAAAGACATTTATCTTCATCAGAATCTAAAAATGAAGGTATTAATAATCCATTTTCTGGCTACATATCAAATGCATTAGGATTATTCTACAATTAAGATGGACTTAGATACTTACATCAATGAAAATTAATTAATCTAATGGTCTATCCAATATTGTTAAGTCTTTTAAGCAAATTCCATTAACAAATCTACAATTTGATCTTGCAAAATAATCAGAAATATGTCTATCTACATCAATATATTTTAAGACTTTATCACAATATGATTCATAGCCAGCAGTGAATATTATAATTTCATAAAAAAGACTCATTTATTAGAGAAACTCCCTTAAATAAGGTCTTTTACATAAATAAACTTTATAAAGAACTCCTCTATGCTCTACATCTAAAATTATTTCATAATGAAAATTTTTGTTTTCTTTAAATTCACAATGCACTAATGTTTCATCTAAATCTAAAACAAGTGTCTTTTTTCCTCTTATTTGACTATTTTAAGTTGAAAGTTAAAATGAAGAATCCTAATTGGCAAATTTTTATTTGATGTTTTTATAGCATTTTTTAATGCATTTCAAACAATTCATTTTAATTACATAATTTTATAATAAGAAACATAAAAATATTATATAAAAACACAAAAAAAGAAATATGAATAATATTCTCTCAAACCTAAATTAATTTTATGTTTATTGAATACTTTTTGCTTTTTACTTAAATTTAATAAAATTATTTTATGAATTTATACATGAAAGAAAAAAAGAGAATTTATAATAAAGTCGAGATAAGAATTATTTGTTGATTTTATAATAATTATAATTATGTTATAATTAATATAATGAACGAAAAGTAGAAATAAACACTTTTAAACTATTTTTGCTAATGTAGCAATGAAAAAATAAATGTTATCTCTGAAATTAGGGATTTTAGATAAAATGATATGGTGAATGTTGTTGCAAGAGCCAATCTAGCATAATAGTTAATCTTATTTTAATAAAACATAGATGAAGCATATGAATTAATAAATGATTTAATTGGACTTGAATCATAAAATGTGAAATGTGTTATGCATACAGCAGCTAGAAATTTTTAAGTATTTGAAATCTTGGGTATTCAAAAGTAATGTCAACTTTTAGTTGATATTGCAAATAATTATTAAATACCTGATTGTGCAGTACATTTATTATTTGCTTAACCATTTTAAGAATAAATGAAAGAAACAGCATAAATTAAAAATTAAAGAATTAGATATTTATGTAGATGTCATCTAACTTTTATATTGGAAAATCCTGATCCAGAAATTGAATAATTGAATGAAATTTTAAAATTTACCCGCTTTTTTATTATGGATTCAAAAATAATAATAAATGATGATACAAATTTCTTCTTGAGAGCTGAATTCAATCGTCTTTAAAAATCAGAATTCCATGAAATAGGTTTCTCTTAATTTAATAAGAGAAATACATTAAATTTAATAAAAAAACAAGAATTTACAAATATTAATCAAAAAATTATCGATCACTTTACTGTTGAAATAACAGTTTATAAATTGATTGCCTCTTCTAACTTTTAACTAAGTTTTATAAGTTCAATTTAAATAATTAGATTTAATATGTTATTACTGAGTTTATTATATAAATATAATTGTGAAATAGATTTGTCTTTTTAGCATAATGATATGGAGAATGATCCTTAACAGATTTTCCCTTATTTACTTTAAATTCTTACTTTATTAATTCAATTAAATTAGGAAAAAATAATTTTGAAAGTATTATCTTTAATTCACACTTTAAAATTTAGTAAAATAGAAGATATGCAGAAAGTTAACGATTCAGCTAATTTATTATTGAAATAATAGCCGAATCAATAAATAATTGATTCTTTATTACCAATATTTAA
The DNA here is from genome assembly GCA_905182985.1 of Paramecium sonneborni. Lineage (NCBI taxonomy): Eukaryota > Ciliophora > Oligohymenophorea > Peniculida > Parameciidae > Paramecium > Paramecium sonneborni. The sequence goes on from CAJJDN010000006.1 coordinate 915,965, forward strand.
AAGATATACTTTTGAAATTTATCATAAATTTGCTATTTTTAGTAATTAATAAATTGATCTTTCTACTTTTTCAAAGGAAAAGTCTGTACATAATTTAATAACTTCAATATTTATTAAATAAGACAAAGATTATCTTGCTGCCAATTTCGATAAATTATATATGAATTAATGTGTAATGGTAATTAATTTTTATTAATTTAGTTGACTCTAATAATCCCAGAAGAGACATTTGTGAATTTCTTGAATTAGTATACTTATTGTAGTATAGATATGACTAAAAATTTCTACAAACAAAGATGACTGAATACTTCTCTTATTCTCAAGAAGATTTAAATAGTACACTATTGATGATTTCTCAATAATTAGAAATAGATGTAAATATCAAATAACCTTAAAGTCTTTCATTTGAATATATTTCTATTATATCTAAGCTTCTTCATTTAATTTTAGTTATTTGTTAGAATCCAAAAAATAAGAATCTTTATATGGAATATTTTTCTATGCAAATGTAATTTATTAATAATTTTGATAAGAAATTGCCTAAGGAATCAGATTATAAATATAATGGCAAACTTGTGAATAGTCCACTTTATAATGAAATAGTTGTTTTAAAAAAAGCAAAGACACTTTTATTAAACCTATCTATGATTGAAAGAGTATATAAACTACACAAGATTGATAATCGATAAATATTATTGTTAAAATTATCAATTTTATCTTATCATGAAAGTGTTCCAGAATATTTACTTCTATAATTATCAAAATCTTAGTAACATTTTAAGGATTTAAAAAAATAATATCCAAAAGCATAAGAAATAAAAGAAATCAATTTTTATGCAAAAATAGAGAAATTAAAAAAGAATTTGGGTTCAGATATAAAAATAAAATCATAACTAAAGTATAATTATTGGAATAATTAATGCCTTAACTCACTAGTTCTTTATTTGAATTTTAAGAAAAACCAAAATATTAAGATGAATTATTCTAATAATCAGATATTCATATATTTAAGATAGAACATAAAGAATTTATATCGTTTTATTTAGGAAATGGTGAATTATGTACACCAGCGTTATTCATAAATTATAGAGCAGAGGCGATTTATGTTTATTTATAAATATGTTACAAACTATTAAAATGTTTAAAATACTTAGGTTTTTATAAAACAATAAATACAATTTCAAATTAAATAATTTTATTTTCGTAAAGAGCTTTAGGAATTACAGTTTTAGTAAATATATATTCTCGAATACCTTGGTTGATTGATACCTAATAATGGTAATAGATAACTGATGGTATTTGTAATGTTGTCAAATATTTAAATAAAAAGTAAGACTATGCATAAGTAACAAGTGAAAATGCTAGATAATCATTATATCGTCAAAGAAGAAGTTAATGGGCTAAATTAAAAGAATCACATGCTAAATTAGTTTAATGTTTTGACGAGAACAATTTATTAAAAGGTAAATTTTATAGAGCTTTTTTTAATTTTACTTTAGAATATTTATGTCTATTAAACCATTCAAATCCTTATTTGTATGACAAACTACTATTAAAATAAACAAGATCATTTGAGTTAAAAACCAACTGCATTGTCTTAAAATAATTGTCTAAAAGTACAGATGCTAAATAATATTGTTTTTAAGTTGATGAAAATTGTAGACATGAATTAGTTTTTTGATTAAGTAATATTAGAATAAATAATACCAGTTTTAGTATTAGGATTATGCGAATAACAAATTAGTTAAAATATCTGCAATTATGGATATTAGATGTTTATTTTAGTTTAAAATTAATTAGCATAAACACTTCATTCTAATATCGATTAATCAAAATTATATATGTATTTATATTTAAGACTAAAAGAATTTTTGACTTATTCTTAACCGTAATTCATTTCATAAATATAATGTAAATGTCCATAATAAAAAAAATATGATAAAAATAAATTAGAATTTGATTTAATAGCAACTTTAGCCTCATTTTAAATGAATCAAAAAAGAATACTTTTACAATAAGAAGATATATCTATAATGAAATGTGAAAATATAGGTAGAACTTCTGAATTAGCAAGTATATTTGATATTTCAATTAAAAGAGACATTATTGTAATAAATTTCTTTGAATTCAATGGTGAAAAAATCATATTAATTTCTAAATATTGTCATCTTACATAATAATTTGTTAATAAATAGGTTAATTTAATCAATAAATGTTTATAATTTAAAGATGCTTTAATGTATTACTTAAACCTAATTTAAGAAAATATTGATTGTTTAGATGAATCTTCTTGTGCTCCAGGATAATGGTGGTCAAAAAGAGATTATTATGAATAATAATTACTTAAAAGATAATTAAGTATAGAATATGCTTTATAAGAACATATTGATTTTATTTATAAATCTGATAGTCCATTACTTATTTTAAGTCCTTAATTGCAATTACTTCCATGGGATCATATAAAAAATACAGTCTTTAATCGAGTATTATCTTTAGGACATATTTTAGATTTAAATAATCTATCAACAGATCCAAAATAAGATCTATTTTATGTTCTAAATCCAGGAAATGATTTACAAAAATCAGAAAAGAAAATTCTACCCTTATTAAAATACTATAATTTAAAAGGAATTGTAAGAGAAAAACTGAATAAAGAATTAATAGTTGAATGCTTATAAAAGAAAGATTATTATTTTTATATTGGACATGGAGGAGGTGAATAATATATTAATGAAAAATAAGTTTTTTAAGCTTAAATCTCTTTAAGTGGTAGACCTTATTTATTAGGTTGTAATAGTGCTTAAATGATTGATTTAGGAAAATTCAAAGGAACTAATTTATCTTTTTAAGAAATTTATTTAGATCACGTTGATTGGCATGGATTGGCTGTTTCATATTTATTAAGAGGTTGTCCATCTCTATTTGGATCTCTTTGGCCTATTACTGATAAAGATGCCGATCAATATGCTTTAGATTTCATTAATGAATATGGTAAAAATTAGGATCTTAAACCTGAATTAATTATTATGTAAACAAAACCTAAATGTAATTTGAAAGTTTTAAATGGTGCTGCATTTGTACTTTATGGAATCCATGAGATGAAATGAACTGATTTTATAATTAATTTTTTAAATATTATTCAACATTTTTTCTGCATTTTATTGAGATTTAAAGCAAATATAACTTAAAGAAAATTCAAGATTCATAAAATATATAAAAAATAACTTTAATTTTTAAAGTAAATCAAGCAATTTTATATTTTATAAAAATATTATACTTTTTATTAAACAATATTTATGACATTTATAGTTTACTGAATTTTATCAACAAAATCTTGCTCTGAAAAAATAATTTTTTCACTCTTAATTAATCAAAGTAATTTAAATTGGGTATTAATTTTTACTAATATTTATAAATCAACTAAATATATAACTTTTATATTTTAAGCAAATATAAAGATTGAAAAAAATTAAGAAAAATAATTTTTCAATTTTTTAACTACTATAGAATATACAAATTAGAGAATTAGAAAATGAAAAGCTTTTTTTTCAAATTTCTAAAATTTAAAAGCATATTTCTATAAGTACATTTATAATATTTCAAATAAGATAATTTGTATTAAAATCTTTCTCTCTTTTTGATAATTCTAATTCAGTATATATTTTAGTTTTATATAATTTAGTTTTCTTCTTTTCTTATGATTATTAGATTTGAGGATATAATTCTAATTCTTTTTCTAGCCTTGAGGAATTTTCTAATTAGTTCTTAGTAGTAATTAGTGATTTTTATTAGTTCATTGAAAAATTGGATTAGAGAATAAAAGATGAACAAGCTTCACTAACCCTATGATTATTTTAATCACATAAAATAGTTCTCGAATTAATATCTGTATTCAAAGATTTTATCAACATTGTTTATAACTTGTCTGTTTATAAAGAGAGATCTAAAGTTTAATATAAAGACTTGGATAAAGACCTACTCTATTTTTCATCATTAATATCATTTTAAATAGTTAATCTTCCTCTATCAGTTCCAAGAGTAACTTTAAGATTTTCTGTTTAGTTGCTTTATTCATTTTATAATTTCTATTGATCTAAATTTATAATAAATTGATTAATAAATTTTATTGGAGGGGAATGAATTTATCTGTGATTGATGTACTTGCATACAAACCTCTCTTGTTTTTGTTTAGATTAAGATTTATTTCTATTTACAGAGGAACTACCTTTTCTGTAAACAAATGATTGAATAGTGCTTTTTTCATAATTCTATATAACATCTTATATGTTGCCACTTAAGTGATAAGGATTATCTTAGAATAGGAATTCACTATTTTTAACTTTTAATTATTTGCCATTCATTATAGACCCTGATTTAAGTTTAGGACTTGAAGTTTAAACTTTTTCAACTGAAATGGTAGATTATTATTGTAACGTAGCCATTCGGCTTTCATTTAGTTTTTTATTATTCAACTTTTAATTTGGAAATTAACAATAACCATAGAATTTGTTTTGATGAGGAGCGTAACTTAAATTATCTCTACATGATTTACTACTCTTTCTTGCAGTTCCTTTGTGAATATCAGTAAGATTTAATTGAAAACTTGATTATTCATTGGCAACCACCTTATAAGTTGATTATTTTGTTGAATCAATTACTTATGATATTCCATAATTCAAAGTATGACTAGAATAATAAATAAATTTACTTATTATTTTTACTCATTTTATTAATATTTATTGTTATTATTTAATTTGATATTCTAGTCTTTTCTTATGCTAAGAATATCAAAAAGATTTTATAATAGATCTTAATTAGTCAATTAAGAATATTTTCTTTTTCAATTAAATACTAAATATAATAATGAAAAAATAAACTTCTTAAAGAAATAAGAAGACTTTATAAATTCATACAACATCGGAGAAATTGGAATCACCACATAACAAAGAATTCGAGAGCGAAAACTTAATTATCAATTATTTGATATTAAACAAAACTTAATTGTAAATTTTGAAGACTAATTGAATACTTAATTTTTTAATAAAAAATATAATTTCTTCATTAAAATAGAAATTATCTTCATTAAAAAATAATCTTTGAAATATATCAAATAAATTATTAAAAAAAGGAAGATGTATTTATGCATATTAATTTAGATAGAATAATTAAAAGAAAAATCAATAAAATACTCAATAAAAAAAGTAATAACTCTTTATTATGAATGAATAGAAACTAATAAACTAAAAGAAAAAGAACTTCAATTATGTTATAAATCAATTAATTTAGAGATATAATTCTACAAGTTACCATGTATTTGACTTAAATCTTGTTGGATTTGTAAGATAAAATCTTTTCAACAAAGTTTATTTAGAAATAGCTCATAAACCAAAAAGTACTTGAGATAAAACTCAAAATAAAAAAGTAATTAATAAAACTAGATTACTTAAGAAAGATAATGTGATTGAGGTATGCCTATTTTGAGAAAAGTAATCCATTTCTGGAATTTAATAAGATTATATTATATTATAAGGATAAGACCTTAAAGAATAAAATCATAGAAAAATTGAAAACTTATTAAAATAGATTATTCTATAGATTATGTATAAATTAAATGAATTTATATTGTTTAAATAAAATATAAATAATTAACGAATTTGAATGTACCAGCAACACACAGGGACATAATAAAATGAATAATATATGATTTAAAAGCTACAATAAATGGAAAAGCATATCTACTAGTTAGAATCATAACTTGGATTAGCTAACCAAGAGATCTTAAATCTTAAATAATAAAAGTCATAATTATGCTAGTAACTGAATGATATTCAAATAAATTCTGTAGGTTAAGAGTTTACTGAGGCTATAGTAATTATTTAATATAAAAATAAGAGTAAATCATCAGTTGATAGAGTATTATAAAGAAAAGAGAAGAGTGTTAATAAAGTAAAAAAGTAACCTGGAACATTAAAGTTAGATCTTTTAAATTAAATATTTACAGAATATCCAAATTTAGTCAGACCTATCATACATATAAAGTTAACAGAGGAGGATTTTAATTGAAAACTTTACTAAATTAATATTATAATATATGATAAACATAAATAAAATGATAATATAATATAATAAAAAAAGGAAATAAGGGTGTATGTTTAGAATTTTTGAATGATAAATGAATCACTATCAGATTTCTTCTCCAGCTGATTATCTTAAGGCTAATTATTCTCTTAAGGTTCTTAATTCCTTGTTGACTAATCCGATGGTTTATGAAACAACATCTCTGTCAGAGGTTCTGGCAGCTCTGGCATCTTAGTAATCTTAAACAGCTTCTTCACATTAGGTGAATCTATCGGTTCTGTCAGCAGTAACGTTTTCAATTCTTTAGTTGGTGGTGTCAAGTGAGGCTTCAACTTAAGCAATGACATCATTCAAAGCAGCCAAATCTGATTAAGCGTTAGCAAGAGCAGTTCCGGCAACAGTGAGAGCAATGACAACAAAGTTTCTTGATTTCTTGTAAGCTTCAACTCTCTTATCTTCAGCGAATCTCAATAAGGATAATGAATCAGCAATCTTGGCTAATAATTCATCAGCTAAATCGATGATCTTTGAGACGGCTCCAGCATCAGCTAATTATTCAACCTTTGAGGCAATTGTGGCGAAAGCTTTGAATAATTTGCTGTATCCCTTTCTGTGTTAGAATTTGGCAGCCTTCTTAGCAGATTATGTGAAGTGCTTTTAGATCATACTAGCAACTTCCTTGGTGAATTTGTGAGCTGGTTATCTGGTTGCTTTTCCTTTTTAGATGAAAGATTCGTGTTCAATGTTATCAGCGAAGAGTCTTCTTGCTTCAGCAATGATAGCTGTAGCTTCTTAGTGTTCTAAGACTTTCTCTTCAAAGTCAGCATTTTCTTCAGCTCTTTAAGCATCGAGCTCATCCAAATCCTTTTAGTATCCCTTGACTTCAGCTTATTTTTAGGCAACTAATCCTTATAAGATTCCTCTTTATGGGTATAATTATCCTTCTAATCTAGCTTCTAATTCAATCTTCTTTCTGTTGGATTCAGCCAAATCTTTATCGAAAGCGGAGATGTCCTAGAAAAGTATTAGAAGAATATCTTACAACTGTGCATGCATCTTAGTATTCGTGGTTTCTGGCATCATCTTCCTTTTATTCAGCAACATATCTGTCTTCCAAATCTGTCAAGGTTTAGAGTAATCTGTCCAATGGATCTCCTGTTTAGAGTTCGAGCCAGATGGTATCGAACAATGTTCTTCCGAATGGTGATTAATCAATCTTCTTGATTGTGGCAATGACATCAGCTTATGTTGATGAGGCTAACACAATGAGTGCTAAGGCAAGGATTATTGTCTTCATTTATAATAATATTGAAAAACAAAAAAAGTTAGTCGTTTTTATTCCTCAATAAATGACGTCTTATTTTTTTTTATTTAAAAACATTTGACTAATTTTATTATTTTATATTATTTTCATGAATCTCTTACTTATTAAGTCAAACTCAATTTCCTTTATTAATCTCATCTTCTTATTCTAATTTTATATAATTTATAAACAATTCAAATCATCATTCATCTCATGTAAATCAATTAACTATAACTTTCTTTAAGAATTCTTCTTTCATTTAAAATTGAAACTTATTAACTTAAATAAAAATATAATATTAATTAGATTCACAAATTTATTTGGTTTCATATATTGTGATTGAGTGAAAATAAATAAAAATTAAAAATGTAAAAATAGAATAAAAGAGATGGATTTTAATAATCAAAATAATTGAGATTCATTAGAATTCAAAACATTAAAAAAATCATTTGGAAATCTATTTTTTGGTACTATAGGTTTATTTTATTATATTTTGTTAGTGATTTTTGAATATTATATTTTACTTTATTCATTAAATTTTTTTTTTAATTCCCCAGTTGATAGAAAGAGTAAATCTAATATTTTTTCTTTAGTTTATTGACTAATTTAATTTGAATGGTTAGTATTTTTTTGTGTATTTTTAAAATTATTACCATTATCATCCTCTTTAAAAAACATAGAAAATTCATCATCACATGGCATATCAATATGATGTTTTGTAGGAAATCTTTAAGATTCATTAATACATTAATGTCCAAATTATCTTTTGAGACTTGTAGAGTTTCTATTTTCACAATCACTACGAATTCTATAGGGATCATCTGGTTCAGTCTTCAAAATTGATTATTTTTCCTTTGAGTAACCTCTTTGTAATTAATATAATATTTCTCTTGAATCATCAAAATCTCTTTTTGGTAAATGCACTATTGGAGAATGAATAATTTCACTAGGTTCAGTTTAAGTTTTTTGAATTGGAATATAATTAGAATTATTTCTTGCTTTTGCTGAATCATTTCTCAATCTAATATTACTATGTTAACTGAAGCGTATAGTTTTTTTTGGTTAATTACCAAGTTCACTTATGTTAGGTTCATCAGATTTAAATCTTCTTGGGGTAGACTATCTCATTTGAATATTAAGATTTTCAAAGCTTTTAATTTTAGAGAAAGATTAATCACTTTATTATTACAATTAAGGAGAAGGTATGGAAGGTAAGTCAACTTTATTACTTTTTAGAATTCTCAATCTATATCATTATTATTATTTATACTAATTGTTTATCCTTTTTAGTTTAGGAGAATTAATAGCTTAGGTTATTATTGGAGCAGGTTTTTTTTTGATATTTGATAATCGATTTTGACTTTTTGATTTTGATTCTTCACTTTATTATTGACTAAAGCTTTGTTTTATTGATTGATTTCTATAGGACAAATGATTTACAGGTTTAATGAAGTAGAGCTATTACCTCATTGATGAATATAATTTTATGATTGTTAACAATATAAATGTATTTAAATAATAGGTTTCATTATTTAATTCTTCATATATAATAAAAATAAATATTCTATCTTTGATCTCTTATATCCCTAAGATCTTTAAAAAAGATAGAAGTTTAAAGAGTAAATTAATCAAACTTTTTTATTAATAAAATAGGATTTAAAAGATAAATTATACTATTATCTACGAATTAATGTATTTATTTATATATAAATTAAGTAGATAATAAATAGCACAATTATGATTGATAAATACAATAAATTCATATTTCTTCTTATGAACAAATATATTCTAATGCTTATTTTATTTATTTAGTAAATAACTCTTTTGTAGTACTATTCAAATAGTTGTTCAAAACTAATTAAAGTTATTTAATATACCTTAATATCCTAATGAAATTAACTCTAGAGTTTACATTGGCAATACAAGAGTATTTTTATATTCTTAAACTAATTGAACCAGTAATTATTAATACTAAATTAAGTTAAATATATACCTCAATTGGATTAAATAAAGAAATTGCAAATATAATTTCGCTATTGGGAGTTGAAAATTTTAAAATTTTAGGAAATGCAACAATAATTGTAAAGGCTAATGAAAAAATGGAATTTAAAACAGTTTTGCCGATAGTGTAAACTTCTAATGTTTTTTTCTTTATCATTTCTATATCAACTTATTCACCAATAACTCCTTCTTATATTAAAAATTGCATCACATTGCATAGTATGCTAGCAATTTATGATAATTAAAATGCTTCTTCATTAATTTATTCTTCACCTTTAAGTTATTTAAAATTTAATATTTCTTTTAATGTACTTTCTGATATAATTAACAATTCTAAATAAACATCTGAACCACATCGATAAGCTAATGTTTCACTGTGTTCTGAACAGATTCCTTCCAAACATTCAAACAAATACTTTTTATATTTTATCAAATTAAGAAATAAAGGTTTAAAGACAGTTATAAGTTATAATTATTTTTTGAACAAGCTTAAATATGATGAATCTTAGTAGATTACAAAAAATCCTTAATTAATTTGTTTAGAATTCGAAATCTATCCCATAACTTTTAACAATTTTGCAGCTGTCTTCAATATACCATCCTTCACTTACTCACCTTATTGTAAACTAGTTTAAACTGATAATAATAAATAATCAATAGAAGTAATAAAAAAGGTTGTAGCTTTACCATAAATTTAATAAAGTAGAATTTATATATTTTCACTTGATAATCGTGTATTTCTAAAATTAATTAAAATTATTATCTTACTTATTTTTAAATATTGAACATAATAGTGCAGTTAATCCTAAAGATGAATCATAATCTTTTACAAATATTTGAGTGTTGTCAGTTGACAAAAGAGATGATAAATCAGAAAAACTATTTTTATAATTTTTTATTATTACACAATTCTTAAGAATACTCTATATATATTATCTACTTCTAATTCATCTACTACTCCAATCATATCCCACAAATATTTTAGCATATTTATTTTATTAGTTTCATTTGTTAGAGATTTTTTTATTTAGTTATAAATTTCAACTAATGCTGGAACATAATCATCAAATAAATCATCAACCCAAACTAAAGAAACTAATTTGTAAACTTATTTTCTTTTTTTTATATATTAAACTTCATTAAAACATGTTAAATCCATCTATAAGAAAAATTGTTTTAACATACTACTTATAGAACTCTATCTAAAAAATCTTCTATCAAGTTATCTCTTTAATCTAAAATAGAAATAAAAAAATACTTTTCATATGTGTATTACAAAATTATAAAACTATATTCCACTAAGTCAGGATCGTGAAAAGTAAATATTTAAAAACTTAAATTTATTTCAAATATATTAATTACCATTTCTCTAAACAATTCTCTATAACTATTAAATAATTTGATTATATTTAATTATCTTTTCCCAAACTCATTGATCTATTATTAATCTAAATAATTACAATTACGATTAAGATATGACTATTTTTTATGTCTCTTCATAATATAGATTCTCTATAGTTTAAGATATATATGTGTGAATAAATATGAGAATACTAGTGTGATAAAGTTTGCAAACATAATTCTATTTTCATATTAGATTATTTTTACATCTGCTGGAATGTTAATTTTATTTGTAAATGCAATCAAGTTAAGAACTCCTTATAATAACATACAAGCTTAAGGGTGACCTTCTTATTTGTTTAAGTGAAATTATGATTCTCCACTTAGTAATTCTAATTAGGCTGGACTTAAAACAAGAGCAGAAATTAAACATAATAAAGCACTAAATTTTTCTATAATTTGATTAATTATTTACATAATGTAATTAATTGTTCTTATGGTTATAATGTTTATACTTGCTAATATAATTTATTATTTTATACATAAATGGGTAAATTTTTTAATAATTCGGAAATCAGATTTATACATTCAACTGTATTTTGTTGATAAACTTAAATACACAAATGAAAGCTTTTGTCTAAGTACTTTTTTATTTTTTTAATAGGATAATTGGATGGTATTTCAGAAAATGGATTTCCATTATAAAATGCATGGATTAATAACTTAAAACTCATATTGACAGAATTTTAAAGTAGTTCAAATTATTGTAAATATTGAGAACTATATATATTAATTTAGAATAAAAATTGATGCCAAACTTCCTATAGTTTAATGAAAACGCTATTTGAAGATAGTTTTATTCCTTAATTATTGAGAATTCTTTGATTTATTTAATTTAATTATTTTACACATTAATCAAACAAATCCTAAAATTTTCTTAGTTTTTTTAAAGTAAAATTTGACTAATAAATAACTTATACAAACATACAACTAATCTTATAGCAAAAGAACAAACTTCATTAAAAAAATCAATGTTGTTTAAATATAATTCATAATTACTTAACAGGAAAAGTAAACCTTCCCAAAGAGTTCGTCTAACAATTTTTTTAAAATTATGCTTTGAAATAAATAATGATAATCTTGCAGATGAAATTCTCTATATTATACTAAGTATTTTAATTGATATGGTTTAATCTATAGAATAAAATTCAATAATTGCTCTAAAATACTCTTGATTCAATTTTTCATCATTAATTATTTTAAAATAAGAATCAGGAAACTATAATTTTATTATTTTATACACTGATTATGAAATTTTCTTTAGTATCATGATCAACATCAATTTCATAGAAACTTAGATTGAAATTAAATGTTAAGAATGAATTAAGTAATTAAATTAATTAATCAGCATAAGATTTGTCTAATTAATAAATTTGTAAGAAGGTTCCCATTTTTAATGAATTTTAGACAAGTTTATGAGTATGCTCTAATAAAGTTGATAAGGATTATCTAAGAATATTAATTATACTAATAATAACCTTTGAAAGCCCATCATGACTTTTCTAAATTCTAGATAACCAGTTGCATAATAATATTAGCGAACACAACTTAATATATTATCAAATAGTTTGCATCCTAAAGTTAAAATTTAAAAATTTTAAGTTTAAAAAAATGTGTTAATAAGTTTTTCCACCATTTATTCTGGAGCTATTATTTCAGACCAATATTTTCTCATCATAAAAGCTAAGGCAAACAAAACAGTATTTTAAACATAAGTTTGATGTTGTAAACCTTTTGAAAAATAATTTACCACAATATCCAAATGAGTTGTTACAATTGTAGTATAATGTTTTCTTTCATTACTAAAATATTTATCATTTATATACACCTTTCATATTCTTCATAACTTTAAGATTATCTCTATGGAATTGAAAGTACATTAATAAATTTATAACCTGAAGCTATTGCTTTTTGAAGTAATGAGTAAATCACAAAAGTAGTTTCTTATTTACAATCAATTTCTATAATGTTTCTTAATATTTGTAAATTATTCCAATCCAAAATGAATTTTCTTAATTGTTCTAAAACTTATTGATTCTTCTATTAATAATCAAATTGAATTAATACCGTAAAATCTCCTGCAGAATATGATTATAAACAATAATTGTGTATTGTTTATTAAAGCGCAGATGTATTATTCATATAATTAAATAATTATTATAAGACATAAAATGAATAATAGAATATCAAAAAACTTAAGCTAAATAACTTCAAAGCTATATGTTGTTATATTTTTCTTGGTAATAATTTAATATATATAAATAGATCTGATCATTTTATAAATTGGCGGTGTTTTATTTATCTAATCAAATATAATATTATATTTCTACAACAAAACTATTACATTATAATTTTTGCATTATATATTTTTTAATTATTAATGTCAAATAAATTTATTCTTTAGATTCATTTATTAACATGAAGACTAGAATTTTGATTTAATAAAAAGAAAGAAAAGTAATTCCAAGAAACTTTTACATGTTTTTAAATTTTTTGGAAAGTTGATTAAAATCATTTTTGAATTAATCAAGTAGATTATTTGAACTAATTCTTGTATAATTGAAGTTTAGTTTTATATTTAAATTCCATTATTAGAATACATAGTGTATGATCATGAAAGTATTTTTAAATAGTTTATTCTGAGAATAAATTGATTGGGCGGTTAATTATTAATAAAGAAAGATAAGTTTATAAATTATGAGATGTATTAATATATATGTTTTATCAATAATTATATTTAAATTTGAAATAATGAACTTGTAGTGGAATCCTTATTTCAATCCAAAAGAAAATGTTTAGCAGTTAAATGTATCAATCTATATTAATACAGAATCTATCGTTTATGAGATTTGATGAAAATTTACAATAACCATTATACAATAAATAGATTCAATTTCATAAAAAAATATAGATTTAAGTAAATTTAATTTATAGTTTAGCCAACATTCTAACCTGATAATATAAAATATAAGAGAAATAAAAAACAATCAAGTTGTGTACCATTTTAATTAAATGTACCTCAATAAACTTCTAATCAAACTTTAACAAAAGTAGCATAATTAAGTTTAAAACCTATATTCAGTAAACCAAAATGCATAGAAAATAATACATAAAATGAGAATCTGAAGGGATCAGCAATATGGGAGAGAAAAGATTTTCAAAATTAACAAATAACATTTGAGTCTTTCTTAAAAGAGTAAAATTTATCTAGAAATAATTCAATTGAGCATAATAACAATAATAAATCTCTTTTTAAAAAGAATCATCGTTAATACAGTCATGTTGTTTAAGGTAATTCTGGAGCTTATTTTATGATTTCTAATATACCTTAAAATAATACTAATACAAATACAACTAATTCATATTATTCTAATTGTGAAAAGTAAGGATTTATATTTTATATTTGTAGTTGTAATTCTTAAAGAGAAGAAAGAAAAATTGAAAAAATAAATGTTCCTAAATTTTTTATTCCAGAAGATAATTCTAATTTATTTAGTGAGAGAACAATAAAAAAATAAAGTCCTAATAATTTAATTAAACATAAAAAAAATACTAGATGTATTTCTATGGGAGAATAAAAACAAATAGGACTTACACTAGAATGTGATGAATCAAGTATTACAATTCTAAGTGATAATGCTAATACATTATTACCTAATCCTACAAATTCTAAAAATAATAATATTTCACAAAATGAAAATACAATTAATCAAACTTCTTAAATAGGAGGATTTTCTTAAGAAACTTTATAAGTTTTAATGCTTTAAGAAATTGAATATGCTCCTAATAGTGATTATCTTTAATCAATATAAACTTAAATCACTCCATTGATGAGAGCAATTTTAATGGATTGGATGATTGAAGTTTGTTCTGTTTATCTTATGAAGAGAGATACATATTATTTAGCTATTGCTTATGTTGATAGCTATTTATCTAAAAAAATAATAACAAAACCAGAATTATAATTATTAGGTACTGCTTCTATGTTAATAGCATCTAAAATGGAGGTATAATTATTAATTATTATATTTTAAAGGAAGTTGAAGCAAAAAATCCAAAAGATTTTGAAAAAGCAAGTAATTATGGTTATTCTTTGAATAAAATATATGAAATGGAAAAGGAAATTTGTAGAATTTTATAATGGCATTTAAATGTTCCAACTATTAATCTTTGGATTGAATTTTATACAAATCAATGGGATAATTTTATTATAGATGATATTCATAAAAAGTTTAGAGCAAATAATAATTCTTCATTTAAAAGTATTAATTTAATACTATAAATAAGTTATGTTAAAATTGTAGGGATATATTGATTGTTGTTATCTTGATATTGAAACTCTAAGTTATAAATCAAGAAAAATTGTGGCCTCTTTTATGTATCTTGTTTTGGCTTTAGAATATGAATAATTTACAAAAGAGTATATTTATTATGAAATTCCTAAGACTAGCAAATTTATCCTTGTTGATTGTAAATATCTTTTGTAATCACTAGCTTAGAAATCATTCAACAAAATATTTACAGAATTTGCTTAAATCAGTTTCGGATTCAATCTTGTGGATTTGATAGACAGTATTAAATATGCCTCAAAATTTATTATGTTGGATTTTAAATACAGTGATACAATCCAAGACAAAATAAATATTCAAGTATTTAATATTATCAATTCTTAGAGACACGAAGATTTACTCATATATTAAAAATATAATTAAACTGGACTCTCTTTCATTAGATATAAACTCTAAAAATGATATAATTTTAATTAATTTTGTTTTTATACTTTTATATATTATAACCCTAATTATTAATAAATATTAAACCTTTTTTATGATTATTAAAGTATTCTTTTTTTAAATTACTATTACAATTATTTTTAACTCATTATAATTAATTGATATTTTCTATTTCATTTACACTAATTGTAGATCTAACTGTTATCTATCATTAAAGAAATAAATATTTGTTTCTATTATGTATATTAAATTTAATTATCTGTAAAAAATTAAATCCTATAAGCTAATCTTCTAAGTTTAAATTCATATTACTATTACGATAATATCTATTTTAGTAAGAATGATAAGGATTCTTATCGATTCTAATAGTCCATAACAATAATTAAATTAAATTGTCATATTAAATTTAAGGAATTAATTCACTAAATATTAAAAAATATTAATTATTTATAAAGAGATTAAATAAATTTAATAAAATTTCGTAGATATTTGTGAAAAATTGTAAAAACTTAAAATTGAATTGTTTATAAAATAAATTAATTTATAATCAGGATTAACTAAAGGAAAAATCCATGATATTTTTTTTATAATGAAAACCAGGCTAGTGTATAGTAGAATGTAATAATAAATCTTCTTTATCAACACCTTTTAAATTTGGAAAGATTTTGAATAGTAGTCTTTTATAATCTTTGGAATTTGCACAGATATTATGATTACAATTAATAAATTCTAAGGATTTATTAATATGAGTTAATTGATTCAATTAAATGAGATTATTTGCACTTATATTAAAGATCTTGAGAGATTTAGTATTTGAAAGTGTAGATATTTGATTATTTTAAACATAAAGTTCAATCAAATTAGGAGGCAAGCCATCTAAAGTTTTTAACTAATTTCCAGCAACTGACAAAACTTTTAATTCTGTGAGTTCTTCTAATTTTAGTTCTTTAATATTAAGATTATTTATGCTTAATGCTTATAAATTTTAAAAAATCATAGCGACTTCTCGTATTTCTTAACATCTTTCTTAAAATGTTAATATCTAAATATTAAAAATTGCTTTATTAAGATTATGAAAAACAAGATAGAAATCTTATAATGTAAAATTTTACACACCGTTAAGTAAAATTTCATCGGAATTTTATGTTAACTATTTGGATAATTCTTTAATTAAGAGTTAATGAGGCTTTTTTAATTAATGCTATTATTTCTGCTTTGAAATATATTTACTATACATACATTTTCAATTTAATTTTCAATATTAGTTATTTTAGCTAATAATTTCTTTTAAGCTTCCTACAGATTTTCTATTTTTAATCTAGGACTCTTAGATAGTCGAGCAACTTTACAATTTTGCTATGTTTTAATAAGTTTTGTAGGATCATTATAAGATAGTCTAATTTCTTATTTAACTTTAGTGTCACTTAAGGTTAAATCATTAATAGAATCAGTTAGAGAATTGACACAAGTAGATAATTATTGATCCTATTAATGTAGATTACCAATAATTTAAAAGAAATCATCATATGTTAATCGTTTTTTCTTGAATTTATATACTTCTTCAATAACTTCATCTAAAGAAAATAATTCATCTTAGAAATTTGTAGATTCTATAATAGTTTCATCTTTTAATTAACTAATCAATTCAGAAATGCTTAGAATGCTATCTTTTTAGAATAATTTCTTAATATGTATAAGCCAATTGAGTTTAGATGAACATACTTCCATTATAAGTTTAAATAAAATTAATTAATAACTATCATTTATTTGATTATAGGTAATATTAAGACATTATCAAGAAGAGTTTATAGATGTTACTATAAGAAAAGAATATTTTGGAATATAATTTTATGATATTTAAATAGAAAAAAGATAAGATAAAAGTATAAAAAGAAATAAATTTATTTAACAAAAGGAAAAACATATAAAAATAAAAAAAGAAATAGTAATTCTTAAATATAAAATGTAGTGAGCTAAAGTTATGAGTAATGGAAGCTTGATTAAATGTGTTAAAGGGAGTATTAAAAAAAGAGAGGCAAAAATATAGATTCAGAAGGATATAGTTTAAAAACTGATTAAAAATAGAATAATGGAATAGAATACAAAAAACTTTACAATCTTTACTTGGATGAGTGTGTTGATTATTATAATAAACAGAGGAAATCAGATTATGAGATGAATTGGTAATATTCAAAAAAAGATAGAGAACCTATTGGGGAATTATAAGTAGTTTTGAATGGTAAAGTTATAACAATTTTGAAACAATAAATAAAAACAAATGGGAAGAGATAAAATAGAAAAAATAGTGATTAAGAGATTTATGCAATGAGTAATAGTATTTCAGGACCAAAATTTAATGATATACCATGTCCATAGTTTCTAAATATCTGAGTATATTAAATCATAAAAAATATAGAAATAATAAATCTTTAAGTAAAGACATTTGAGTAATATATAAAGTTTGAGATAAATACGTAAAGTTTGAATGTAAAGGAGTATTAAATAGTTTGTATTGAATTTGATGATATAAATTAAACTAAAAATGTTTTATTTGAGTTTACTATTTTAAATTAGTTTATGCTTGGGGGAATTGGAGATTATAGAAACAAAGGAATCTTCTGAAACTTTTACAACTCATATGGGAGAGCCAAACATAATATATTGGATACCATAAGCAGAAGATGCTATATTAATACCTTTTTAATAGAATAGCTTTTGTTAAATAAGATAATAAACTGTTTAAACAGAAACATAATAATTTACAATCATTTAATAGGATGATTTTAAAGAGTAAATTATGAGAATAAAATTTTAGTTATGAATTTGAGAAGGATACTCCATTAAATTTTAGAGAATTTATTGGTATGGTGCATGTAAATGATGGAATGTTAGCAATAACTTCTGATGCTGTAGCATATTTAATAAAATTTAATTATGACAATGTTCTATAAAAATAAGGATTTACAATGTATGGAAATGCTAAAGATTTTGCAGGTGTAACATGGAAAGCTAATCTTTAAACAGTTCTGGAATCAATAGAGGCAAAAGAAGAATTACCATAATTAGTATATTCAAAATAAAATAATTGGGCTTTTGTTATATATTCTGATTCTGCATAATTTTTTAGTGTAAGTTAGATGGAGGAAAATATTAAAAATATGTATGTTAATTATGTATAGAATTGGGTTAAAAGAGAGGAAAGAGGATTGACAAAAGTAATTGATGGATATCTATTTTCAGCAGTTGGAAGAGCAGGAATGGATATATATGAAATAAAAGAGAATGATGTTTATTATAGATAGACAATAACATTTAGAGATTTTAATTTAAAAAATGAATAATTAGAATTAAAAGACTTTGCAATTGTTAAAGCAAAAGTTGGATAATATCAAATATATTTACTTGATGCTAAATAAGGTTTAATTGTAGCTTATATGTTTATTAATAAAGAAGGTTTTTAATTTGAAATAGCAGTTGATATAGAATCTCAAAAAGGTGGAATTGCTGTTGATACTAAAAATGGTAAAAATGTATTTGTTGCATATCAAGTTAATGGAATTCATTTTTATGTTGAATATTTAGTCAATTTTAATGAAAAATCTTATTCAATAATTACAAAAAAAGAAAGTAATTATAGAATATTAGATGTTGATGCTACAGATGAATTTGCTATAATCAGTGGTGTAAATCATCATTAAATTGTTTTTAATAATGGATATGAATTTATTGCTCCTCATTAAGATAAGATTATGTTTACTTAAATAGGAATGAGAGATTTTTAATTTTTCTAATATACTTATGAAGAAGATGAATTAAAAAAAGCTGCTAAAGATGACTATTAATATGATGATTTTTTCTTTGGTGTAACTGCCACAAATGCATTTCTTACTTAATTTAGATTTGTTCCTGCAAGAGTTGTTTGTTTTGCTGATCATAGTAATTATATTTCATTATTTAGATGCTCAGGGATCTCTTAAATAATATTATACATTATAATATAATTAATCATTTACTGAAAATAACAATGTTTCTCCCAATAAAATTATCAGAACAACTAAAAATTTTACTGTTCAAATTGTAACAACTTATTTATTTGCATAACAATGGAGACTTATCAGAATCTTACTTATTTTATTAGGAATAATCATTTTAATATCCAGTATCTATTATAATCATTTATTTATTTAGTTGGAATTATAATCTATTAGTTTAGAAAATTTAGAATTTAAGAATTAACTTTAGAAAATGAAATTGATTAAGAGAGAAAAAAATAAGTTGATGATAGTGGTTTCAAACTTAATGATTCTTCCGTGATTATGAAGGTTTAAAAAGTTGAGTGAGTTTAATATCATATATTTATTGATAAAAATTCATATTGATTTCTATTAAAAAAATAATAAAATAATTTTGTCGAAAGTTGGTTTTTAGCATTATCTCAAAAATATTAATTAATGTAAAATTATTTATATTATTAATAATAAACTACATAAAATTAATTTGAGATATGAAAGAAATAAATTAAAATAATTTTATTTTGTTTTATACTATTTCTTTTAATATAATAATATCAAAAAATTTTGGGTTGCAAAAACATCTTACTAAATTGTTAATGATGAAATAATTTCTTGTAAAGCTAGATTTTAAATTAAATATTTTGATAAAATGGCTTTGATATAAGCATATTAAATATTTGAAGAAGCAGAAGGATTCATATAAAAGAAAAGCCAAATTTTTTAAACATATATTTTGTATAAATATCCATAGTATGTGGAGATAGTATAGCTAAATAGATTCATAAATTGAATAAAAATTTATTCTATCAAAGACAGTATCTAAAAAGGGAAAAAGCTATTTTAATAATATCTTAAGAAGAAGAATAATTATTAAATCAATTAGCCTTCAATTGTTAATAGTTAATAAAATATATTGAATTCTATTAGAGATAATACTGATAGAGATGCTAAAATACATAAGAAATTTTTATGTGTAATAATACAAGGGATGAGCTTAATAAATGTTACAATTATAAGATAGCCATAAAAGATATTTTAAAGTCAATTCTGAATTGTTAGTAATGAGTAAGTATA
The DNA here is from genome assembly GCA_905182985.1 of Paramecium sonneborni. NCBI lineage: Eukaryota > Ciliophora > Oligohymenophorea > Peniculida > Parameciidae > Paramecium > Paramecium sonneborni. Next base: position 936,568 of record CAJJDN010000006.1, read on the forward strand.
AATTTAATGATAAAGCTTATGACGAAGATAATTAGGAATTTATATAGATTATGACAGATAAAATGGAATAATTAGATATAAAGCAAAAGAGGAATAGAAAAAAAAGTAGCAAGAATATTTGAAGTTGTATAGTAAAATTGAGAAATATTATGAATAGAAAGATTAATTTGGTTATGAGAATGATGATGATTATGGTTGGAAATGAATTTTGAATAAAAATTATTATCAATTTAAAATATAATAAGGAATGAAAAGGATGTAAAGCAAAGAAGATATAATTAAGGATCAATATATGAAAACTCTAACTTGTTTCTTATAGGATAGTACTCTTTACGATTGCTTATCTATCAATAATTAAGTGACTGTGATTGATTAGTCATTTTCTCTGTTTGATGTTTTTAATGTGTTTATCGATACACATATTGATGAAGTATTGTTTTGGAATCCAGATGTAGCTTATTATGATGGAGTATTCACTTAAACAGATTTGATTCGAATAATCCTTAAATGTTATCAAAATATTTTGAATGGTGTTCCTAATGGTAACCTATAATACATATTTTAGTCAGTGTGGGGAAATAGTAAAATATAGGTTCAACCAATTATGGAAGAAGAAGATGAAGATCGTACTACTCCTGTGCATTAAAAATAATTAATAGGATAAGAGCAAATAAATAAATTGCTAATTGATTTAAAGACAATTTCAGTCAGAGATTGGTTCAATTCCTATGGAGAAAGTCTTCATCAAAGTAGTTTGGTTTAAGCAGACATGGCTGATAATCTTAATGATGCTATGAAAAAGATATTAAAGTAGGGTGTAACAAGAATTGTAGTTATTGATACTGAATCTAGAATTATTGTAGGCATACTTTAATAAAAAGATATTTTAGCATTTCTTGTTAAAGGATTTAGTTAATATTTCCATTTATAATTATCATTGAAATCTCATAAAGTTGAAGTTCCTCATCAAAACAATTAATAATCTGAACAACATGAATTAGAAATCAATTATTTTAGTGATAGCATCTTACTTTTGAATGACAAGCTTCCTTATGACACTAATGTATATGAGTAATTATATCCTAATATTTAGTGTTTTTTATAAATTGATCTATGTATTCAAACGTAATGCTATACCAATTGTTGATTAAAACAATAAATTTCTAGGTTTGATTGATCGAAGAGACTTCTAATTTATTCTTAAATATCAAGTATTTGACATGGTATTATTAAATATTATTAAAAGTTGAATAGACCAGCTATTGATTTATTGAACTTTATCAAAATTGAGAAAAAAAAATTCGCTGGATTTTCTATTTGTAATAAAGAATTATTTCATATGAAACAAACATTAAAAGAAGTATTTTTCTATATATATTTAGGTTGTTGAAAATCTATTACTCTCTTCTAGGGGTAGTCTAGTATGCTTAAATGAAAATTAAGAGCCGATCGCTACATTATAAATGTCTGATCTCTTCAAAATTTGTTTAGATGATATCGAATTAGAATGAATTTATTTTATCATAAATATGTGTATATATTTTTAATGAATTTTTATAAATTTCCTTAATAAACCACTATCCTAGTATACAATACAGCAAATAAAGAGTAAGCATAAATCAAAATTACTAATGATTTTAAATTGTTCTTAAACTCTTTAAATGAAAAGTTTCAATTACCTTCCAAATTTACTTTATGTTATTAATTTAACGTTAAGGATAGAGTCATTTTTTTGGCTTGTCCATCAGATTTTTAATTATTTTTGAATAAGATATAGAAACTGAAAGTTAAGTATCAATTACTTTTAATATTTTTTAGTAATTATCCTATTATCTAAATCATTAGCTTGAAATAGAATTAATTTATTTCAAAGGAGATGATTTAAGATGCTGAAGCATGGTAAGAAAAACTGTCAGAAGGATATTCCTCAATAATTGTATAGAACTCAGAAATCGAATAATTAAATGAAGAATTTTAACATGTTTCAATCTCTTAAAATTAGTAACAAGATGAAATCAATTATCATAAATGCCAATTTTGCTATAAGGATTTGGAATAAAATAGATATTTTAGATGTATGGTTTGTTTTTTCTTTTAAATTTGTGAAATGTGTAATATTCATAGAAAATTGAATGAACATTCTGATTGTCATATTTTTATTTTATGTAATTAAGTGATTGATTGGAATAAACTTAAATAAGATACAAAGATTAGATTAATGAATTAAAAAACCAAGCTTATGAAAAAGTTTAAAATACATAAAATGAATATTCATGAACTTATTGTTTGTGATTGTTGTAATTCTGCACCAATTTAAGGTGTTCGATATTCCTGTTGTCAATGCCCAGATTTTGATTTATGCTAATAATGTCTTAAGATTTATCATCATGATAAGACTCATAGTTTTATATAATTAACAACGAATATTGAATTTATAATATTTACATGAAAAATAATATATATAATTATATATGAGTTAAAAATTTGAATAAATTGCAAGACTCACAAGAAATAGCACAAATTTTAAAGCGAATTTCGTGCCTTTAACTTTAGTAGGTACATCCCTAATTTCATTTATTGCTTGGTCAAAATTACCTTATGGATAAGCATTTCCTCATTTAACAATTTCAGAATATGTTCCAAAGAAATCCTATTTTCATTCTTTAATTTTAGCTCCATTAAATTTTTAAACTAATGTATTTCAATAATCAAGTAATTAGGGACATTTATCAGTTTATGGTCCAGCAATGCTGTACTCTTTTTATTAAATGAGTTCAATTCTATGTAATACTTAGTTTTTAGCATTTTATTTAATTAATTCAGTCATATGTTCATCATTCACAGTTTATTATGAAAAAAAAAAAAGTGCAGAATATGGTATAAATCTAATGTCTCCAAAATGTGTAGCTGCAATTACTCCTTTAAGTTTCATGACAGCTTTATTAGTTTTAAAACCACATCTAAGATTAGTAAATAAAGTATATACTAAATAATAAATTCATAGCCTCCTTTACCATTTTTTTTAGTAACTGCTATGTATTGTATGTATGAAATATAAGAATATCAAAATGGGTTTGTAAATGAAGTGTGTAGACCAACCCATATTTTGGCAATGATTAATGGATTAATATTAGGACTTATTTTTAAAAGATTCATTTGAATTCTATCTTTTACATTATTTGAACAAATATTATCAAATCCTAAATATCATAATTATTCTTAAAATATTAGATAATTTAATTAAAATATATTATTAGAAAGGTAGATACTAGAATTACCTACATAGAAAATTTAAGTAAAATAAATATTTATATCTTTATTGACCATAATTTATTTAATTTATTATTATTGTACTAAATAATTATTTTGATCATGATCTGTATAGATTTGGTCTTTTAGCTTTGAACACAGTTCTGAATTTTTTGTGACTAGCTCTAGGAACTGTCTTAACAATTGGGAATTTAATTGAATCTCCCTAAAAATATTTTTGATTTAATTTACTCTGTATTAATTAGTCTTTCCTCTCTTGATATCAGCACTCTTAGTTAAAACAGAAGTTCTGAGAATATGAATAGTTTATGGTTAAGCTCTGTGATTTCCAGCCATTTCTTAATCTAAAAATTTATAATAAATTCATACATAATTATGAGACTGCACCATTCAATGTGGTATCTCTAAATTCCTTATACATATTGTGTATAGTTGTTCTGGATTGATATTTAAGAACTATTCCATAAGTTTTAACATTTGTGTCCCTTCTCTCAAATAATTCTTAAACTGCTAAAATCTAACCATGAGAAGGTCTAAGTTTATTTAGTCTTCTTAAATTCCACCTACAATATTGCATAATCTAAATACCAAAATCTACTTTTTGCAGCAACTGTATTTCTTGCAAAAATTCTCATACTTATAACTTTGGGATTTGGATCTTCTTTTGATGGAAGTCTTCTACCTGAGACTAAGTATTGTCTAATCTATAGATTATTTTCTTCTTATGTACTTTCATTTATAAGGAATTATCTTATGGGTCTTATGCTGAGTTTTTAACCATTTTTTATTTTAAAAAAAGATTTAATTTATAATACAATTTATTATCACAAACAATAGAACACATCATAATATCTGTAGCTAAAGGAATTCTTTTTTATTATCTGATTCAATTAAAAACTAATTCAAAATATTAACATTTTTATTTAACTTTCTTATCTTAAAGTATTTATATCCAAATAATTATATAATTATTTACATTTTCATCTTTAAAAATAGAATGAATAATCAAAAAATTATGATTATCAATAGTCAAACTTTGTTGATTATTTCAATAATAAATTTATTTTAAAATAATTTTGAATGGGATAAGTAATAAATAGTATTAAAACCAACCCTAGTAATAATTTAACTATGCAAAATCATTATTAGCCATAATTCATTAATTTTAGACACACTATTTCAATATTATCATATAATATATTAGCTGCTATTTATTGTGAATAATAATATTTTAGTTATGCTCAAAATCAAAATCTATAGTTTGCGAATAGAAGTGCTAAAATTATTAATTAATTGAAAAATTTCAATCCAGACATATTTTGCCTTCAAGAAGTGGATAATTTTGAATTTTATAAAGAACATTTTAAGAAACTAAATTATAATTCATGTTATGTTTAGAGACCTTAAAGATAAGATGGATGTTTAATTGCTTTTAAAATTGAAAAATTCAAATTAGTAAAATATTCAGAGTATTCCCTTGATAAGATGGCATTAAATTATGGATTATCTGTTCATTACTAAAGACAGAATGTGTTTTAAATTATTAAATTAGAACATATGTATGTATTTTTTAAGATATCATAAGATTAACAAAAAAACAGCTAATCATTGGAAACATACATATTTTTTGGAATCCTGACTTAGATGATTTAAAATTCTTTTAAATTGTTCAACTTGTTTAAAAAATGGAGGCTGAAAAAGAATCAGATGATTAAACACTTATTTTTTGTGGTGATTTTAACAGTTAACCTAATTCTAATCCGATTCAATACATATAACAAAACTAACCAATTTTAGAAAGAATTGAGAAGTCTTAAAATTAAATTAAACTCTAAAATGAGATATTTGAACATTATGGTCCTCCAAAATTGAATTGGCAAAGTGCTTATCATCCATTCCCTAAATTTACTAATTATACACAAAATGTAAATTTTTGCATTAGTATAGTTTAAAGGATGTATAGATTACATTTTTTATCATAATACAAATTTAGAAAGGATTTTAAGAATTCCAGATGAAAAATTACTTTAATAAGAAGTAGCTCTTCCTAATACCTTTTTTCCAAGTGATCACTTACCAATTTTAGCTTATTTCGATTTTTATTATTGATAAATAAGAAAATAATGATATTAATTTCAGCATATTCATTTTTTATATAATTTATATGCTCAAGAACAAGCAATATTAATTAATAGTATTATTGGGATCAATTTTAAAGTTAATCTTAATTAATTTCCTAATTTATTTTTCTAATTTACTACTTCTATTCATTTTTAATATACAACCTTCATTATCAATTGATAACACTTACTTAATTGAATCTGAATTATTTTATTTAAATTGTATTTATACTTCATATTTTTCTTTTCTTCCTAGGTTACCTGTAGCATTTATTTTTTTGTTATTTAAAAATTATTCAATATTTATGATATCTTTAAAAATTTTTCTTATATTTGGTTCTTTTTTATAAAAAATATATCAATTTAATTTAAAAATTTTAAGTATAAACATATCCCTAAAACTGTTAAATATTTTAGATAGTCATATCTTACAAAACATAAAGTGTTTGAAAGAGAAAAATTAAAAGTATTAAAATCATTAAAATGGGAGGGAAAATTTATCTTATAATGGCTAAAAATAATAACTAAAATATGGTGAAGTTATTTTGTATTGTTTTTTTGAATTAACTCTATCATACAAAAATTTACAATTATTTAACAAAATTGAATAGGTTCTTGAAAATTTTAGTTTTTGCTGTAATTTACATAATTTATAATAATATTCTTCATGATATTAATCTAGAGCCGAATAATAATTAATTTATCTTATTATGAAAAATTCACAGAAATGTTTAAACTTTCAGAATGAAGTTTATAATAACTTAGAAATAACTTCATCATAAGTTTTGAGAGGGAAATTAAATGAAAAGGATGAATAGGTCAATTATTTTGAAATACATTTAGATAAATGATTTGTAAAGTTCTTGTACATAATCGTTTAAGATTCAAGAGTTTAATCTATAATTACTAATAGACAAATCATAAGAGAAATTGTAGCAATAGGAATAATTATAAGGGCATTCTCCAACTTGTCGAAAAAGATCAAGTTCATTTGAAGAGTTATAATAGAAATTAAATGATTATATTGAACAATACATTTAAGAGATTAAAGAGCCACAACATTTTTTAGACACTTATTCGTTATAGAACTCTGAAATATGTGATGATGAATTTTCAACACAATCCATCGATTTATGCTAAAGAATATACTAAGTAAAAATATGTTGATTTAATTTTAGAGAATAATAGCTTAACTGAATCTATCAGTAATATAATCTAATTCTTTTGATCAGTCTACCATTATTTCTTCACCTAAAAATAATGATTCCATTTAAATAATGAATTATATGACTACTTCTACTCCTCTAACTCCAGTTTAATTGGAGGATTTTCCAAAAAAAAATATATCAAATTCAGCAAGTTAAGATAAAATAGGATTTAAAAATAGTTCGTAATCTATGAAGTCTTGAATTAAATATTAAACTTAATGATTCATTATTATATTTGTTTGATCATTAATTCCTTTTTTATGATTAAATCTAATTGATTTTGCAGTACACTATAATATGTTCTTAATGCGATACTTTAGCAACTCACATACAAATTTAATTTAGCAAGAATAATAATTAAATGTTGTCAGAAACTGTTATTTAATAATCTCCAGCTAAGAAAACTATTAAAAGAATACAAGGTTATAAAAAAAAAGGAATTTTTACAGAATAAGTTGAATAAAATAATTTTGAAGATGAACATAAACAAAGTTTAGAAGATAGACTTAAAATGTAAAATTATTTAAAAGAGGCTAAAGAAGAGCTTATGAAAATTGCTAATCAAAATAAAGATTTTATGATATTCTCCTCTTATGAAGAAATGTCTAAGCATAGAGAAAAAAGAAGAAATGAAGAATAATAAATGATTTTTAAACCATTATAATTTCCAACTAAAGGCGGATCTGTAATAAGATGTAAAAAAATACAGTAAAACACTACGCCTGAAGAAATGAATGCAAATTATGGTATTTTAACTTTGGATTAGAAAATTAAAGCAAATAAAGCTTATACTGATAGATAAGAAAGTAATTCCCCTAATAAATTTGATTTTACTGAAAAATTTCATCATATAGAAGGTAAAATTGCTAAGCAAAATAGAATAGAAATCATCAAAGAATATAGTAAAATTTATAAAAGAGTTCAAATTAAAGCAGTACCTAAATAATTAAATGAATCTCAATATAATTCAAAATATAGATAAGCAGTTTAAAAAGTTTAGGTAATTAATCATAGAAAAAGTGGGAAAAATATTTTACCTGTTTTATCAATTGAAAAAAAAGAGTCTGTAGAATCAATTCTTTCAGATCTTAATTACAGTAGATGGTCTTTGGAATAAGATATTAGTTATTAAAATATTCCAGATTAAAAAATTGGTTTATAATAAAGATTAGGTGGTGGATTTACTAAAATAAACAAAGAAAAATATTTAGAATACTTTTCTAAATGAACTTTATGATGTTATTTATTATCCTTTCATATTTTTTAAAGTGGTTAATTAATAAACTAATTTCTTTATATTATTAGTATTTGTTAAATAAATTTATTTTTTCTGATATACAACAAAATCATACTTATACTATCTGTTTCTAACTTAAAACCAACTTGCATAGATAAGGTATATCTTATTTTTCAATAAATCTTTTATAATGATTATTATTTAAGTCAATCGATCTTATTCATTTCTTTTAAGATTTAGAACCATCATATTTTTTAGAATATTTCTTTTAATCTATCATTCATTATAAGCTTTAAATAAATAATTTTAATATATAATTAGAATTTTAATGTAAGTTGAGGACTTATAAAGAAAATAAGTTAATTTTGTTGGATAAGAATAAAAGAGTAAGAGGAAACTAATTAAATAAGGAATATATATATAAAAAAGTATATAAATAGTTTAATAATAATTTTTAAGTTAATTTAAAATCCGTTTTTTATAAATATTAATTTTAATGAAATTCACAATTTGCTTCTTATTGGGATTGGTAACACTAAATGCAGTCTTTGTTAAAAAGCCATCTGATCCAAATGCTGGAGTGTTTGCTGAATTGGAAGAGGTATTATAATTATTGAATAAAATAGATTGAAGAACATGCATTGGGAAGAAAATTACTTGATACAATAGCTCTTTAAATGAAAAATTAAGCGCCATTAGCTGATATTGCAAGAATGCTTTAAGAATTAAGAGAAAACTTATTATTACAATAATAATAAGCTGAATTAAAACATGCTGCTGATGAAGCTGATTGTGCTGCTGAAATAGCTGGTTACAATAGAAGAATTGATTATGCTTCAAATGAAATCAGTGAATCAACAACAGAAATCACTGCCTTGACTGCTTAAGTTTAATAATTAGAATCTGAAATTGAAAATATTTAAGTTTAATTAGGAATTCTTAATGAATAAGAAGAGACATTGAGAACATAAAGAGCTAAGGATGCTGAAGCTTTTGCTTAAAGAATTAAGTCTACAGCTGATGTTGTTGAAGCTTTGAATGTTGTAGCAGCTAAATTATCAGCTATTCAACCAGAATAAGATCCAAAGGCTGTCTTTTTAGAATTACACAATATGGGTAAGAGTAATCCAATTGCTGCTTTGGTTTCAATTGCCTCAGCTTTCTCTAAGGAAAGATTATAATAAACATAAGATAAGATTGCTGAACTTAGATAATCAATTGAATAATCAGCTGTTGATGATTAAGAAGCTGAAATCTAAGCTTAAATTGATTATTAAAACTTATTGGCTCAATTTGCTGATTAAAGAAAGAACTTGTAAATTATTAATTTTATTATTCTTATAGCTAAAATGCTTTGAAAGATAATGAAGCTAAATTAACTTAAACTTAAAATGCTTTGGGAGCATAAAAGAAGAGAAAAGAAGATGCTGGTAGAGAATTAGCAACTGCCACTGCTGGAAAAACTTAAAAAGAAAATGATTGTGAAGCCCTTAGAACTTAATATGCTAGAGATAGTGAATAAAGAACCAAGGAAGTAGGAATTATCAGATAAGTTGAAGAAATTTTGGCTACTAAATTAGAAGGTGCCTCAGGATACTTAAAGAACAGAATTAATTGATTTGTTTTTATTCAATTAATAATTCTAAAACAATATTCATATATCCATTATTAATATTCATCAATTATAGAGAGAATAAGTGTATTAACAATTATTTATATATTATATATTATATTATATATTATAATATATTATATTATATAATATATAAATAATTTAATATTATTTCTTATAATTATTATGATCTATAAATATTAATTATATAACACTCTAAATTGTTTATTTATTATTTAATTTTTATTACAAAATGTCAGAAACATAGAATCAATAAGAGAATAATTAAGGAGAGTAGAAATAAGAAAATTAATAATAAAATAACAATGGTGAATCAACTTAACAAAATCAGCAAAATTAAGAGAATAAAAATGAAAAAAAAGAAGAAGAATAAGGTTAATAATAAGGAGAGTAACCATAATAAAATGAATAAGAGATGATGGAACAGAAAAAAGAAAAAGGTTATATTTTTATTTTATTAAATAATAGGTCCATATGATATTGATGAAACTGATTTAACACCAAGATTTGTTAGAGCAATGTAAGTACTTGGATACACTTATTAAGATTTATAAAAAAAATATAGAAAAGATGTAATTTAGATCATAAAAACAAAAGGTATTTATAAATTATTAGATTTAGATCCTTTGGGAAATAAAATAAATTAAGAATTGATAGATGCATTATCTAATCATTTAGAACATTCAAGAAAATAGAAGATAGATGAAATAAAAAAAGAAATATAGTACATTCCTATTCCTGAATAGAAATAATAGTAGTCAGTAGCAGATTAATCTATTATGTAATCTTCTATAGCAGAGAAGTCTATAATACTTGATAAATCAATTGTATCAATGAGTAAATCAATATTAACAAAATCCTTGTCACCTTTGGAATTAGAGTTTAAGATGTATGATAAAATCAAAAAGAAAGAGAGAGCAGAACTACATAAGGCTAAGAAGGAAGAAGAAATATTGTCAAGATAAATTGAATATTAACATAAACAATAAGAACTTGAAGAGAGATTAGAAAAACATAGATAATTAAAAATTAAATAAAAGCATATGTAAACTTAATAAGAATTGGAAATTCAGAAATGGTTACATAATAGATCTGATGCTGAGTCTTCTAATTTTAATTAGGCTAAACAAATTGTTGAAAATCTTAAATCTGAGTTAAAGGATACTTAATAACAAAGATTGTATTTAAATCCAAGAGAAAAGATTGAGAAAGTTAAAAGTATGAATGATTTGAGAGTCAAAGAATTAGAAGATTTATAAGCTAAAAGAGAATAGAATATGATGGAGAGACTAGAAAAATTGTAAGAATTATCCTCAAAAGTGGATAATGAAAAAAACATGAAGACCTTTTAAGAATTACAAAGAGAACTTAAAGGATTACTTAAATAAGAAAAAGTATAAATTAGATAGGAAATGTTAGATGAATATCATAATTATATGAAATAATAACATTAAACTGAAGATCAAAAGCGAATTATTTAAGTTATTAAGAATAAAGTATATAATTATTAATCATTAGACTCGCAAAGAAGTTCAATAAGAAATGTATAAGCAATCTCTTGAAATTAAATAATAATAACTAGATAAAAAGTTAGAGAAATTTAAATAATTATAAACAGATAGTTTGAAAATCAAATCATCTTCACTTGTAACTTTTCCAAAAAATGTTTCTGCTAATAATTTTGGATAAATGAAAGCAGAATATGAAAGAAGGATAGGATATTAAGAAGATCTTATTAGAGAAATTGAAAGAACAGAAAATATTTAAAAAAGATAAAGAAAAGAAGAATAAATGAAATAAGATATCAAAATGTTGAAGGAAGCAAAAAAAGCTGAAAATAAAGAATTAGATATGTCTAAAATATCTAATATTGTTAGAGATATGAAATAATTTGAAAATAGCAATATGGCTAGTACAAAAAGATAATTGGCTTAAATTAAAAATTAACATAATGAACGTGAATAAAGTATTTATTATTTATTATATAAAGAAATTATAAAAGAAATAGAAGAAAGAAAGAAGAAGTAAGAAGAGTAAAAACAAAAATAAGAAAAATTAGATAATGAAAAAATGAAAGAAAGATTAAGAAATAAAATTGATTAATATAAGGAACAAATATAAAATGAAGAAAAAAAGAAATAATAAGAATAATAATAAGAATCATAATGAAATGTTATAATTATAGAAAATTTAAATAAGTAAAGCACTAATTTCAATATACATCTTCCAATTATTATAAAAAAAATGACTATTCTTTTATTTCTGCTTTTTATGTTAAATCATTGCTCAAAATCTAAGATTTAATCTATTTGAAGATTATATTGTTGATCTTAAGCACAAATGATTATTTAATTTTAATTAAATGAAAGATTGTAACATAAGCTTCTAAAATAAACCAGCCTTAGTTATTTCTCGAATCTACAAATCAAACAATCGATTTCACTTACCAAAAATAAATTAATTTCAATCATAATCTCCAAACAATATTTATTACAATGAATATTTTACTGAAGTAAGAGGAATTAAAGCCTTGCCAGATAAGCAAAAATAAAATTCGGAAGGAATATTAAAATGTAGGTTAAAAGAATTAGAAGGATAAAATAAATAACAAAAATCTCTTTCGGCTAAGCATCTATACAACGAGCAAATTGAGAAAAAGGAGATCAATAATTTATTACTAGAACCATATTTTGTTTAAAACAACTTAAAAGCTAAAAAATATATAATAGGAGCATTTTAGAATGATATGTATAAACAGTCGTTGGGGTTTTCGCCAAATTCAAAAACAACCTAAAAACAAGAGAAAGAGATAAGGAAGCCTAGGTTTTTTTTTTAAGAACCTCAGACTGAAAAAGTAAAACAACCTAAAATGACTCAATCATAAATTGAATATTCAAAAACAGATTAAGAATATAATTATTGGAAAAATGATGATTTAGATTAAGAAGAGGATGAAGATTTAATTAATAACTATGTTAATGGATTACTTTGATTAATAACTGTTTTAACTTTAGCAATTTTGATTATAAGTAGTTTTTATTATTTCTTTTCAATTAGTTTGTATTATTTATTGAAACATCAAATAGTTATTTCTCATAAAACCATAAATTTATATTAAATTTAAATAGTATACTAATTATGGCAAATTTGTAAGAACAGATTATGTCACAAATTCATGAAATATTCAAAGAACTCAGTATTGAAACATTACATAATAGAATAGCAAAAATAGTCGAATCCATCCATTTTAGAAGTATAAGATGCTCTAGCCCAAAAACATCCTAGATTGCCAAAAGCAATTTTGCAATCTAAGATTAAGATTTATTTTTAAGATAATGTTATAAAAGAGTAAAAGGAAACTAAAGATGTAGTTGTGATAGAGGATAAATAGCCTTAGAAAAAAGTAAAATTAGATAACACCAATAATAATTAAAATTAAAATATTGGAAAGAATAATTAATCATAAGCCTTAGATGAAGAAACATTGATGTAATTTCCAACATTAAATGATGTTGGAGGGATTGAATCAATAAAATCATAAATAGAATCTATGATATACATGCCATTACAGTATGCGCATATATTTACTGAATTGGGAAGTAATGCTCCAAAAGGAATTTTATTAACAGGAGCAACAGGTTGTGGAAAGACTTATCTTGCAAAGGCTATTTGCAGAGATTTATACTAAAAATATAAATTGAATATATTTATGAAGAATGGATCAGAAATCGTGGCATCTTTGAGTGGAGAATCAGAAAAAAATATTAGATAATTATTTTAATAAGCTGCATAAGAAGCACCATCTTTAGTTTTTATAGATGATATAGATGTAATTGCAGGTGATAGAGATAAAGCAAATAAGTAAATATTTTAATTTCAAATTTAGATAAATGGAAAGAAGAGTAGTAACTCAAATAATGGGTAGTTTAGATTAATTGCCAAATAATGTATTCTTAATTGCAACTACATCTCATCCAGATTAATTAGATCCTGCATTAAGAAGAAGTGGAAGATTTGATAAAGAAATCATGATAACAGTTCCTACAGATGAATAAAGAGAAGATATTTTAAGAAAATTAACTAAACCATTAAAGATAAATAATATAGATTTTTATAGTTTATCTAGAAGAACTCCTGGGTAGATATAATGAATATAAGATAGATATGTGGCTTCTGATTTATTTTCATTAAGTAAAGAGGCAGCAGTGGAAGCAGTAAAAAGATTAATAAATAGCGAAGAGACTGTAGAGATATAAGCTATAGATTTTGAGATGGCATTAAAAAAAGTGTAACCAACAGCAAAAAGAGAAGGGTTTGCAGTAATACCAGATGTTACTTGGTCTGATATAGGATCATTATAAGAATTAAGAAAAGAATTGGATAATTGTTTAGTATTACCAATTTAAAATCCAGAAGTGTTTTAAAAGTTTAAAGTGAGACCACCTGCAGGAGTATTATTATGGGGACCTCCAGGTTGTGGAAAAACTTTATTAGCAAAAGCAGTAGCTAATGCATCAAGAGCAAATTTTATAGCAGTTAAAGGACCTGAAATATTAAATAAATATGTTGGAGAATCTGAGAAAGCTATTCGAGGAGTATTAAAATAATTAATAAATATTAGTTATTTACAAGAGCTAGAGCTTCTTAACCTTGCATAATTTTCTTTGATGAAATAGATGCAATTTGTCCAGTTAGAGGAACAGATGGAGGAGGTTAAGTAACTGAAAGAGTTGTAAATTAATTATTAACAGAATTAGATGGATTTGAAGATAGTATTTAAATTAATAATATAAATTTAGGAAAATAAGTATTTATTATAGCTGCCAGTAATAGACCTGATATTTTAGATCCAGCTATTTTGAGACCTGGAAGAATTGATAAACCTTTATATGTTCCATTACCTGATGAATCTGGTAGAGAAGACATACTTAGAACTATTGCTCAAAAATCACCTATTCAAGATGTAGATTTCTAAGAATTGGCGAAGTCTTGTGAAAACTTTACTGGAGCTGATTTATCTAACTTAGTTACTTCTGCAGCTTTAGATGCTATCATATCTTTTTAGAATGTTATTACTCATAACAATTTCATTCGTTCATTAAGTAAAGTTAGACCATCTATAAGCGATGCTGATAGAAAAGCTTATGAAAAGTTGCGTTAAAAAATATAAATGTGATTAAAAATATTTGTTTTTATTGAAATTAATATATGTCAGGAGAATAACCTATACTTAAAGCATCTAATGTTAAATTAGATACAATTGTAATACTTTTATAATCCATTTTAGGCTGCTATGAAAATTATCAAATTAGCTAATGATAATCCAACTATTAATCAATATGGCTATCTATTAGGAATTATTGAAAGTGAAACTATTGAAGTCACTAATTGCTTTCCCATTATTGATGTTGATGAAGAATAAGATCTATAATATGAATATTTAGATTATGCAAAAAAACATCATTTAGATTTTCATAAACTTGGTCTCTATATCATTACAGATTAAAATAGACATTTTACTTTAGATTAATTTGAAGATATTAATAGACTTTAATTCTATGTTAAATATGCCTTTGTCTTAGTTTATTCTTTGCAATTGGCTAAATCTGGACATACTTAACCATTCTAAGCATATGTGGTAATACATCTTTTTATTATTATAAATAGATCAATGAAAAATATTCAGAAATCTATTCCAAAGATGAAATTCCTGTTCTAAATATTAAGAACGATAAAATCTATAGAACACTTCCATTAGAATTACTTAAAACACCATTAACATAAGTAATTACAAATCTAATTATTAGGCATTCTTATATTAATATAGAACTTCTATTGAAGAGAAATTTAAAAATGAAGAAACCAAATTTACATCTAATATTTCAAATTATGGTAGATAACTAATTGAAACCATTGAAGAATAAGTCACTTTATCAGATAAAATCAATTCATCTACTTAAAATAAGAAAGAAGGAGATAAAGTATATTATTTCCTTCAATATAACTAGCAACCTGAATTATTAGAATATTTAATTTCCATGAATAAGCTCTATTATTTAGCAGAAACTATTAAAAGAGAAACCTAATTTACATTAGAAACAGAATAAGTATTGACAAATATATTAAAATAATGATTAATAGTATATTAGTAAATTAACATATCAGACCATTTAAAATAATCTTATTTAATTTGGAAAGCTATTTTTACTTATATTCTAATTTGTTTTATTGTTTTATAATGATAAAAAAATCTTTGAATTTTTATTGAATGATAGAATTGAATTATATGTTCAAATGAATGAAAAAATAATTTAGCATTGTTATTGAATACTTAACATAAGAATGGCTTACTTAACTGATGGAATAATTAAATTATTTTGTGTTGCTTCAATATATTATTAATCAAATTTCTTCTGGAGGACCATACCTATCTTTGGATGGCTAATTATTGAAGAATCTAAGAAACTCTTATCCAACAACTTTATATGCATTTGCATAATTTTATTGGCATTACTTGAATAAAGCTTCCTAATCTCCTATTGGTTAAACATCTTAAATAGCTTTCACACATAATTGAAACCCTTATGTGGCAAATAAATCCTTAAAAATATCCATTTATTAAAATAAATATTAATAATTTTTTGTTTTTGTTATCAAAATTATTTTTAATAAAAATATCCTATTCTATTTTGTATTTAAAATTTGAAATTCTGATAAACAAATATTGTATCTTTTTTTTTTAATATTTATTATTTAAAAAAAATTTATATAATCATTTTTTTAATGATTCATAGCGTTATTTCTATTAATTGAATTTAACAATGTTTTGATGTTTAGATAAGATTTTTGCATACAAAGGTAAATTAGAGTTAACTACTTAATTTTGATAATATTTACCCAAATTATTGAAATTATAGAAGCTTTTAGAAAAGGAGCCATTCATATCGGGTTAACTAATTAAAACTTTTCCTTCAGAATGATATGGACTCCCTCGAGTTTTAGGTTTACTACTACTTCTTGAAACTGAAATATTTTTATTTTAAGATAGACTTCTAGAATGTACCATTTGATAATTTTTGAGATCTGGGGTTTTGGATTTCTTAATACCTTATTTAGGTTTAGAGTTTTATTAGGGTAAATGAGATTATTATCTATTATAAATAAAATAACATTTACCCATAAATTTCGCTAACTTATTTTTTTTTTTATAATTTCTTATGAAAATTATATTATGCTTAAGCAAGGAGATGACTATTAATAGTTCCTTCTACAGAATTAATTCTTGAATTTTCTTTGCTTTCTGAGAATTTACAACCATTAGAAGGCCTCATTCGATTAAATGATTTTTCTTACTATTTTTGATGAGTAGTAGTAGGAACTTATTAATCTAATAATTATTATTTTGTTATTGATTTATGAACAGTTGGCATCTAAATAAATAAGTATATGTATACTTCTTCATCAATATGAAAAGATTTAGATTTGTCAGTTTATCTTTATATTCTCATGATATCTTGAGTATTAAAATATTAAGTCTGTGCTATTTTTTTAGACACAGATTCACTTCTTTAATCTAGTCTAGATTTACATCTGGTTTATTATTATTAATTAACTGGTTATTTGTAGATATATTATTCAGTATCAGATTTAACTGCAATGCTATTAGGATTGGGTTCATTTCTACTTTATTTATTAGTTTGATAACTGGAATAGTTAGTGCTTATTAAATTATTAGACTTTTTAGTAATGAGACCTTTATATAAAGCATCTCTATAATCTTAAAGTTTAAGTTTTTTATTATCATTAAATGGAATGGCTATACATTAATCTAATAGAGTTTCAGGTTCAGTTTATCTAAAATCTTTAAGATAAGGATGATCTAAGGCTTATTCTGCACTTAATCTTTTATTAGGATTGTAGACTAACAATTTTCTAATTCATTTTTTATAGATACTTTATAAAATCTATTTAAAGATCATTAGCCTTAGGAAAAAACTAATGATAACTGAATTACTTTTTTGTATCCATTTGTTCAATAATTTGATAACCCATAGGTGCATTGATTGATTCTAAATCAGATGTAGATGGTTTTCCAATTAATTAGATAATTTTATCAATTTAATCTAAAGTTGAAGTTCCTTTGATATAGAGTAATCCATACCTGCAAAACAAGCTTTACCTAATATCATTTCTCCCAAAATACAACCAACACTCCACATATCAACTGCAGTAGAATAATAATGAGATCCAAATAAAATTTCAGGAGCTCTATACCATCTTGTTGCTACATATTCTGTCATTATTGGTGTTTCTAAAAATATATAAATTTTAAAAACCATTATTATTTTCTGTTTCGGATAAACATCTTGACAATCCAAAATCAGCTACTTTGATATGACAATCTGCATTTATCAATATATTAGCTGGCTTCAAATCTCTATGAACTAACTATCCAGAATGTATATATTTGAGACATTTGAGAATTTAGTACATCACATATTAGATATGCATATTGTTTAATAGTTCTGCTCTGATAACCTATTTAATATTTAAATATATCTTACTCTATGCAAATCTGTCTCCATATATTCGAAAACCATATACAAATCTTTATTGTTATCTGCTCTAATTACAGATATCAATTTAACTATGTTTTCATGATTATTTAATTATTTCAAAAATACAACTTCTCTGTAAGTTCTTTAAGCATCTGTTGAATTTTAAAATGCATCAAACACCTAACTTATTTAATAATATAAACTTTTTTCAATGCAACAATTTATTTAGTTTTTGTATCATAAGCTTTCCATACGATTCCATATGCACCTTTTCCTTTATATTCTTATAAATCGAATCTTCTTAAAATATGATCCTCTACTTCACTGTGATCTTCTTCTTTCGACATTGAATGTAATTTTTAACTATCAAATTATTAAATCAAATAAAAATTAATAAATCATCACCTTCATAATCTCTTAATGCTTTATTTTATAAATAACTAATTACACCTTTCCCGTCTAATTTCAAATGCTCTTTTAAAGATTTCATTCTATAAATAATCATAATTAATATATACGCTTTTTAATTAGCTTCTTATATTGTTAAAAAAGCATCAGCCTTAGCTTTTCCATTTGATAAAGTGGAATTAGCTTCACCATAAGCTTAATTTAAGGTTACTTCTCTATTATACAATGCTGTCATCTTATTTGTTTCTAGTTCCACTTCAGTTTTATTCTTCTAAGCTTATGCTTTTACTATCTCTTATTTTTTAACTTCAGAACTCCATATTGCATTTTCAAAATCATTTGGTAAATCTACAGAACGAAGTTAAAAAAATTCACAGTTGCAATATAATTCTTTTTCAAATAACTCATCTAATGCTGCTTACATTGCTATTCCTATATTTTATCTATCCATAAAAAAGTCATATGCAGAATATTAAGTTGCAACATAAGATAGTATATCTATAGATTATCTAATCAATATTGGTTTATGCTTTATTTAATATGTGGCATAAAGTGGATAAAGCTATGTTAAATTGTAACTAATTATTTATAATTTTATTCATATACGTATACTAAAAAGATATTTCTAAAACAACTTCTAAACCATCACTTGTTCTTGAATGAATCATTTTTCTGTCTGCACTTTTATCATCAGAAAATTCAACTGTTTAAACTGTCTTTGGAAATGTTATAAATTCATGTCCAATACCCAAAAAATGTATTCCTGCTTAATATATTTTTGGAGATATTGTTTTCGTTATTGAACTATAATCTAATCCAACTTCATTGTAATCTAATGAACTAAAAGATAAAATGATCATTAAAAATAAAATGAAACTACTAATCCCACAACAAGTTCCACAAATTCCTGTAAATTCTCCTGCCATTATAATTTTAAGTTATTTTATAAATTAATAAATTATTATTTATTTTTAATGTAATTCAAAATAAGTCTTCATATTTTTTCGAGTCGTCTTAGGATTCATAAACATCTTCAGCATCACTTAGATCAACTTATTTCTAAATAAATGTTAAGGAAACGTTTTACTTGTAATCTAGACTTTTATTTAACTTCTTTTTATTTCATCTTTTTTTTTTTCTTAGATTATTTGTTTTATGTTTTCTTTTCATAAGCTTCTTATTCATTTAATTATTCTTCTGAATCCTCCCCCATTTCTTCCTTTGCAAATTATTCATCCATTTCTGCTTATTAATAATTATAATCTTCATCTTCAGATTCTATAAATTCATCATCCTCTTTTTTTGCTTTTGCCTATTCTTTTTATCTCTTCTTTCTCTCTTTCTTACTTAATTTACCTTATTTTCCTTGATTTTACATTTCAATTCCCTAATCCATATTCAAATTATTAAGCAAATCTGCAGCAATTTTTGCTAATTTCTCCATTTAAGTAGAATCAATTTATTCTTATTTATAATTTTATTATGTTACAACTTGTTCAAGTTTTACTCTTCTTTATTATTCTAATATTAATAATTCTTCTTCTTTTTATTTTTCTTTATGTTCTGCTTCTTTTAATAATTTATCAAAATTAGTTTAAAAACTATGAATAAAATTAAATTTATCTTCGCTCTTTTATCTCATTAATTAATGATTTTATCTTATTATATGTCTATGTTCAGTTTCATGTTACTATTCTCTATTTTACCAACAGATTCCCTATGCCATATATTCATAACTTTTAAGTAAACATTAAAAATAAATAACTGCAGTTTTTAAGAGTCCATAAGAAGATTTCTCTTCTTGTATTTCATAACAAAATTGATGTATAATCATATTAAGATTAAGTCTATGTTTTAAATCACCTGGATTATTTAGAATTTATCTTTTAATGATATTAGCACTATCTTTATATTTTTTGTTATTCAAATACATTTTGGCAACAGCAAGATCAGTATGATCATCTGGTTTATAATTAGTTTTTTCATAATATTTTTTAAAATATGTTTTAGCTGATTAATTATTATTAGGCATAACTAAACAATCCAAAATAGCTAAATTACTAAGAATTCTTGGTTATTGATTAGCATATTCCTAGAGATCACCTAATAAATTAAGAGCTTCTGAATATTTTCCTAATTCAGCTATTACTAATATTAATGTAATAGCTGCTTATAGATTTTTAGGTTCATGTTATAGTAATTTCATACCTGTACTAGCTATTTATCTAAGAACCTTTTTTTTGAATAATTAATCATCATTCTTAGTTTTATCTGCTGCCAATTAATAATCATGAGCCATTAAAAAGATTTTTGAATAACAATCTTCTCCATATCTTTTAAATTAATCAACTGCTCCTCCTTAATCTTACAATTAATAAGCTATATAGCCGTGTATCATAGGAACAGGATTCTATCCTTTATAATTTCTGTTATGATTAACATATTATTCATAATATATTTTAGAATCTGAAATGGTTCTCAAAGCATCCTTATAATCTCCAAGTAGAAATTACAAATAACTCAATCTTACATAACTGTCAATAAAATAAGGGTTTATTTTTATACATTATTAATGTAATTCCATTGCTGTAACATAATCTCCTAATTATTCCATCAAAATGCCTTTGTTAAAAGAAAGTACAATTTGATACATATTTTTCTTAAGTTAAACTTCCTATTTTGATGCTTCTTCAGTAGTATCGACAACATAATCAGGTATTTAAAATTCTTCAATTAATTATTGACATTTTTCATAGCTTTTTAATGCTTTTTATAAATCTGTATTTGCTAAATGAACACCCATATTAATATATAATTCTGGGAATATTATTTATTCTGTTATCTTTTGTAAAATCATAGTGTATTTTTGATTATTAAATTTTGATACGAGTAAATCTTCAGCAGTTTAATAGTAAATGGATGCATCTTCATTTTCAATTTGTTAAGCAAATTCAATCAAAGTTTCAAAATCTTTATTATTGTATTGTAATGCTTTTCTATAGGTTTCAATAACTGGTTTTCGAATTTATAAATTTTTGGATTAGATATAAGCTAATTATTTAAAGAATTCCCAAATAAAATCTGTATTTTCATATTGTTTTGCAATTTTTTCAGCTAATTTGTAAGATTCAGTGTAATTTTGAGATTAAGGATTCAAATATAGTTATGATAATCCTAGTAGAACAAGAACATTGTTTCTATTGTATTATTTGGCTTGATTATAATACTTGAGAGATTATTCATACTCACCCTCGATTTATTTGATAAGACCAATTAAATATAGATATCTACATTTTAATAAGGACCAATCATTTCTGAATTGATCTTCTAAAGTTTTTTCTTTGAATTAAAATCTTGAAACATTATCTAAAGCTTTTAATCCATTTTAGATACAAATCATCGCCTAAGATTAGAATTTGAATATACTCTTTAAAAATCTAATTTAAATAGATAATGTTCACTCAAATGATAGAGTGTAACAGGATGATTCTAATTAATAGTAAAAGCTTTGCATAATTTATTAAAGTATTCATTATAATCGCCCTTATCAAATGCTAATACTGCCAATCCAATATGAGCTTCAACATTTTTTGGTTCCTATAGTTAATTTATGAATAGTTTACTAATTATAAGACTCTCTTAAATGCATAATAAGCTAATGAATATTATTCTAGATTATAATAACAATATGCTAATCCTAATCTGGCTTTTCCTGCAATATTTGGTTTATGTTTAAGAGCTCTTTTAAAATATTATAAGGAATCCTTATAATTACCAACTGCAAAATAAGCTTAGGCTGTACCTATACATGGAGTGACTGAAAGAGTGTCTCTTTAATAAATTATAAAAGAAAGTACCTTGCTGAACTTGTCTCATCAAATGAAGTTCTATAATAATTAAATGTTTAGTCTTTATCTCCTTTATAAAATGAGTATAATCCTTTAATACTAAATGTATGACTAACAAAATCATAACGATCTGATAAATTAAAATTTTTAACAACATTATCAAAATATTCTGATGCTTTATCAAAGCCATCTTATCTTGTTGCTTAAATCAAATAATATAAAGATAATGAATTATAGATTCTAATTTTTATTTTTTTGCTTTAATCATCATTATATCTATTGATTAAATTATTAGTTAGATATTTCATTAATTCCAAGAAGTCATCATACCTTTTATGGTTGAAAAGTGCATACTACAGAAAATAATATTAAATTATTTGATTACGGATATGCTTTCCCATTATTATAATGAAGCTTCCTTAGTCATTAATGTTTGAATGATTTCATTGACATCATTTGGGATTTCCTATTTATCAATATTTGGTGGAAATGGCAATAGTTTGATAAAATAGGACATTATTAATTAAATTAATGAAATAATTAATAGTGATTTAATTATTGATTTGTTTAACTTTAGCTTCTACAGCTTAAGATGATCTTGTTCAATCAGAGGATTTGAAAGAATATACATAAGGTGTGTTTGATTTTGAAGGTTAAATGTATTCAGGATACCTGAAAGCTATAGATGATGATAAAACATATTTTCATTATTATTTCATGACATCAACTTTTGAAGATTAAGATATTTCTGAATAAAATACACCTGTAATGTTATGGTTGAATGGAGGACCTGGTTGTTCATCCCTTTAAGGAGCAGTAAATGAAAATGGGCCATTTGTATTTAAAGAAGGCACAGCTGAATTTTAAGAGAACATATGGAGTTGGACAAAATTTGTATATATATATATTATATATATAGGCTCATATGTTATATTTAGAATCTCCTGCTAAGGTAGGTTATTCATATGGTAATTCTGATGTAAATGATGACACTGTAGCCATTTAAAATTTGAGAGCACTTGTAGATTTTTTTTAAAGATTTCCCGAGTATTAAGCTAAAGACTTTTTTATTTCAGGAGAAAGTTATGCTGGAATTTATATTCCTCTTTTAGCTAATTAAATATTATTACATAATTAATAAAATCCTAATAATACAATTAATCTTAAAGGAATTATGATTGGTAATGGTTGTACACATCCTACTGAATGTAGTGATGTTGCTGATATCTATCCAATTCATACTATTGAATATTTTGCTAGGCAAGGTTTTCTTAGTGAAGAATAATATAAAACTGCTTAATATTTATAGAATAGTAAAAAATGCTCTGATTTACATTAATTACATTAAGATTGTATGGATTTTTTAGAGGAAGTTGTTAATTAGTATTATGAATCACCATCGTAATTCTTTATTATTTAACTTTAGAGTATTTCTTATGAATCCTTATAATATTTATGGTTATTGTTATAATTTTAAACCTGATTCCTTTTTACTTAGAAAAAATGATCCTATGTTAAAAAGATTCAAACCAAAAAATAAATTAAATGATGATGATCAATTTGGTTCCTGTACTGATGATATTGGGATGTATACTGTTTTTAGAGATCAAAAATGGAAAGAAATTACACATATTAAACTTGATAGTCCTGAATGGGATGTTTGCACAGAAGATGATGAATTTATTTATGAAAAATTTGAACAACAGTCCTATTATATTTATGAATCATTAATCAAATCAAAAAAAATTAGAATTATGCATTTTAGTGGAGATATTGATTCAGTTGTACCTATAACTGGAACTTTATTTTGGATTTAATTACTCTAAAATGAATTATGTACACTAATATTTATAATTAGAATTATCAACTACTGAAAACTGGAGAGCATGGTATGTACCAGGAGAATAAACAATAAATGAGTAATAAAATGCAGGAAATGTATTTGCAATTGAAGGATTATAATTTGTTTCTGTAAGAAATGCTGGACATATGGTACCAACTGATCGTAGAAAAGAAGCATATTATATGACCAAATATTTTATTCTTGACCGAAAACTTCCAGATAGATAGTAATCAGTATCTGTTTAATGATATTTTTCATTAAAATAATAAATTTTATTTATTTAGAATTTAACTAATAATATTTTCATTATTTATAAATAAAATTTAATTTGCGGTGTTATTAAATGAAGGGTTTGAGATTAGGAGCAAGAGTTTTCAGTCTGATATCATCTCCTTAATAAGTATTTTTTAGATAAGGATTACATTAAACATCAATTTACTTGTTTTCTGAAAAGACAAAGAAGCAAGATACTCAAAAGAATGATTAAAAATAAGAAAAAGCTTAATAAAAAGAACAAAAAGAAGAATAAGAAAAAAAAGAAACATAAAAAAAATAAGAAGAGAAAATTGAATCTCTTGATGAATCTCATGAAGATAAATTACATAGAGTTGAATAATTTTATGGTAAACAAATTGAAAAATTAGAGAATTAAATAAAAGATTAAAAAGAAAAAATTCATGATTAAATTAAGTTAATAAATTAATTAGAAGCATCAAATAAAGATCATAATTCAAAAATAAAAGAATTAAGAGATGCTTTAAAAGCAGAAATAGAAGAATAGGAATTATAATAAAAAAGAATCTTAAAGTATCAAATATAATAATAATAATTTTTTAGGGAGAAAGAACAATTAAAAGTATTTGCCATATCAAATTTTGCCAAAGAATTATTAGAAGTATAAGATAACCTTGAAAGAGCAATTGGAAGTACTACTGATAAACCTGAAAATAATCCTTTATTAGAAGGTAATTTAAAATTAGATTTATTAAGGTGTTGTTATGACTCATTCAATTTTAGAAAAGGTGTATAAGAAATTTGGAGTTTAAAAGATGGATATTGTTGGTAAGAAATTTGACCCAAACTTTCATGAGTCTTTATTTTAAGTCGAAGATCCTGAAAAAGAACCAGGAACTATATGTTATGTTGCATAAGATGGGTATGTAATTGGAGAAAGAGTTTTAAGACCAGCAAAAGTTGGTGTTGTTAAATAATAATAATGATATATTATAATAATATTTTAATTTATATATTTAATTGTCATTATTAATCACTAGTTAATGCTTTACAAAATAATTCTTTAAAGTGTTAAATCTCTTCTACTAATTATTCTTTAACGTGAAGGTTATTTTCTATCAACTGAATTTAAAAGTAATTTTGGCAATGCTTAAATTGGTTAGAATCTATTTTTCCTACTCTCTTCATATTCTTATAATCCTTCCCAATCATGGAGAAGATCTTTTTATTTTTTTGGTCTAATTACTTATTATTATGTTTATTAATAAGATTAAGGTTATTCTTGATAGGAAATACTTGATATAGAAGAATTTTTAGAAGAATCTAAATCTGAATCTTTTCCTTTATATAAAATAATAGGTTTATTGTTTTCTTCATAATATATTTTACCAGCTACATATTAAACAGAAGCTCTATTTTTCAATTTATTTTATTATTTATTTAATATTTCTTATTATTAAAAGACTTTAGTATCTGCCTATTGTTTTAAAGATTATTATTAAATCTTTATTAATTGATAGTAATCTTCAAATTTTATTTCTTATTCAATTTTCTACTTTGTTTGGTTATAATTAATTGTATTAAATTTACAATCTTCTTGAGATATAAATGATAGCTAGAATACGATTATATTATACTTTTCCACAATGAGCTATTAAAAGATTTTAATTTAGAATCCAAGCTCCTTCTAAATTATCTTCTAAGATTAATTAAATCAATAAGATTTTTCTAGAAGACCATAACATAATCTTTCCATCTGATGCAGCAGTTAAATAAGTTTTGTTTTTCTCTTAATAATCAACAGATAAAACTAATTGTTCATGATCATTTCCTTTTTCATCACTATGCAAAAATAATTATTCATTTTTAAATTTAAATATTTGAAATGGACCTTTATAATTAAAAAATAAAGCCTTATTATGAATAGTAGTAAAATATGCTATCTATTAATTAGAATTAAAAGATCTAATACACTTAATTTATTTTTCTGTAATTGCAATTAATTTTAACAATCCTTCAGAACAATACGTAAATAAATAATTATCAATTTCAGCAATATTAATTACTTTTTCTCTATGATAACTCATTCTAGCAAATATTTTTTTTGGATTATTTTTTTATACTGCAATAACTGATCCTTTTGACATACCAAAAATTAATTATTCTTAACATTATTAATCCCTTGATTAACCAAAATCAGCATCATAAGATGGTAATTTAATTTTTTTTGGAAGAAATACTGTAATTATTACTTAAACCATATGATAACCATCAAAATCCATAATTTCTTCACTTTAAATACATTAAATTGAAGTCTGATTAGAATTTATAAATAACATTCCTGTTTCTAATAACATGAAGTATAATAGACCATCAGTAACAATTTATCTCACTTCCATAGATTTAGGAGGAGGGTATAATATAATAGGTTCACTATTTTCAGATATTGATAGTCCTGGTGTATTATCAAGTGCTAAAAGTATATTATCATTATGTTTGTAATATGATACTATTTTAGAATTTATTGTTTTAAATATTTTTAAATTGTTATTTAAGTACCCAATAAACATTTCGTAGTCATTCAACAATAAAAATCGACTTCTTGTTAATAATTATAAATTTGAATAAATCCCGACTATATTTACTGTATATACATTTGTAAATTACTTTAAGATAACTATTAAATTATTTAATAATACCTATAAATCCCATAATTTTATTATAAAATCTTAGCCTTAACTCCAAAACATCTTCTCATTTTTACTCCTAACTAAAGATTCTATTTTTTTTGAATGACCTTCATAAGAATGAACTAATAATTCACTTTTCTTTACTACTGAACTAATCTTCCATAATTTTAATTATCCTGTTTCAAAACCTACTACAAAATATCTAAATTCTATAAAATGTAAAATTGAAGTTAACAAATTTTCATTTTTTGTAAGATCATGATATTTTTATACTAATTAAAATGTTGTTGTTTATATTGTATTATAATTTGCTTCTGATTAATCATTAATTTACAATTTAACACGATTAAACCAATTAGAGAATCCTTAAATATTATAATTATCCCATTCTTTTTACAACTACTCTGTCATTTTCTATTTCATAATGGTTAAGTCTTTATGAGTCCAAAAAAATAAATAATCTTCATTTATATAAAATCCTAGTATCCATTCTTCATTTGTTTTTTCTTTGCTTTTTTTATCCTTACTATTTTTTTCTTTTTTATTTTTTTCATCATTGTTATTTTCTTCAGTAATCTTTTCTATATTATTTTTTTCTTCCTTAACTTTATCCTCATTATTTTTTTCTTCCTTACTTTTTTTTTTATAAACAGATTTTTTACTAACATAAGCTATATCAAAATTATCTTTAGCTAAATATTTACATTTATCTTCTTCTTATATTCTATTAGTTTAATTAGAAGATTTGATTTTCTTTTATTCTTTTTTATAATCAACATCTAGTTGTTATTATTATTTAATTTCTGGAAGTTTTTCTTATTCAATTTTTTAATTTCTTTAATCAAATTTAGTAAACTTAGAATTTTATTTAAATTATTTAGTCATCTTTACTTCACTTTAAATTTATGGGTCTTTCTTCTTGATTATAAATTCGAATTTTAATAAATCAATTTCTATATTCAATTAAACATTTTACCTTCCAATCCTAATAGCAATAGATGACCATTAAAATAATGAAGTCCAACTGTATATTTTGAATCAAACTTTATAGTATTTAACAAAATCATCTTTCTTTTTAATATATATAATTACAAACCTTCATAGAGAATAAAGTAAATCTATTAAATGATCTAATTATATTACTTCAAATTTATCGCAATATGTTATATTTATACCTGGCTTAGACTCTTTAAATTTTATATCAATTCTTCCCAATTCACATAATAACCCATAATCATACTCTATGATCCATCTTCCATCTTTTATTAAAATAGCCTACTATGATTACAAATTAAACAATATCTATGTCGGTTAATTGAATCTCATAGCTTCTTTCAATTAATAAGTTAGATGAATTTATTTTACTTGCATAATTATTATTTATAAATTATAACGAAAGTTTGATAGAGATAAATCAACTATTTTTGTTTAGAAATGGTCAAATATCTTCCCTCTAAATAAAAAAAAAGAAATTAAAGAATAGTCTAGTTTATTAATAATTCTGTTTTCAATGAAGTTCCATATATTATTAGAACTATTTTAGTTTAATCTTATATATTTAACATAATAGTTTATGCACTATTTTCTCCCTATTATAGTTACTGACCCTAACCATTAATAGCAAGATAACATCAAAAAAAACAGGAACACTACGATATTTCAATTAGAGATTTAGAAATTATATAATATGATGAAAATATAACCTTTCAAATTATTTGGATTAATATAAATTTCTTTAGAAAAATAAATTTTAAAGCATTAATCTGGTAATTCTTAGAAAATAACATTTATTTAAAAACTAAACCTTCTTGAATGATACCAATAAAATTAATAATAAATAGATTTTATTTATTAAAAGTCATTTAGATAATAATACATCTATGATAATATATATATTAGATCCATTAAAAAAAATCATTTTATATCAGATTAAATCCAAAAATAATGTGTACAGAAACAAATTTAGATGTTGTTCTCAAATAAATTAATGACAGTTAAATATATTTTATTTTAAGGAAATATCATTTAATTATTCTATATTAGTTAGATCATGATTTTTTGATTAATAATAAATATATAAAAATCATGATGTTCATTCCTATGTGCTTTGAATCTAAAGGTTTAGG
Organism: Paramecium sonneborni; assembly: GCA_905182985.1. Classification (NCBI taxonomy): domain Eukaryota; phylum Ciliophora; class Oligohymenophorea; order Peniculida; family Parameciidae; genus Paramecium; species Paramecium sonneborni. Next base: position 965,743 of record CAJJDN010000006.1, read on the forward strand.
AAATATAATCAAAGATTCTAAAATGCATTATGAATGGGATTTTTGTTTTAGATCTGAAAAAGAAATTGAAACACATAAAGTAATTTTAATACATTCTAAACTTAAAAACAAAATTTCTTTAATTCATAATGGAAATAGAATGTATCAGGATATTTTGTAATTCATTAATACATTTTAGAAAAGATAAATTTTCTTTTTAGTGGATTATTGATGAATTTTATAATAAAGCTATGATTTATTAAGAAAATAAAATTTGGAAACTTTAAGTCAACAACATCGAATTTAATGAAGGTTACTCTAATCTTCAGGAAGAATTAATTCAACCTGTTGATAATTGATTGCACTTTTATTTATTTTGTGAGAAATAATTTTATTTAGAAATTGATTTCAATAAAAAGCTTAAAACTTTATTTTGTTTTCGATAATTTCAATTTGAAATTGAAAAGTTTCTTTTTGAATTTGATAATATTAATGAATTATTAATATTTTAGATTTGTGATTAAAATAAATAAAGTTATTATAAATCAAAAATAATGGGATCATCAAGTAGTTGCAAATAAATGTAATAATGCTAAGAAAAAGAGGTTCATATTGGTTCAGTTTACAATTCTATAACTATAAATGCTGTAGTTGAATCTTCTGAATGCATCCCTTAAGAGGCTAGAACAATTTAATTATATAAATCTTAAAAGTCAATATTGCATCAAAAAGAATCAGAATTTGACAAACGAATATCTCAACTAGGAAGGGTAGATCATATTTAAAATTAAATGCCTTCAATTAAAGTTCTAGATTCAATGGGAAATAATTTGTTAAATTAATCAAACTATGGATCATCAGATATAAGACCATAATACTGTTGTTATTGTCATTAATTAAATGATTAATAGTAGTGTTATACATTGGAATGTTTAGATATATTTCATGAACCATGTCTTATTTTATTTATTACAACTTAAATTACAAATGGTAATTGTACTTTACTTTGTAAATGTTAAGACAAAATTCATACAAAACATTTAAGATCACTTATTTCTGATTAAAACTTGGTTTAAAGATTTTTCTCTAATCAACTTGGCACTTTATAATTGAAATATTAGGATTTGTTACATTTTAAAAAAAATGAAATAATTGAACGAGAATGTTGTTTTCATTGCAAAAAATCTATTATAAGTTAAAAAGTATAATTAAAATGTAAACACAATATTCATAAATATTGTCTCAAAGAGTTTTGTACTTAATAAATTGAATTTGATAAAACTTATTTGATTTGTTACTGTGGAGCATAAATTACTACGTAGTTGATTAGATAATTTAAGAGCGATTCGTTTAAACTTATATTATCAAAATTATTTAAAAACTAACTCGTGGAACTTTATAATACTAATAAATTTCTTTAAAATAAATTTCATTTCAAATAGTTTATTAAGACAGTAAACTATTCTGAAGTACAAAAATAATCATCATATTCCATGTAAATATAATGATATTTTAAATATCGTCATGTTAATTTTAAATATCAAAAAATTTACTTTAATTTTTAGACTTAAAATATTACTAATATATTAAATTTAATCAAATAATCTGTAATTTTTTTTTTAATTTAATTAAACCATAGAGAAATACAATTTATATTTATAACTTTAGACAATAAATCATTCTAAATCCTCAATTCCTTCATGCATATATCCTTATTTAATTATTTGAATTTGATTAGAAAGTATTTTTTCAAAATCTTCTTTAGTTAGTAATTTATTTTATTTTAGACAATTGGTTATATTAACATTACAAAATACACAAAGAATTTTTGTTTAATTTTTAATTTATGCTATTTCTTTTAAGCATTCAAAATGATAAGGATGAAAGCAATTAGGTTAAAAATATTCAGATGCTACTTATTTGCAATAAGAACATTTGCTAGTTACTACTTTAAAATTAGAGTATTTTTATTAATGTTCAATCTAATAAATATGCATGCATATTGGACAATAATATTAATATTGATCATCTAAATCTAAGGAATTTTAAAACCAAAAAAATCCACAAATCTCAAAGTTATAGCAAAATTTTAATTCATCTTTGTATATTTTACATATTTCTAAAAGTTAGTTTTCAAATTTATTTGAAAGCAAAAACTAAATAGGCTAATTTTATTTATTTTATTAATTATTCTCCTTATTAAACTAAACAATTTTTCCTAAAATTTTATTTTCTTAATCACAATTTAAGCAGATATAGTCTGTACTTTTTTTTTGTGAAATCCAAAAAAAATTGCAAGTAGACTATTTTTCGCATTTTTAAATAATGTAAATATTTACATAATTTCCATTTTTTAATTATTAAGCTCTGCCTAATAATTTTGAATATATAATTTGTTCTGATTTAACATTATCACTATTTTCAATTTATTTTAATTGATTTTCTGTAACACTATAAGGAGCTGGTAGAACTTAATTTATTTAAGAAGTTTAGAAATCAGGTAGTAAGGGTATTTTGGGAATCGAGTTGCTAGAATTGAGTTTTGTGTTTGATTAAGCAGCTTCTTAACTTGTTTTTTATTCAGGATTTTCAATTAATTCCTAATTTGGAGGGATTGGAATAGATTTAGTTTCTTAGGTTTTTAATTTTTAGATGTCTTGCATTTCCATTTCATTTTTGCCTTAATTTACGCTTTGGAAAGCATAATTAGAGCTTTTGAAAGATTTTTCTGATAAACTCTATAAAATTGGAAGAGTTAAGGGATTTTCTTATTTTTCTTTATCTGATATTATAAATTTTATTTAAACCATCAAAGCAATAATTTCTAAAAACAACAAAAAGTAAAGCAAATAATCTAATAAGTAGTCTAATATTTTAAGAAAATTCTGGAATAAAGAATCTTCACTTTAAACCTAATTAAGATTTTTGTCTTCTTACAATTCCTCAATTTAAAACACCCAAACCAAAATCAAAGTGAGAGCTATTAAAGTAAAATTAACTATAATATGTTTTTTAAGGTTTGGATTATTTTGATATTCAGCAAATTTGTTTTTGATATAGGTATAAACCATTTTAATTATATTTTAATAAATATTGATATTTAATAATGTAAGTTATTAAACTTTGACAATGTAAAATATATTAACACATATTATTGTTTTTTATTGCCTTCTATAGAAATATCTATTTTTTTATATTTATTTCTTTAATGTTCTTAATGTTCATTTTAGTTTCTTTTTTTTTTTACTATTATTTTCCTTAATTTTAATTTTAGTTTAAGAAACGTTTTTGTCCTTGTTATTCATTTCCTTTATTTTATTACGTTGATTATTATTATTGTACTTACTTTCATTCTGCCTAGGCTTTTATTACTAACCTTATTTATTTTAACAATATTTAGTTTGTTTAAAAAATAAAATAAATTAAATAATTTTTATTCTTCATAATCTTCATCCTTGTCATTTAAATACTCATCATCAAATTTATCTAATACTTTATCATTATTATCCAATTGTTAAACCTCCTTTGTTAATATTTATGATGATGGATTTGTTATTGTGTTGTTATTTTTCTTATTATTACCATGATTTGGAGTTTCATTGGTTTTATTTTACTTTTATTTATTTTTAAGTTTATGATAAATATTTTTTTTTTGAGGTTCTTTATTTATTTATTCTTCTAAATCTTCATTCAATATATCTTTATCATCTAATTTATACATTATCTAATTTAGTTTCATTTTCTTTAACTCAAAATTCTAATTATTGATCAGCTCTAAAATATAAGTCTAAAAGTGATTATTAAATCTGTTAATATTAATTTATTAAAATATCTTATCTTACTTTAGATTTGCTAGAATAAGTTCTATTCATTAATGATTATAAAAATTAGAAATTATAGTAAAGTTATGCAATCAATTGAAATTTTAGGTTTTGTATTATTTATTGTATTTAAAATAATAATAAATAAAAAATTCTGAAATCAAGTGTTAGGATATGAGTGATTTTGAAACATTAGAAAATGATTTAGGGAATAAATACTGCAATTTTAAAGAAATTGGTTTTGGTTCTTATGCTACAGTGTTTCATGCAGAATGTCTAACCACAAAGAAAAATGTTGCAATAAAAGTATTTTTTTATAATTACAATAGATGTTCAGTAAATAAGGAATATAAGTACAAATTCTCTTCTATCTAAATTAAGAAATAGAAATATTGAAAAGATGCAATCATGAAAACATCATAAAATTTTATGAAAAATATGAAACTTAGAATACTGTTTATATTGTGTTAGAAGAATGCAAGAAGGATCTTGGAGCAATATTTGAAGAATATTTTGATTATAAAATGCCAGAAAAGTATGTGATATTTATTATCCTTTAATTGATTGAAGGTTTTAAATAACTTCACTTATAATTTATAATTCATAGAGACATAAAACTAGAAAATATAATGGTGTAGATGTCTGATTATTAATTGGAATAATTAAAACAAAGATAATTTGATGTTTTATATTCAGCAAAATTTAAGATTGCAGATATGGGATTATCTAAGTAACTTGTTAGTTAAACAGATTTAACATAAACTTATGCAGGTTCACCAATGACTATGGGTATTATATGATTTACAGCTAGCTCCTGAAATCTTAGAAAATAAATCATATGGAAGACAAGCAGATATTTTCTCTTTAGGAGTTATCATGTTTTAAATGCTTTTTGGTAGATTTCCATTTAAAAATTAAAAGGATCACATAAGTGAAATTCAGAATCAAATAATATCATTTTAAGATACATAGATTCAAATTTCAGATTCAATGAAGCTCATCATTTAATCAATGATTAAATATAATCCTAATTAAAGACTATAACTTAATGAATTAAAATAAGAATTGACTAATTTGTTGAAAGAAAGTAAAATCATTTTTGAATTTGATGATGATTAAGATCTAGAAAATTAATTTCAATTAGATTAAGAATAACAAATAAAAAAAGACATCGAAAATTATGAAGTTTAATAATAATAAGAAAATGATGAATAATTTGAAATATTAACAATAGATAAATATAATGATGATAAAATTATTGAATAATTTTAAAATAAAAGAAAATAATATCTATTATTGTCTAAAGCATATTAATAGATTTATGAATAAGATATTGTTGATTAATTTTTCAATTATGATTAATATTAGGAATGTGCTTAATAATTGTATTAGCATTTGAAATCATAATTAAATGAAGATTAATACTAAAATATACAAGCATGTATATATTTAAAAGAATTAATTTTAAATGAAGATTATCGTTTATTTAGTTCATAAGAAATAGTTAAAGAATACAAATAAGAATCACTTTTTGGCTTAATAAAATAATCAATATTTGGAGCTCCTTAAAAATAATCATTTGAGAATTAATTAAATGAAGTAAGGAAATTAAATTTGTAATTAATAGAGAATTTAAGAGTTGATATTTAAAATCAAAAATAATAATATTTATTAATTACTTTAGTTCAATTAGAAATGTTTTTTAAGAATCAAACATAAGAGTATTAAAAATTAGATTATAATTTGTTTAATTTAGATTAAGATAGTTTAGATTAAGATCCTAAATAATTGTCAAATATTTTAGATTAAATATTTACTAATATTCTAACTTGATATTTGTTCTGTATATTAAAAAATAATTCTAATTTTTATTATAAAATGACTGAAGAAAATAAAAGGCCTCACTTGAAAAAGTTATTGACGTTCCTTACAGAAGCTCCATCAAAAACTATTTAAAGAACTAAAACTATAAGTATAACCTTTGCTATTCATCTTACAAAACCAGTAACTTAAGTCTCAAAACTAAAACGATTTTTTACCTTATCATTTGCAATTGTAAAAGAAAAAACAAATTAGAAAATAGAGAATTTCTAAAGTAATCTTTAAAAAACTTAAAATGATAAATATCTTCATAATTCTTCCAAATTTTCTTGGAATGGAAAATTGAATATTTAATAAAAAAGAGATAATGAATAAAATGAAGATAAAAATTAATAAAAAGTAGATCATTTGAAAAGATGTTTAACTCCTTAAAGTAGAATTGAAAATAATTGCAATTCAAGTTTAGCTATATCTTAATTAGATGATTAATTAATTGATAGAAATGCAGCATCTTTTGCTAATATGACTTTAGAATTATCGATGAACACAAATGTTTTATATTAAATGGCTCTACCTTCTAAAGATACTAATTAATCTCATAGAGAACTAAACTTTGATGTTATATCTAATCCTATTTTAGAAAAATCAGAATCATAAGAAAATATAATAATAGAATAAAATTAAGATGGAATTATAGAATAAGAGTAAAATACTTAATAAAATGATTAATAAACTAATAAAAATTTTAGTAAAATTAAATTTAAATAAGCTGTAAATTTAGTAGAGACATATAATATTGTTACAAAAACTTATCGACATAAATAAAAACTTTTAGAATTTATTTAATAAGCCCCAGTTAAAATTGTTTTAAAATCTAAAATTGTATTCTCAAAATCCTAATGGAAATTAATTATAAAAGGCAACAGTAACGCAATCTAGAATAATGATATTAAAGAGGATAATAATAATAAAAATTAGTTAAATAATTAAGAATAAATACTTTTGAAAGAAAAAAATCTTGTAGAAATTCTTTAATAAGATGCAACAAATTAGAATGACAATCAACAATAATAAGTATTAATGATAAAAAAGAAAATATCAGAATTTTAACCAGATTAGTTAAATAAAAATACTACTACTATTTAGAATATAAATTAAAATAATCCTGATTTGGAGAATGATTCTAAAAAACATTAAAAAAGTGTAGTTAATTTTATTGCAAAAAGTGGAACATTAATGAAAAAAAAAACAATTGATATGTTTTAATAAATAGAAAATAAATTAAAAGTTTAAGAAGTATAGAAATTAAGTTTTGTAAATTAATAAAGTAATATAGAAGTAATAACAAATCATAATAATTAGTCAAATAAAAATGAACAAGAAGATAAAGATAATGTTAATTAATTTTAAACAAAATTTTAAAATCAAAATTAAAATTCTGATTAGGATGAATATTAAGTTGATCCATATTTAGAGGAATAATTAAAAATATCAAAATAATATTCAAATAAAATTGAAAAAAATGATTAATTTAATTACAAAGATGAAAATTCTAACTAAATGAATGATTTTTAGGCAAACAGTAGAGGAGAATTGTATTCTAATGATAAGCTTCCTTAAGAAATTACACATATTGAAAAGAAATCTTTCCATTAAGATAGCTCTGATACAAGTTAAATGTTTGATATTATATAAAAATCTTGTAGTGAAAATTAGAAAAGTAAAATAAACATTCAAGATAATCAATCTAATTAATAATCAAGTAAATTATTCAATAAAGATATGTTAAAATAAGAATATGAAGAGATAAATTAAGAGATTTAATAATTAAATATTCAAAAATAATAATTGCTTCCAAAAAGAAAGTAAAATTAAAAATAATTTAGTGTGTTAATTAAAAGTACTTTTAAGCCAAACTATAAAAAAATGGCTGAAATTTCAGATGATAATGAAGCATTATATAAAGCAAAAGATTTAGTAAGAAAAATGAATCAAAATAGAAAAGATAAGGAGGAAAGAAGTAAATTTTAATATGAAAAAATTGAAAAATATTTCCATAATCTATAATATCTAAAAGAAAGTTAAGAGGTTAATTTTTATATAATATAATTAGGAAATGTAAAATAGATATGAGTAATAAAGAAAATAATAAATATAAAATAGAATAGAAGACTATTAAAAAAAATAAAAAGAGTTTTCTCAATTATAAAAGATAAGTCACAATTTTGTTTAAAAGTTGATAAATGTTGGTCCACAATAAGGTTAATTAGCTAAAGAATTTGAAGACAATGTAATTTCAATAAAAGGAGGATATAGAAAAGTGAAATTAAAGAACTTAGGGATTGAATTACCAAAAATAAATGGAAATAACAATAATCCTATGTTTAGAAGGTAAAAAAGTGTTTATTGTATAATAGGTATATGAATGAAGAAGTAGTAAAATCAAAATAAGATGAAATGATTAGAAAATATGAAGCTAGCAAATAAGCACTTTTTAAATCAATAGATTGAATTTAATTTACATGTTTTATATATATATATATATATTTCTTTGAATTGATAAAATGAAAGCTGATAATATTTTAACTTTAAAGAATAGAAAAGATTTTTATTTGAGACGCAATTAAGCAATTTTGACAAAATTAGATAAAGAAAAGAAAGCTTTAGATGTTAAATAGACATAAAGAGTTAATAGGATGTTGTAAATCAGTTTTATGGATATCGAAAATTTTAGTAATGTTAGTTAATCCTATGAATTTAAAAGACATAAAAATGCAAAAAGTTTAAATTCTAATAGAGATTATTCTATATCTAGAAGTAAAAACTTCAATTAGATTTTTCAGAATAAAATTGATTTAACTCCTAAAATAGACAGTTGTAATTACTGGTATGATTTCTAATACATTTGAGGGCAAAAATTGTTTATAAGTAGAGTAAACATGACGCTGACAAAAATTTTAAGTATTAATGAATACATCATTTTTATATTTGAGCTATTTTTTATTTCAAATTATTTAAATTAACAAAATAATGAGAGTCCAAATTTTTTTGATACCTATAGGTGCTGTCATTGTTTTTACTATTTTTATGATCACAGCTTATTATTATTGGGATAATACTGAAGATTGTAAATTATTAACTGAATTTAACTTTATTAGATGTCTCAAATATATTTCCTCCTTAAATTGACAATGGCTTGTCATTTTTTTCTTAAGATGTATGTCAGAATGTTAAAAAAACAGAATTATTTTCAGAATGGAAAAAAATTAATGAATAAGCTCAATAATTGAATGAAAGATATTCATCTGAATTATTGAAAAAAGCCGCCTTTGTCATAGATTAACTAAAAAAGAACCAATAAATTTACACTTAATCATAAGGTATATAATCATCTTATTTATTAGGCGAGGGTTAACAATTTTAATATTATTAAAAAAATCTTAAGGAATGTGTGAATCGAACTAAAGTATCAAAATTAGAATTGGAAGAGATAATAAATAAAACTGATTAGATCATGTAATAAGAGAATTTTGAAATTAAGTAAATTGGTGGTAATATCTTTGATCACTAAAATGGAGTAAAAATATATTATATTTTAGTTAAATAAATTAATTATTGAACATGCAGACAAAAAAAAATAATTGAATGTTGTAATAGAAACTTTAAAAGGTTTAATAGATTAAAAAGAGAGACTTCGAAGGAGCTATAAGAATGAAAAAGAATTATAAGATTACCAAAAAGAATTAGAAGATGATATTAATAAAATCAGAGAGTATATGGTATTATAAGAAAAAAAAATTACATCTTATTAATAACAGATGGGAGATTAATAATTGAAAGTTTCTTACATCTCTAATAGATATGATATGGTAAATAATTAACTTCATGATCTTAAATCAGTAATAATTTTACACTAATCTTTTAGTTAGAATAATATTTTTGTTAGGATGATTTGTATATAAAAGAAGATGTCCCTATTATTTAAGTCATTTTTGAATACTCTAAAGCTTTAAAGGATAGAATGGATAATTTGAAAATATTAGCTGAAAAAGAAAAAGATCCAATATAAAGATAAAGAAATAGAGAAGCCTTAAATGAAATAATAAAAGCTTAATAAATTTCATCTTAGATGTATGATAGTTTGCTTGATATTAAACTTGATTGTAATCAAGATGATTGCACTATTGGAACAACTCTTGAGAATTTCAAATTATCAGATCTAAAAGAAGAAATTTAAAAAAAATAAAGTACTAAATTATTATATTTATTAGCTTATTTCAATTAAATATATTCAGAAAAATAATCAATGGAATTTTTATTATAACAGATTACATAACAATTAGATAATGAGAAATCAGCCTACTTGATTAATAAATCAAGATTAAATAAACTTATTGAAAACTAAAACTTTTTAAACAAAACTAAAAATCAATCAGAAGAACTTTAAAAATTAACTAATTAAATTTTTGACTTAGAATTTTAGAAAAATGCTTTATAAGTAGAAGTAGAAAATTTGATGAATTAAATTAATGATCAATAACATTAAATAGACAGCGAAGTTGAAAAAGTAAATGAAAAAAAAAAAAAAGTAGAAACTCTAAAAATTGACAGAAATTAATAAATAAATGATAAAAAATAAGAAATTTATAATTAAGTAAAGGAATGCATAAAGTAAAAAAAAATATATGACAACTTTGTATAAAAGTAATCCAATTAAATAGAGAAGGCAAATGAAATAAAAGCAGTTATCTAAACTGAAGTTAAAGAGATAGAATCAATTTTAAATTAATATAAAATTACTTATGCAGATCTGAACCTACAATAAAATTATGATATTATTGAAAAGAAACAAGATTTATGATTATGATATATTTTATTATACTTAATAAGTTTTAAGAGTTATTCGATGTATTTAATTACTTAAAATTAATAGAAAACTTTAATTAATTAAATTAGTAATACTAAAAATGAACTAAATCATACATGTTAGTTTTTAAAGAGAAGAAATCTATAATAAAATGTATTTTAATAAATAGATTTAATAGTTACGTTGAGAAATAAGTTTCAAATCAAACATCTACAACTGAAAAGTCATGTTAAATGGATACTGAGTTCGATTGTGATATAAACAAAAAAGTTTAATCAACAGTAAAAATATAATTTGAATTTAGTGTGATTCAAGTGTTTAAGGGAACTAATCTCATGAAACAAACTCTATGAAATGTGAAAATACACCTTAAATAAACTAAAAAATGGAATCTTTATGTATTGATGAAGAATCTTTTAATTTGGATGAAGTTCTTTTTAATGAATGTGATAATTTGAGTCATATATCTGAAAATGCTAACAGTTGTGAAAAATGGTAAGAAGAATCCATTCACAGTTTTATCTATGAATAAAAAGGAAATGAAGAAGAGGATGAAAGAAAAATGAAAGAAAATAATTACTTTTATCTTTTAAAGTAAATGGAAGAGACAGTAAAAATAGAGAGAATTCCAGAACATTTAAAAAACATTATAGAAAATTTAAAATTTAAAATTTTTTCTATTGGACCTTTAAAATTATAATGTTAATAAGGTCATTAATGGGAAGCAAAGTTTGATGATTTAACATCTGAGTATCAATGTAGATAATGTTATGAAATGTAAATAAATAATATATCTAAGTAAATAATCATAACAACAATCAAAGTTTAATTAATAGAAATAAAATCAATCACCTAAAAAACATGGAAAATGCAGACTAAATCCATAATATCTCGGATCATCAAGATGTAAAGAATGTAAATAGTAATTAAAATAATAATTAAAGAAACAAAAATAAGAAAATATTCGATAAACTAATGATATGTAAATATTTATACTAAATTTAAAGGTATGAGAAACTTTAAAATGAATTATATATGAAAGCTGTTAGATTATTATCATAAGGAAATAATGCTGAAAAATAAAAAATTATAAGAGCTTTTAGAGAAACAGAAATAGAGGTGGATAAAGCTGCATGGAATCATGCAAATCGTTTTTGCGCAAAACAGGGAATAAATTCATCAGAATAAATCTCATAAATAATGGTTGTTTATAAAATGTTGCTACTTCCTGAAGGAGCTTTAAAAAAATATGTTTAGAGTCAATAAAAAGCAATATTAAAATAGGAATATAAAACTTATGCTAAATCTGTACATCCAGATAAAAATTCTCATCCATAATGTTGTGTAGCATTTTAAAAACTTAAAAAGTTTTGGATAGACATACCCAAGACGGGTATGAGTAGTGATATAAGTTCTAAGTAATAATAGTGAGCCACATAACTGAATCAGAAATTTGAAGATATATAGGACATATATATAAAATTATTAAATAATTTATTATTTATGGTAAAGTAATTATTAACAGAATAAGAGAAATAAGAAATATTGAAAAAGAAAGCAAAAGAGATTAGAGAAGAATTTTTTTAAACATATGTTCCAGTTTAAAATGCAGAAGAGTCATAAAAGAAAAAATTAATAAAAAAAGTACTATGGAATGAACATATGACTGCAACATCAGATGATAAAATTTTAATTGATTAAACTTTAGGAAATGAAGAAGCTTAAAGAGAAGTTTAAATATATTAAATTACATTTGCAAATGTTTAAAGATCTATAGCATATTTAACTTAAGAAGGAGTAAAAAATAATTATTAAATTATTTTAGATTCCTGTTTAAAGACCAGATGATTTTGAAGTTGAAATGTTTAAAAGCCCTAAATAAATGGATAAAATTAAATTAAAAATAGAAAAAAAGAGAGATGAAAAGAATAAAAAAGAAGAAGAAAAGATGAAAAAGCATAGTAAAAAATTAAATAAATAAATGAAAAATAAAAAAATGAGAGAAGAACATAAAGAAAAAAGAAAAAATAAGGTAGCTATAGAATAATGGAAAAAAGAGATTAAAGAAAAAGGAAGTGAAAAAGCTAGGGATTTAGATGAAATTATAAAATAAAACAATTAAAGATCAAAAAAATTTAAGAAATATAAAAATTAACAATAAGATGGTGTAAAAAAAGGAGGAATGTTTAAATAAAAGAGTGATTCAAAATTTGGTAAATTTAAAAAAACAGGAAAAATGAGAACATAAGAGAATTCATTTTAAAAAGGAACAAATAAAAAATTTGGATAAAGATCTTAAAGCTCAGATGCAAATTGGTTTAATAATAAAAATAAATTTGAAGGAAAATCATAAAGAAGTAGAAGTTATTCTGTTTAAGGAAATTAAAGAAATAATAAATAAAATAATGTTGATCAAAATAATTCAGATAGAAAATACTATGGAGGAAAATTTTAAGGAGGAAAATAATTTAGTGGAAGATAATAAGGTGGAAATTAGTTTGAAGGAAAGTCTTTTAAAGGTAAATTTGTAGGAAAAAAAAGTGACAATTAATCATTTGGCGGAAAAAGATAAGGTAAGGGCAAGTCATTTGGGGGAGGAAAATACTAAGCAAATAAATCATTTAGTGGAAAATAACAAGGAGGAGGTAAACTATTTGGTGGAAAATAGCAAGGTAAATCATTTAGAGGTAAATTTAATAAACGAGAAAATTCATCATTTAAAAATAAAAAATCTTTTGGAAAATGATAATCTTACAGAACAAAAGGAAATAAATGATTGTGATTTTTATTTAATAATAATTCATTTTTATTGTTAATAGAAGAATAAACTTTCATTTCTACTTATATTTTATTATTCTTATAGCTAAAATCCTGAAAGTTCATTTTCATCTTTTTTAACTTAAAATTCAGGAATGATTTCAAAGGCTTGTTTTAATAAATAAGCAAAATGAAATGAAAAATGTAATTTTGTAATAAATAACAGGATTTCTGTCATTATTTTTTATATACCAATATCAGGTGTATCTATTTGAGATCAAAGAGACTGAAATTATCTTTTTATATAAGCTTTTATATACCACAACATATATTCTATCCATACAGCAAAGGATATAAATGTTGTAATTGAGATTAATTTCATCAACTTGGCATCTAATGTCTGATTTTAAAAATATTTTAAATATACTAGTATTATTAAAATCTATATAAAATATGGATTTACATCTAAATAACAACATTTATTAAGAGATGATATTGTAATTAACAAAGCCATAATAGCAACTAGATATTTATTTAATGTTTTATCTTCAGTATTTACTATATTATCTATTTGCTTTTCTCTAGACTTAATTAATAAATATTATAATTAGCATGAGAGTTTGAAATTAAACTATTTGGAAATATTGCTTTAAGGGTTTTCATAATCTGTTAAATCATCTTTTAATTATGAAATTTATTTTTCTAACTGTGATATAAGTTCACTAAAATATTTAGTCTTTTATAATAGAAAAAGTTTACTTTTGAAAAGATCCATAAACCCAATAAAATTAAAATTCTAGAATAAGGTTCTATGCATTAAAGTTTAACTTCCACATTAATATAAGCTTAGCTATTGAATTATTAAACTGCATAAGTAGCTTAACCAATATCAATTATTTTATTTCCTTAATATGCTTTTACAAATTCATTTATAATTTCAGATCCATTTTCAATCGGACTTATAAATTATAATATATTAAAATTCATAGGAACCATTCCAGTCTAATTCATTTTGAGAATGAGTTTAAAGACTTATTGTTGAACTTGAAATTAAAAAAAATACTTTCATTGATAGACTAAGTTTATTAACAACTGCATGAATTTGAATAAAATACTATCTTCATGATTCTATACTTATTTAATTATTCCTAATTATTCCTATTTTGTAATATTAAGAAATGCTCTTAAAGAGTATTTATTTGTGATTGTTAAGTTTTAAATTTCTATTCTACTTTTATTTCGAGAATGGTTTCTGTTTACTAATAAATATTTATAAAATTATTGATTGTAAGTTTTTAATAATTTTGTATAACTTATTAATATAATTATAAAGTGATCGAGTTGTCAAAAGTACCATGTGATTTTTCATCAAGAAATTTATATATTACATTCTCTGATATTGGCTAATCAAAGTCTATATTCAAATTACTGAATACGTTTAACAATATATGCTTTCTATCAAAATCCATGGTTATTGTTATTTAATTAAATATCAATTTTATTAAATAAATTATTTTAAAGAAGAATCATAATTTTTATGAATTTTCCAAAATAAAAACTTCTCTGAATCAACTATCAATTCACTCAGTTTTTCGTACTCAATTTCTTTTTCCTTTTCCTATTGCTTTAACTTTTATAATTTTTAATTTAGTTTTTCCTTTTTCTCACTTAATTTTTCTTTTAATATTTTGTCTTACAAATTTAAAGTTTACTTCGAAAAATGTGATAATTATAAAGAAAGTTGATCAAGAATTTCATTTAGAAAATTGATATAATAGAGTTTTTCATCGCTTGTATAAATTTTTTTGATGTTTGATCTAGTTATATTTCTCCAAAAAAGGAGAATCTTATCTTATGTAGGTATTGATTGTTTTACACTTTAAAAAAATTCATATTATTTTTATAAGATTATTGGAATTTTGCAATAATTAATTCTACAATTGATTTAACTAGTATAAAATTCTTCAGAATCATTAATTAGGTAATATCCACTATAATAATCACATTATTTATAGATCCAATCTTCATAAAAATAAAATAGCATTAAAAGCAAATCTATAGGTATTAATAAAAATAGATTTTCCTTTAAATCAAGGAAAATTTTTGTTAATTATTCAAATTGAATTTCCAATCGATGATTGAGAAATTTATTAATAGTATGCCCTTTCATAAGCGTACTCTATTAAAACATTCTATAACATGAAGTGCTCTTAATTTAAGAATAACCAATTCTTAATTTTGGATCTTTTTATAATAACCCAATAAGTAATTCTTTTGCTTATGAAGAAAATTTAGAGTTCTTGATTAAACTTAAATGATCATCCTTTGACTATGGTTAGAATTTGGGTTAATTTCGGTTATAAAATTAGTAACCAAATAATAAACAAAATAATAGTATACCCAAACCCCAAGTATCATTTTTTTCTAAATCATAATTTTCCAATTATAAATTTTCTGGACTCATAAAATTCTATAAAATAAATAGAAATTTTTTACAATAGTTCCAGTTCTTAAACTCATTTCTAAATTATTTTTGTTAATATCTGTCTGATAATAAGAGATTCCGAAATCACATATTTTGATACGATTTTTTACTTAAAATTTTTTGTAAAGCACATTTTTTACATTAATATCTCTATGATATAAATGATTCATAATTTTATTGTTAGATCTTTAATAACTAGATTACTTTAGCAGTATTAAAGTATCAACTATTTCTTTGAAGTATTTAAGTGCTTGCATTTCTTATAATGGTGTATCTTCATTTTTATCAATTATACAATCTAATAAGCTTCCATCACATAATTCTAAATATAAATCGTAATATTTATCAATCTATTGGGTTCCATATAATTAAACAATATTTTTTGATTTGATTTGTTAATAAACTGATAGCTCACGTTTTATATTTTCTAAAGGGTTTTTTCCATTCCTTGATTATTTTTTTAGTTTACTTGTTTTAAGATGCAATATATATTCTTTTTATTGCAATTGGAACTTCTTATATTTCTTTGGTATTATTAATGTTTTTTATCCACATTTTCCCTCTATAAACAATTCCATATCCACCTTCCCCTAGAATAACTTCTTTATCGTAAATTTTATCAATTTTAACATCAATAATTTCAGCTAACCAGCCTTAATAGAATAGACTCATGACACTTTTTCTATTATAATATTTGAATTATTAAGAATTGTTATATTAATTTCAAATTATGTCTTAAAATTAGAAACCATTCTTAAATGGATCTCCTTACACTAGTTAAAAGTAATTGTATTTAGGATAAGGATTCCTGTAACCATAGGTAAAAACATAAAATTAAAATAGCAATTCCCAGCAAAAGTTGTTGTCCCATCAATTAACATTCAACTAAAAAATCATGTAACTTTGAATGTTGTTAAAAGCGGAAGTCATACATAAAGAGAAGACAAGGTTAAATAAAATGATAAAAATTAACCTAAAAAAAAATAACTACCAATAACCAAGTTTAATAACGCTGTCAATAACAATTATGTTTCTAGTTATTATTAAAATTACTTATCAAATGCTTCAAAGTTGAACTCAAAAACTTAAAATTCTAAGGAATTATAATAAAAAGAAGAATAACGAAAAAATACTTTTGAAGAAAGACATAGTTTTAAACCAACAAAACCAAAATCATCTGAGCAGTAAAGCAAGAATCCTAAATTATCAACTGAACCATCTTAAAATCATAAGAGTATGTCTTCTTAAAATATTATGAATTTGTTGAATAAAATTTAATAACCAAAAAATGATCAAAATAGAGCCAAAAGCCCAGTTACTGCATCTGTAGACTTTAACTTTAAATAATTATTATAACAATATTAAAAAACTCTTTCAAATGGTTAAACTAGAGCTAAAAGTAATGATTAAGCTAAAGAAGTAAATTAAATTTCTGGATTTATTACTGAAAGGCCTTTATCTTCAGGATCTTATATTATAATACATTTGTATGATTCAAATAATAAGATGACTGAGTTAAGATTTGATTGTGCTTATGGAACAACAGACAATTTGATAAATTTTCTAATGACGCAATGCATAGATAGTAATTATAAAATGTATTATTTCAAGATACCAATATTATTGGCTTTTAAACAACTGATTAAAATATAGCTTTAGATCATTATTTCAGTTTAGTTGGAAAAGGTTTACAGTTTTTAAATCGAAAAACTATAAAATTATCACCATTAAATTGCAATTGCGATTCAAATAAATTGAGTTTAAAATCTTTTTAATTTTTACAATGCATAGGAATGGGTGGTTTTTCTAGAGTTTATTTAGTTAGATCAAAAAGTAATGGTAGATTTCTTGCATTAAAATTAATCTCAAAATAATTCATAATAGAGAATTAAAAATAAACAATTGTTTAAAATGAAAGAGATGTAATGGTGTAATTAAATTTAAGTGACTAACATTTATCAAAATAGTTTATTTGTTAATTGGAATGTGCATTTGAATCGAGAAATTGGGTCTGTTTTGGTATGGAGTATTGTCCTGGTGGAGAATTATTTAATTAATTGAGAAAGGTGAAAAGAATGACAGAAGAATAAGCAAAACTATATTTTATAGAAGTTTGTATTGCTATTGGATTTTTGCATTGCTAGAATATTTTATATAGAGATTTGAAACCAGAAAATATTTTAATAGATAGTGAAGGGCATTTAAAATTAGCTGATTTTGGATTAGCAAGACCAAATATGGAATCAGATGATGAAGCCTATTCTTTCTGTGGATCACCAGAATACATGGCACCTGAAATGTTATAATAATAAGGACATACTTTTGCTGTTGATTATTATTGTCTAGGAGCGTTATTTTATGAATTGATAACAGGATTACCTCCATATTATTCAAGAGATACAAATTAAATTTTCAAAAGCATTTTAAGTGATCCTCTATCATTTCCTCCTAATATTGGTAGTCCTGAAGCAAGAGATTTAATTAGAAGATTATTAACAAAAAATCCTGAGTAAAGATTAGGTATTAGAGGAGATGCTGATGCTATATTATAACATCCACTTTTTGTATCGATTGATTTAAGAGATGTGATCAGAAGAAAAATTGATCCACCCTTTTAACCTAATTTAACTTCTTTTAATTTTGATCCAAGTGAATTTAAAAAAGGAGAAGCATCATTTAAGTTAGAATTATAAAAATCCTTATAAAGTGATGATGAAAATAAATTTACATCTATGTTTGAAAATTTTTATTTTATTAGTGAAACTTTGAAGTAATTTTCCGTATTTTTTTTTTAGATTGAAAAGATTGCGAATTCCGAGTAGACCTACTACATAATCATAAGATTTCAATACAAATGATAAAAATTATAACTCAAATAATTCTTAAGGAAGAAGAGGAAATTCTTATATTAATGATTATTTAGAAAAGGGCTTTGCATATAAATAAAAATTAGAAGAAATGTAAAGAAGAGTCTAAATGCAAAATAGCCTAAATAGTGGATCAATAAGATAATATATGGATCCATTAAATAGTGTAGATAAATTTAAAATAAATAAAACAATAAAAAAATGATTATAATTATAAAATTAATTTTGATTTTCATTTCAGGTATTAATCAATTCTCAAAACATGATTGCAAAACCTTTTATTTCATAAAATATTGATATTCATTTTAAACAATTAAATTATCAACTTGATTACTATCAAACTCTAATCTTCCCATATATACCTAAATAATAGTTTTATATAAAATTACCTAAGCTAATGTAATGGTATCAGAACTGAAGGTTATCTTATCTAATATTTAATTTATTAATTATGTTGTCCAATCATCATATAAATATTAATAATATTTTTAATTTTCTAGGACAAGACAAGGAATAACATAATCCTCTATTATTTATTGGTATTCTGATATCTTCTGTTACTTTAATATTTGAATGGATGCATTTTTATAATCTTAATTAGTGATGTATTTTGATATTTCTTAATCCTCATTAGCTAATTCTAAGTAATTTGGATGTTTATTTATCAAATTTTATAATCTTAAAGCTTCTTTATTCTCTAATATTTTAGGTTTTAATATTAAAATAAATTGATATATTATTTCATAACTAATATTATTACTAACCAATTTAGATAATAAAGATCTGGCTAAAATTTTCATTTTCCCAATATTTATGGTGTTTTTTCTTGTAATTATGATAAAAAGTAGATAGACAAGGGAGTCATTACTTTATTAAATAAAATTTAATAAAATGTCATATGAACCACTAGGCTATTTTGTCTTCATAATTAAATAATAATAAAGGATAGCTTAATCAATAGTCTTAATAGGCATTCCTTAGAAATGCTTATAAAGACTTAACCACCATTAATTTTAATAAAGTGGTTTTGGTTGTTCACAGTTAATTCTCCAAATAATAAATTCATCTATCACATCTCCATTTACTAAAGCAATTTTTTTTTGAGATTTAGAATTTACAGTTAATAATATTTTTTAAATTGGATTAAGGTTCTTTTAATCTATAACAACCTCTCTAAAATCATTATTTTATTTTTTTTTTTAATTTTCAAAAATTAGACTAAAAGCCAAACCTCTATTTTACTTATGTTAAGTTATTGACTATAGCTCTGTTAAATCAAAAACACAATTTTGTGTTAGCTTAGCATATTTTCCTATATTGATTGATGTATCACCAAAAAGGGCATTAAATAGTTTTAATTAAAATTAAAAATTTTTATCCTCAAATTTCTAATACATCTAAATGATTAATGTAGAAAGTTTCATTTTTTACGATTAATAAGGAATCTTTGAAGGATCAAGAAATAAAATTTAAAGGATACTTTAATTTTATAATTAATGATTACAGTACGAATTGTTTAAGGGTACTTTTAAATTACTTTTCAAATTAAACTAAATAATTTATTCATTTCTTAAAGATAAATTAGAATTTCTTAAAGTATCTATAGATGCTTTATATTTATTATTAAATTATTTTAATTCTTCTAATTATTCTTCATTACAATTTTCATCTGAAGATGAAGAAGACCTTTCTTCATCTAACTAACCTAAAACTATACTTGCATTAGTTTGAATAGCCACCTAATGTAAATGAGTTGAATCGTCAGAAGAACAATAATCCGAATTAAATTAATATCCTGAGAAATGCTATACTTTGAAAGTATAAGATCGATTTGAACTATCAAATTTGATAAATTCAATATTTTTCCCTTCTGCTTAATATTTAAGATTTTATTCAAATTTCTCATTATCATTGATTTTTAGATTAGCAGGTAAGTTGAATGTAATTTCGCATTCTTTATTTAATTTATTTCCATTATCTGGCTTCAGATAATCATGCATAATCTCAGAGTCATACAGATTGATGCATTCTTGAGTTAATTCAACAATTTTATCAAGGTCCAAATAAAGTAAATTACAGGGAGTCAACCAACGAACTTGGCCAAATTAATTAGAAATACAAAAATCTTATACACTAGATAATTCTTATTCAGTTTTTTAATCAAAATTAACGTTACATAAATAACCTGGTTTTGTAAGTTTTGGTTTAATTGTACAAAAATACTCAAATGTAATATATCTTGGACATTTATCTAAATATATTGTATCATCAAGAATAAAGTCTTATCCAGTTTTAATTCTTACCATCTAAAAGTATTAATATCTTTATTTTCCAAAAATATTTTATTCAGATAATATATTTTCTATAAAGAATTTAACATGCTCAATTCTACTTTTTGGTTTGAATGATTATGTAATTGTTGGAAATTATTTATCACTTTCTAAAAATTTTATAATAATATGTAAAGTATTATCTTACGTTTCATAATTAGAAATCTAACTACTATTATATTCTACAATATGCGATCTTTGTAAACTAGAATTCATTTTATTGTAATTAATAGACGATTTTCCAGTTCTTGAAATAGAAAATAGCGAGGGTGACTTGCTTTTATTAGCTCTAACCGATGTTGATTAATTTAAAATTCTTTCTCTTTACTATCTAATTTATTAATTCTGTCTTTCATGCTCTTATATAATTAATTCTTGTTATTCAAAATGTTATTCCTCATTTTTTTGTAGTTCTTAGAATTGTTGATATTTTTATTTCAAAACATCTGCATAGGTTTATAAAATATCGGCTGCATCTTTAACTTTTTCAAATTGTTAAAGTTAAGGATACATTATTTATTGCTAGCTTTAAGATTATAATATAGATTAATAATACGGGGATTGTGAATAGTTCATAAGATTAGGATATAAACTAGGTTATCCGTATATAAAAGGTTATCCATACCCATTACTATATCCAAATAAATTTGGTTAAGAGAAGATGTTATTTTAGGGATATAAATTATTTTGAGGAAATAAAGAAGATTAATTGTATAAATTAAAGCTTTATTGTTGTGGCTATTAAAATATGTTAGGCTGATTGTTTTAGGCAAAAATGTTATTGTTAGGGGTTTATGAAAAAAGATTATTTGTAGTATTTGGAGTAGTTGATTATTTAAAAATATTATTATTGTTATTATTTGAAGAGTTAAAAATATTATTTTAATTATTTGGCTGTTAGAATATATTCATACTGTTATTTGATTATTGTTAAAATAGCTGATTTTATTAGTTTGAAGTATTATTAAATATATTATCTGATGTTGATTAAGTTTAGAAGACATTTTTTGTATTATTTTGATTAAAGATATTATTAGAACTATATGTAGTACTTTGGTAATTATTAGTTGAACTATTATTCCATGAATTTCTATAATTTTAAAAAAATTAAGGTGGTTATAGGGCTAATATTTAGTCAATAATTTACTTTAAGAATTAACATTAGTTATCAATTTTGGATTGAAAAGACCTTGGCTACAAGCATTTTAAATCATTGATTAATGTGAACGTTGAATTTGCTATGATCGAATTAGAAAATAATCTTCCAATCTCACCATCATTAAAGTCTTTATTGATTTACTACAAATACATTACCATTCCTTTATATTCTTATTAAGCAATAATAGTTGTAGAATACTGAGGACCAAAACTTTATGAATCATTTGGAATATAGTCTAATTTTATTTGTTAAAATTAAGCTCTGTATGAACCTTCCACTCTCGTACTAATTAATTTCAATTAACACATACTTCTTTTGTTAATTCCAATTACTATTACTGTTTGTGTTTTAAAATAAATTAATTGCCATATATTTATTTAATTAATCAAATTCTTTAGAAAAAAATAAATTAAAACTGACATTCCTTATTATTTTGAAAATTGTGTTTCAATCTGCTTTTGATAGATTATTGTGAGATCTTGGATTAGTTAATAGATTTTGATATTTTAAATTATATGAAAAGAAATTAAAATTTTTTAATTATAAATTAAATAAATGAAAATTCTCAAATTTTTTTGAATGAGAAACTTAAGAAAACAATAGCTCTCCATTTTTACTCAAATGCTCATGAGAATTATCATTTTAATATTCCTCCACCTTCATTTAATCTTATTAATGTAATTTCGATGTAATCTAAATTTCCTTGACGTATTATATTATTAACTAAAAAATTTTTCTCCACCTTAAAAACATATTTTATGTTTAGCTCAATAAATTAGAGTTGCAAACAAATTCATAGTTGCGAAGGAGAGCTTTCAGCAAAGATGTGAATTGATTGTGATTGATGAAGCATAAAAGGTTTCCGCAATTTTCAGTTTAAATTTTTTACACTATATTTCATTTTATTCCACAGATTATCAATAATTAAAATTTAGTTTTCATTGAACAAGAAAGAACTTTCTGTTATTGCTAATTGCAACAAATATTTATGTTCTGTTATGGTTTAAGCAGTGCAAATATTTAAAATTCTTATCTTTGTTCCAAATTAGATTAATTAGATTCCAAATAATTATACTGATTGAGATTTTTAACCCAAATAATAATGTTATCATTGAAGTATTCATTTTTTTTATTTAATAACCTGTTATCAAACTTATAATTTTATTGTCAACTATTATTTCGTATTTTTCTTCTCATTTTTCTGTCAGGTAAAGAATATGATTAAATCTCTGCCTATATCCCAATTTTTATTCATACTACAAACCTGTTGTAATTTACGATTATTTTTTAATTTTTCTATAACTCAAAATAATATTCTTAATTAAAAATTTTTTGGATAGGAAACATATGAGAGGGTTTGGATAACCAAAGTACATAATACGACCCCTATATGTTAACTAAACAAAGTAGATACATGGTCGCCATTATTATGGTGTAATTTTAACTAGGTTGAATCGGAATGAGGCAGGTAGAGATTATGGATGAAGAATGAGCATAAGCAGACTATAATTTATGGGCGATAGGCTAACTGATTTAACTATCAATTATTTACACCACCTTATTCAAATGATATTTAAGAGTAGGTAAAACATACATTTATTTAAATGTTTTAGTAGTTTATTAAATTAACAAAGATAATTGCATTTATTGTTCATATTAGTGCTTATGTTTGGCATGGAATTGTTTTCTGTATTAATGTTGCTAATTCACTTCTAAATATTTTCTCTTGTATTGTAGTAATTTAACCTATTTGAGAAAAGCTAGGAATAGCTATTCTTGACCCTTAATAAATCCTGAATAGATTTTGATCAATCCCAAGACTAGATATTTTAGTTTCAATATAATCAATATCATTGTATTTGGGTCATTGTGCCTACCAAAAAAACATAACTAAATATCAATAGCTTTATAAAATGAGCCTAACTAATTGTTTATATAGACTTAAGCACGATATAGTAGATATGCGATATAGTTTAAATGTGGCTTAGCTGTTTCAAGCACCTTAATCTCAAGTGGTTCAAAGTGTTTTAAATAATGTGGGTTTAGAGCTTGAGGGAATGGAGTATAATTATTGATATAGATATTAATTGGAGCGCATTATCTAGAGCTGATTTGTCAACTTAATTTTTGAAAATTAAGGAAAAAGCTTGAAAATGAATAAGTATTATATTATAATGTAATAAGTTGTATTTTATTTTACTTTTAATTAATTTTAGAGATGATTACTTCAACCATATTTATTTTATAGATAGTAATTATTCCAAGAAGGTAAAAAAAATTTAACATCAAGAAGATATGGTACAGATTTCTATATTTGGAATAGAAGGATACTTAAGAGTGATGGTACTGGTAGTAAATTTATATTATTTTAATAATCCAATTAGTTTTAGATAAGATTTAAGACATGTTTTAAAACAGAATTATTATAAATAATTTATCTAAGTCGCATAACTAATTTATTGGTAAGAAAAAATTGTTCTTATGAAACTTTTTATGAGACTTAACTCGTCTGTGTAAAGCCATGATTAAAATCCTGTAATGGATATTGTAATTCTTGCAATAATTTATTTCTTAAATTTCCAATTTTCAATATTCTTTTTATATTACTTTATAAATTTAAATTTCTATTTGAGCTTCATCGTATGTTGATTTCCTTAACAATACTAGAATCCATTCATATCCAAAAATGATAGAAGAGGAACAATATACTTAAATTCTTCTCTATTTCATTCTCTCCATAGTACTGTAAACAATGAAATAAAATAATCTTTTCAGATTTTAAAGTAGTTCCATCTGGTGAGAAGCATACTGATACGACATAATGTTCATGACCATCTGATTTGCCTTTTTATTATCCTGTTTTAACATCCCATAATCTGATTGACTTATCACTACTACCAGATGCTAAAGTAGTTCCATCTGGTGAGAAGCATACTGATCGTACATAAATACTATGACCATCTAATTTGGCTTTTTATTATCCTGTTTTAACATCACATAATCTGATTGACTTATCATCACTACCAGATGCAAAAAAAAAAAAAAAAAAAAAANTAAAACATACATTTATTTAAATGTTTTAGTAGTTTATTAAATTAACAAAGATAATTGCATTTATTGTTCATATTAGTGCTTATGTTTGGCATGGAATTGTTTTCTGTATTAATGTTGCTAATTCACTTCTAAATATTTTCTCTTGTATTGTAGTAATTTAACCTATTTGAGAAAAGCTAGGAATAGCTATTCTTGACCCTTAATAAATCCTGAATAGATTTTGATCAATCCCAAGACTAGATATTTTAGTTTCAATATAATCAATATCATTGTATTTGGGTCATTGTGCCTACCAAAAAAACATAACTAAATATCAATAGCTTTATAAAATGAGCCTAACTAATTGTTTATATAGACTTAAGCACGATATAGTAGATATGCGATATAGTTTAAATGTGGCTTAGCTGTTTCAAGCACCTTAATCTCAAGTGGTTCAAAGTGTTTTAAATAATGTGGGTTTAGAGCTTGAGGGAATGGAGTATAATTATTGATATAGATATTAATTGGAGCGCATTATCTAGAGCTGATTTGTCAACTTAATTTTTGAAAATTAAGGAAAAAGCTTGAAAATGAATAAGTATTATATTATAATGTAATAAGTTGTATTTTATTTTACTTTTAATTAATTTTAGAGATGATTACTTCAACCATATTTATTTTATAGATAGTAATTATTCCAAGAAGGTAAAAAAAATTTAACATCAAGAAGATATGGTACAGATTTCTATATTTGGAATAGAAGGATACTTAAGAGTGATGGTACTGGTAGTAAATTTATATTATTTTAATAATCCAATTAGTTTTAGATAAGATTTAAGACATGTTTTAAAACAGAATTATTATAAATAATTTATCTAAGTCGCATAACTAATTTATTGGTAAGAAAAAATTGTTCTTATGAAACTTTTTATGAGACTTAACTCGTCTGTGTAAAGCCATGATTAAAATCCTGTAATGGATATTGTAATTCTTGCAATAATTTATTTCTTAAATTTCCAATTTTCAATATTCTTTTTATATTACTTTATAAATTTAAATTTCTATTTGAGCTTCATCGTATGTTGATTTCCTTAACAATACTAGAATCCATTCATATCCAAAAATGATAGAAGAGGAACAATATACTTAAATTCTTCTCTATTTCATTCTCTCCATAGTACTGTAAACAATGAAATAAAATAATCTTTTCAGATTTTAAAGTAGTTCCATCTGGTGAGAAGCATACTGATACGACATAATGTTCATGACCATCTGATTTGCCTTTTTATTATCCTGTTTTAACATCCCATAATCTGATTGACTTATCACTA
>CAJJDN010000007.1:0-22209 GCA_905182985.1 Paramecium sonneborni
AACCCCAAACCCAACCCCAACCCCAAACCCAACCCCAAACCCTTTTGAAGACAAAAAGGCTGCTGTTAAAAGATAAAAATAGCTCAAACTTTTAAGAAGCTAAGGCATGAGGGTCAAAATAGAGGGACGACCTCTCAAAATAAAAAGAACATATTTTAAACCTTCTAGCTATTTATTAAAAGGTAGTTTATTAATAAATAATTTTTTAAATATGTGATTAAAATTTTTCTTTAATCTAAAATCAATTGACAGTCTTAAAAACCAAAAATGAAATTTGTTCATCTAATTTAACTTTTTATTATCCTGCTATCTCTCCTAAAATAATATAATGATTCAGCAATTTAAAAAATCCTGAAGTTTATAAATTGTACATGGAAAGCATAAGAAAAGGAAATAATAAATATAGCATATTCATTAGATACTTTAAATAGATTTGAGGAAGCTTTATCATATGCAAATTCATTACATACATCCTTGATATAGAAGAATCCTTTAGAATTAATTTAAATAACGTAAAATAAGAACAATTGATGTTTTTATTGACTAGATTTTTTGACAAGTAATTTAAATAGATTTTAAGATTTTTTTTATATAAAAAAAAGCAGTTTTTTTTTTGCCAACTTTTCAACTTCGATTTGATAATTTTTGATGCCCCATATGAATTTCGGATAAAAAAAAAGGTGGAAATTTGACAGATAAGGAGAAGTACAACACGTGCTCAGAATAGCTTTAATTAGCCTAAGGGAAGGAGATTTTTACTCTTAGCAAACTTTTATAATATAGACGAACCAGAAAAAACAGAGATTGGTTACTCACAAAATGTGTGGAACCATTTTAGGGACTTAGAGACTGCTAATGGATATGGGATTAAGTTAGATGGGGAAAAGGTACAAAGCAACTAGGGTTTTTTCGAAGGCTTATATGAAAAGTTTGGATTCTCTAAAGGGAAAGTAATACTCACAAGAATCAAGCCTTTAAAGGCACACTTTGAGGATCTTTTTTGCAGAATTTAGGAAAGGATGAAGAGACAACAATATATTAAAAAAAAATTGTTAAAAATATGTTTTTTTATTATATTAGTTAATATTGAAAATCTGTTTATATATTATGACAAGCCAAATTAGATGATTATGATAATTGGGTTTAATTAGTATGTTCTTTGAGGATGGAACTACTTTAACTTAAGGTGTGACTTATTAGGTAAGCCAAATTGTGACTTATTTTGTTGAGTGAAATTTATAGTTTTCTGATTTTTAATTTTGTTTTATTTTAAAAAAGGATTTGACATTTTTTTAAATTTATCTTAATATTTTAACAATTTTTGCTCTAAGGATTCTACATCTATTTACTAAATATAAATATTAAGTGTTGTATAATGGTAAATTTTGGAGTTTAAAATGAAAAGTTTTTTTTAAACAATGATGAAGGAAATCAATTTTATTTTATTTTTCTTTTATTTGTCACCCAAATTCAAACTTTTTAATTAAATTATGACTGAGGTACTTCTGAAAGGCCAATACTTGAATGTTACGCCATCATTCGGATTACTTTTATTCTAGGAATAATTTCTGCTTCATCCTGATGTGCTTTCTTTCTTTTTTTTACGCTTTTTTTTTTTAAGGATGAGATGGGAAAATAAAAAAATAATCTTGGTCGAAAAGTTCCCCGATATCTCCATCAACAAAATAGATTTTATTGTCGATTGGTTCAATTTATATTATTAACATAATTATAATTAAGGAATTCTCACAGATGAAAAGCTCGTTTAAATTAAGATTCCAATAAATCTGAATAAGCCTCAGATAAACTGGATTTTGCTCCTTCTTCATCATCAACAGCTTTCTAAGATTTATGCATGTATTTGATTTGGTGAGGTAATCAATCATACAATGAATTTATCATGTGGAAAAATTCTTGCTTCCTCTGATTAAACTCTAGGAAATATCTTACAAGGATAACGTTGTTACCAATCTACATCAAATCGAGTAATATTAGGGTACTCTTTGCGACAATTTTTGTATTAAAGTATTAAAGGAACAATGCAGTCAGATAATGTTCTAAAAATAAATTTATTATTTATTTTATAATTTAATTTTTGTAAAAACAAATTATTTTTGAAGTGGAGAGGGGTATTGAATATGTCTCAAAAGTCACATAATACTATATTTTCCAGGATGTTGAAACTGGTATATTTTATCTTGGATTATCCTTTTATAACTGTTTGAATAAAGTGGATTAATTTACTGAGAATTTAACAGGAGGGTGATTATGGAAGAGGAGATTTCTATGATTGCTGACATTCTAGAAATATATTTCTAAATCAAGCAGTCTTGTAATTGTAACCTGTAGCAATTCACAAATAAGTTTAAAGATTTGAATCCTTGATGAGAAAGAAGCTCAAAGAGTTATCTATTCTTCTGATTCATTATTTAAATTAATGATTTTTATTGGTTTTATATCAAAATTAAAAGATTTAAAGAAAATTTTTTTTTACATCTACATATTTATATGATTTATAAAAATTATCATTGTATAAAAGTTCTTTAAAACAAAGAGAAAAAGGGCCTTTCATATGCCTAAGATGGATTGTTGGCACAGTGTGTATCTATCAATCAAAATTCTCATTCACCACTATTATTATTTTTATTGTTATTATTACAAACACCCTATACACAATTTCAATTAAAGAAGTTCAAAAGACTAAAAAAAAACCCTATTTTGATTTGACATTATTATGAAAAATTCTAAGAGTCACAAAGGAAAAGATAAAGAGTTCTTTGGAGCTTTTTTAAAGTGGCTAAGATTTAAATTCTCCAAATATTTCACTGTTACTGAAACTCACAAGATAAATATTTAGCAAACTCAAAAAACTTTGGGTCCATATTAATCTTAAGTTTGATAAAGTATTTAATAGCGGGTTGAATCCTAAAAAGTCAGAAGGAAGTGTAAAAATTAAAGAATTTAAAGAACATTAAAGGAAGTAATGAATATAGAAAAAGTTATCAAGTATCTTCAATTTACCATTATAATTTTATTGGTTTTATTTATTTTAACAATTTATCCACAACTAAAGATCTCCATAAATTGTAAGGATCTCTCAGGATTATATGTAGTTATTAGATAAGAAAATTTTTTTGTCCTATAAAAATTTAAATTTATTCTTACAATTAAAATACCAAATTCAACACCAAGATTCTTAGACAAAACGAGAGGGCAAACCCCAAACCCAATTAATTATCGATTAAATATTTCAAAATATCAATCTGATAACTTATTTATCCAAATTTTAATAAATTTTAATGTATACAGAGCTTAATCGAGGTTTTTTTCAATTGCTCTCTNATCTTGGATTATCCTTTTATAACTGTTTGAATAAAGTGGATTAATTTACTGAGAATTTAACAGGAGGGTGATTATGGAAGAGGAGATTTCTATGATTGCTGACATTCTAGAAATATATTTCTAAATCAAGCAGTCTTGTAATTGTAACCTGTAGCAATTCACAAATAAGTTTAAAGATTTGAATCCTTGATGAGAAAGAAGCTCAAAGAGTTATCTATTCTTCTGATTCATTATTTAAATTAATGATTTTTATTGGTTTTATATCAAAATTAAAAGATTTAAAGAAAATTTTTTTTTACATCTACATATTTATATGATTTATAAAAATTATCATTGTATAAAAGTTCTTTAAAACAAAGAGAAAAAGGGCCTTTCATATGCCTAAGATGGATTGTTGGCACAGTGTGTATCTATCAATCAAAATTCTCATTCACCACTATTATTATTTTTATTGTTATTATTACAAACACCCTATACACAATTTCAATTAAAGAAGTTCAAAAGACTAAAAAAAAACCCTATTTTGATTTGACATTATTATGAAAAATTCTAAGAGTCACAAAGGAAAAGATAAAGAGTTCTTTGGAGCTTTTTTAAAGTGGCTAAGATTTAAATTCTCCAAATATTTCACTGTTACTGAAACTCACAAGATAAATATTTAGCAAACTCAAAAAACTTTGGGTCCATATTAATCTTAAGTTTGATAAAGTATTTAATAGCGGGTTGAATCCTAAAAAGTCAGAAGGAAGTGTAAAAATTAAAGAATTTAAAGAACATTAAAGGAAGTAATGAATATAGAAAAAGTTATCAAGTATCTTCAATTTACCATTATAATTTTATTGGTTTTATTTATTTTAACAATTTATCCACAACTAAAGATCTCCATAAATTGTAAGGATCTCTCAGGATTATATGTAGTTATTAGATAAGAAAATTTTTTTGTCCTATAAAAATTTAAATTTATTCTTACAATTAAAATACCAAATTCAACACCAAGATTCTTAGACAAAACGAGAGGGCAAACCCCAAACCCAATTAATTATCGATTAAATATTTCAAAATATCAATCTGATAACTTATTTATCCAAATTTTAATAAATTTTAATGTATACAGAGCTTAATCGAGGTTTTTTTCAATTGCTCTCTTTCAGCAAGGTTGATTTAAAACATTTCAAATTAAAAGACAAAAAAATATATTTTTTGATACCTGAATTTTGATTTTTCTATATTACCTTTTTGTTTTTCTCTTTTTTCTTGAGGTATTTTTCTAAAAAATAAAAGAAAATCAATGAATAAAGGAAAATCTGTAAAAATAAGATTATTTTTTGTTAAAATTAAATTTGAGCAATGAGTAGAAAACCAAAAATTTATAAATTGTAATGAAATTTTAATAAATAATTTCAAGAAAATCTAAATTAATATATCGACAATAAACTTATTAAGTTTAGTTGATATTTTAATACTTGAAAATAATTTTAAATACCATAAAAAACTTAAAATTCTAAAAAGTGTAGAAAATATTACTTGATAAAAGATTGGAGAATATTAGAATTTGAATTTGAAGGCTTAACATTAAAATAATTTTTTTTCATTTAAAAGTTTTCCATTTATCAAATTTAAATTCTTGTTTTCATTAAGCTTTTGGTGAATCCACCTGAATTCCAAAATGATAAATTTTTTATAATTGCATTATAATTATTATTAAAAAAGTTTTGCCTTATTATTAAAAAAGTTTTACATTAATTATCTATATAAAATTTGTAAAATGATTACTTAGGCAAAAATATCAATTGAACAAGATTACTAGAATATGAAAAAAAAAAGTATCTACAGACAAAGGCAAAAAAATCAATTTACAAAAGAGGACAATTTTCAAGAGAAATTTATTTAAAAATATGGATCCAATAAATTAAAATAGGTGGATTTTATAGAAGTTAGCTTACCAAAATCAATAACCATAGATAATATTTTTAGATTAAAATCAAATGTATAAATCCCTCGTAATGCGAATAATCAAAATTAACTCGGAGAACTCAATATTGATTTTTATTGTTATAATTATAAGATAAATAAAATTGACAGGAAAGGTAATAATGTTTTTATTACATTTGATCCAATTTAGAGATGCTTTACTCCAGTTGAAAATGTTGTTTAATTTTTAAGTAGAGGAGGTGAAGGATTGAAAAAATCTTTCGAGAAATTAAATTACAAGAAATTAGATTAATCACAATATTAAATAATCAATGAGAGCGATTTCTTTAATTTTTAGAATACACTTGATAAACCATATATTGGTTATATTTCTAAAGTGAGTGAAGATTAAGTAATTACCTAATAACGATTTATGAATGAACTCTATTTAAATATGATTGGAATTAATTCTGATATGCTGACCCATTATGCAATGGATACAGGCTATTTACCCATACCCCTATATTTTTCTGAAGACAATGTTAATTTATAATATTTAAGTAATTTCTTTACATTAAACACTTTCAATAAGTCTGTGAATTAAATGGAAGTTTGTAATTATAATGGCTAAAAATTTCCTGTTTAAATTACGTTTCACAATTATTATTGTTACAATGAAATTGAATAGTGCCATTATGAATATTTATTTTTTATAGGGGATGTGGATAAAAAATGGATATCAAAGTAAAAGGTTGAAGAGAATTATTTAAATTATTTTAATTTGAAAAGCGATCCATTTAAAAAACCTTAAATATACTATAATTCAACTAAAAGATGTGGATATAGAAATGTATGATATTAAATTATAAAATTAATATTATATTAATTAATGCATAAAAACAAAAATATTCAGATACATTATGATAAAATATTATCATTTATTAAATAAACCTTGTATCATAATAGCATTTCTAAAAATAAAATATGCATATATAATATTGAGTTTTTTCGAAATTCTTAAATTAACACAACACTTGGTGTTGTGAAAATATTAAAAATTCTTCTTGTCTTCATTTATTCAATTCTATGTTTCTATGTAATTTTAATGTTAACTATTTATTTATACTTCAATAGCATTATTGTTCCTTCATTGCATCCATAACATGAGTTATCATAAATCCGAAATATATAAGTTAAAATTTATTGAGAAGATATTTTGTAAAAAATTTTAATAATAAATTTAATAGTTTTTATTTTTCATTAAGAAGATTTTTTTTTTTCTTCTTTTTTAGTCAAATGAATATTATTTGAAAATAATTTCTAATAAATTAAGTTACTTCAATAAACTTTAATCATTTGATATAAGAAAATAAAATTATATTATCAAATTTTATCAAAATGTAATTTTCCCTCCTTTTTGGATTCTAGGATTCTTTCAATAAATACTAAAAATTGAAAAACCTGTTTAAATGATAAAATATGAATTTCTATATTTTATTAAAGCAATCTATAGGAAAATTAAAATAAATCTATAAGATTAAATATATTTTAAAGTGAGGTTGTTATATATAAAATGAATAAATTATTCAGTATGTAATCAGAATATAAAATAAATGTTTATAAGATATTTTCAATTTCAAATAATAAAATAATGAGTATTCATCTAATCCTTTATTGTCTAATTATACTTACATATTAATGCTCCAATTTAGTGGAGAATAAGCTTTTCATAACGTCGACTTAAAATGAAACGATTAAAATCCCTTTATCCTAATTATTTATTTCAAGCGATTATAGTAAAATCACATTTAAACCTGTTGTAAAATAATTCACAATAGCAAATCTGTTATAAGAAATAGAAAAGGTTTCAAATCATAAAGTTAATGGTTCAACAATTTCAATAAAAATGTTCAAATCAACAACAAGTTGTGAACCACAACATTAAATGGCCATTTTGCGCTATTATGAAGGTATATATTATTCTGAATATGACTTAATAAATTACTCTACTTTTCCAAATTTAGCTGCAGTATATCCAAGCACAGGGAAAAGAAATTCAAAATGTTTTGATATTGTTTTGATGAATACAATAATAATTACAGAATGTTCTGATGATGAAGGAGATTATTTTAGTATCCAAAAAATTAATTAATCCACATATAATTATTTGACTATTTAAAAGCCAAAAGATGCCTTTAGAAAATTAGATATGATTGATAAATATTTATTAAGAGGAAATGTCGATAAATTGGAATTATATTAAGAAAAAGAATAAACACTTGAATTCTTGGATATTTTAGATTCTGCTGCTTTAAGAATACTATTAAACTAAAAATATTTTTTACTTGAAATAAGAGATTTTTAAACTCATACAAATGGATAGATTAGCATATTGAATGCCTCTGGAGAATTAATTGTTTTATAGTATTTTAATAATTAATGGTAATTGATTAAAACTATTGATACAAAGATATCAACAGTTTATTCTTATGATTTTGATATCTATTTAGATACTTATGTTATCCTTTCAAAATAATACCTTTATTATAAAGCAATCACTAATTAAGAATTCATTGTAAATGTCGATTCTAAACCTTTTGATAAGGTATTTTTATAAAAAAGCTCAATTTTATTAGTTTAAGACAAGATTTTATCGCTTTATTCATAATAATTATATAAATCTTACTCAACAACTTTCTTCAATTCCAAATATTTGATCAATTCATTTCCAAGTTAGGATGGGTTTTTGATTATTGATGATGAATACTTTTACAAATATGCAATAAATAGTGAATATTCAATTTAATTTTCAGCAGACTCTCTGCCAATTGAAAAAGATTACCAAATGATTAAAATCCTTTAATCAGCCGATTGCGTTATTGAAATTTATTATATGGTTGTTAATTTTGAATCAACAGAAATATACTCATCTTAAGCACCGAAAGCTTTAATCGCTTCTGGAATATTTTAAGATAATTTGGAGGTTAAATTCAAGCCTATTTTTGAAGGATCAAACTTACAATATGAATTTAATGAGCAGAATATTTTAAATTTAAAAGTTGAATAATATTAAGGGATTGAAATCTTAAATGTAGGTGAGATAGAGAATGTTATTTACAGAAAATCTTTATCAAATTTAAATAATCCATATATATAGATTATTTAACAGCACAGCAATAGCTAAATAAGTGGATATACTTGCGAAGAATTATTATCATAGTTGAAATTAAAATGCCAACCTATTTTTACTAAGAGGTAATTTGATTAATTGTAAGATTCTGATAAATAACTTTGGTGGTTTAATTATGATTCTATATTCTTAGCAATCTTAAAAGATTCAACTATCACAATTTATTGTGTTTTTTATAACTAAAATAAATTTGATCTATTAACAACTATTAATTTAGATTCTAATGCTTAGAAAATTGCAACTGATGGTAATTACTTATTTGTTTAATGTTAATAATCAATTTAAATCTATACAGTATCTGTTAACAATAAGGCTATTTTAATTCAGAATAAAAATATTGATGGAGATATTTATGCATCTCCAGGATAACAGAATCTTCTTTTTATCGATTTACTAGGATAATTGAAGATCTATTCTTTGAACTAAGGAAAATTTAGTATGATTTGGTTTACAGAGATCAGTGATATTTATGAGAAAAAAAATTTAGTAATTTTTAGAAATCGATTCGCTAAATTAATCAAAACAAAAAATGAAGAAAAATATCTTGCAATCGTATATAATATTTAAAATTTAAATAATATCTACTTCGAGAAACATATTAAACTTAATAATAATTCTTCTTTAAAACTAACATAAATAGAAGTAAATCTTTAATAAAGCTTATTTTTTATAGTTGTTAATAATAATGAAAAATATAACTTATAAGGGTATAAAATTGATGATACAAGCTATAATTCTAAATTTATTAACCTTTATTACACATCTACAGCTCAATTCTCAATTACTAACCAATATTGCTTCATCACTGATTCAATAGAAAATAAACTAGTTTAAAAGAATTATTACATAACAGGGGATTAGTTTGTTTAATCTACATTAAAGGAGGGTTATTAATAGATTCAATACTCCAAAGAAATTAGTTTAACTGTTTAAATCAAAAATGATTTTTAAAGGGTAATCACCTAAATAATCCCAGCTCTAGTTGTTAATAGAGGTGTTTCAATATTTCAGACTAAAAATTTTTTCGATTTAAAATATAAAGCAGATGGCACTTAAAATCATTGCATAAATTTGGAATAATCTTGGTATAGTGGTTAAGTATTTGACATAATCTAGAACCAATCAGAAAAGCTACAGTATATAAAAACATTATCAAAAGAAATTGAAACTTTAGAGTTTAGCCCTTTTATATAGGAATTAAATTCTGATCAATTAGTTTAATTAATGGAGAATAAAATCATCTTAGTTTAAAAATCTGATTTGACTAAAAAAGAATTTAACCTGGATGAAACATACAAGATTAAATAATTATTAATTATTATAAATCAACTTATTTATGTTGAAGTTTAAAAAGGGGATTTAAATTATCTAAAAATCATAGCATGCATAGATTCTGATTGCAAATTATTAGATGATGAACTGACATTAACAACTAGAATTAATAAAGTTTATCTTCATGATAACAATTTCTTCATTTATTCATTTCCAGATATACAAGTATATGATACAAAGGGTGATCCTATAAAATTATCAGCATTCGAACAATTCTATAAATTTACGCTTTTTACATAACCATTTTATTTAGAATTTTATCATTTACACAATAATGTATACTCAGCTATCTCTGTTGATATTAGAGGAAATACTTATTTTAATAATCTAGAAATTTCTGAAACCTCTAAAGAAAATTAGATTTTTGCTTAAAATGTTATAAATATTCTAAAATTGAATAACTTATATGTAAATATCAATTCCATATGTGTGGGATTAAACTTAAGAAAAAATGATATAATAATTGTTTACAATAACATACCTACATTTGCATTTAAATTTGATTTTGACTGTACTAAAAAGAAATTATGTGATCTGAAGTCTTTTGAATTGAATGGTATTTTTTAATAATATGGAGAATGGACAATTTTTAATCTTTATCCCATAATATATTCAAATGAAAATATTTTATCTTTGGTTTATTGGGCATAAACACATTTTGAATTATTATTATTTGATCTTTAAACTGTAAGTAGCAAAGAAAACCCAAATTTAGCTATTGCCCATTTAATTACCCCTTAAAGTAAAATACCTGGTGAATTCCATTAAGTTTAGTCATTTGTATACAGGTAAAATGAATAACTCCATTTATTGGCATCGACAGATAACTATGATAGATTAACTCATTATAGATTGAAGAGATAGTCATAAATTTGTACTTCCGCTTATTCAGTTAATGATAGAATTAATTTAACTTTAAGTAATTCTTTCTCCAAAATTAATATTAATTTAAATATAACTATTTAAGAAGATAATCAAATCCCTCCTAATCCTTCTAATGATGATGAGGATAAATAGAGTTTTCCAATATGGATTATAATTTTAATCACTTTAGGTATATTGATGATTGGCATAGTTATTTTCTATTGGTGGAAAAAAAGCTAAATTAAAGTTGAAGAAGAAGAAATGTTATTAGCGTGATTTTTCATATTATTAATTTTATAATACCAAATTTATTTTCTTGTCTTAGATAGTTTTAGAATTTGAAAATTATTTTAAATATAAAAAATAATATAATAGAAATATGTTATAATAGAATAAGGAAAGCTTATTATTAATGCACAATAATATCAATTTAAAAATTAATGAGTAATGAAAATGCAGTTATAATAGACAATGGTTCATATGAATGCAAAGCTTAAATTGCAAATAAGGATTTTTCAAGATAGTAGCTTCGATCTATGGTTAAAGAACCAAAAAAAGGAAGTTATGAATGCACAGCATTTATATAAGAAACCTTTTCTTTAAAATATCCATTTGAAAATGGATTTGTAGTTGACATGGATAGTATTAGATTTATTAATTTAAGTAATGGAAAAAATTTGGGATCAAATTTTAATAAATGTTGTGGGGTCTAACCAAGATTAATATCCTGTGATATTATCAGTAGCTTAAGCATAACCTAAAAAATTTAAAGAAAAAGCAATTCAATTATTTTTTGAATCATATGATGTATCATCATTCTATTTAATAAGCGGAGCTACGCTTTAATTATACAATAGAGGAAAATTTACAGGAGTTGTAGTTGATTCAGGATATGGAATTACTTAATCAACTCCAATTTTTGATGGTTTCTCTCTCCCCCATACAATATGCAAAAATAATGTATCAGGAAGTGCTTTAACGGAATATTTCATTAGAATCATGACAGAATTAGGTGTATACTTTAATTCATATTCGGAATAAAATATTGCTAATCAAATAAAAGAATAATTTTGTTATGTATCAGAAAATTATGAAGTAGAGATTGAAAAATTTAATCATTGTTTACCGCATGAACTACCAGATGGAAATTGCATTTAAATAAGAGATTAAAGAATTAGATGTCCAGAATTATTATTCTAACCTCTACTTATTGGCTTGAATCAACCAGGTATTCATGAATTAATTATTTAATCAATCAAAAAATCAGATTTAGATTTAAGAAAATACTTATTTCAAAATATAATACTAGTTGGAGGAACCACTTAATTATTAGGATTTAATTAAAGATTGATAAATGAATTAACTAAACTAACCCCTTTATCAATAAAGCCCAAAATGGATGATTCATCAGATAAAATATTTTCTGTACTAGATGGTGCAAAATTACTTTTAGGAATAAGTTCATTCTAAAGTATGTGGATTGAAAGATCCTTATATGATGAATATGGACCAAGTATCGTAAACAGATATTGTTGGGGATGATATTTATTTTTAAATAATAATTATTATTTCTTTTCATCTGATTTATTGTTAAATGAATTTAAAGTACTCTTAATTTTAAATTAATTAAAGTATATATATACTCTAACTTGCAAAATTGAATGACATATATGTATCGTATTAAACTTATCTCACTACTAAACGAGAATCTTATTATTAAAATTTTAGTGGTTTGTAATATTTTGCAAAAATGTATTTAATTACTCATTTTATACATTGTTAAATTTTTAAACTCAGAAAATTGGTTTCATGAGAAAAAAAATAGGAAATTATTAAATTATAATTTATAAATCAAAATAATCTTTTCCGATTGGAACTTAATTAAGTAATTATTAAATAATTTAAGGACTATTGTTCTATCCAATATAAATTTTGTATAATATAAAAAAAATATTATGATTGTTTAATTGCTTTCAATAAAACAAGTAAATTAATGATTTTAATTATTTTTCAAATAAAAATAATGAAAATCAGATATATGTATTATGAGATGAAAACTGCATAAAATTCTTCTATAATAATGTCTGAGCTTAAATTTGGAATTTATTTTTATCCTTTAACACATAATCCATTTTAGTTCTCAAAATAGCATTCATTAAATCTACTATTACATTCATTTTAATCAATGATTTTCTCACATTACTTTACACATATTTCAATATTTTCTTAAGAGTTAATACTCCAATAACAACGATCTTAAGCTTATAAACAGGCTTGTTTTGTCAAAAAAGAGGAACAAAGAATAGAATTACATTTTCCATTTTGATAGAGACAAGTATTGGTTTATGAATTACATAAACATGATTCTATAATAGATTCACATTATTTGCAAATTAAGTCATTAAATAGAACACATGAATATCCATTAATTTCATTACCTTAACAAAGTGTATTAGATGAGCCGTACATCCTAAAATAATAAATAATGAAAAAATACTCGCAATATTGATTAGTACATATCTCTATATCATCTAATAAAGCATACTTCTACCAATTGCATTTAAGACCGTCAACTGCTGATAAATTACAAATGTTGGTAACTAATTCTCCATAGATTTCTGAGGTGATTTGACTACACCTAAGTAATTGTTGACAATTATTCTCTTAATCTAAATAACAACCCTCATTTAATTAGCATTCTGAAGCAGGATAGTCATCACATATCTTTTGTTTGCAGATTCCTTAATAATATATACAATTTGAATTTGAGCAATCTGAATATGGACATGATAAACTATAATTGTTTACAGTAACACAAAATTATCCAGCTTACAGACATGGCTAAGAATTTATATAAATTGTCTAACAAGAGTTTTTAGGATCAATAATATCTTCACATTTAATAGCTGGTTAACAACCATTCTTTAAACTCAAATAACAAGTTTTATAATCTATAATTGAATTACATTCGTCTTCCTTAAGATGATGGCATTATTTTTTAACACACTTTTAAATATCAATATCAAAATAGCAACGATTATTTTATTTGCATTCTGATATATTTATTAATTAACATCTTTCTACCTCCTAATCAGATTTACACTTGCAATTCAAATTATCCTGATTCCATAAACAAAGAGAATTAGTATGACAAAAATTTTTATTAATCCCATCAATATTACAATAATTCTCATTTATTAAAGGAGTTTAACATTTTAAATTTATTGAATCATAAGAACAGTTTTAATTTAACACTGATGCGCATGCTTTAGAATTTACTAAACTAATAAACATACAAATTTATGAAACCTCAGTAAAGGCCTGACATCTATTATCCTTAAAAATACAAGGTTCTTGTTCAATTTTAGAACAACCTAACAAATTCAAACCTTTACTATTGCATCTCAATGACCAAATATTGAATCTGCTTGTACATTTATTTTTTATTTAATCATACATACATGCTGTATTTCTAACCTTCAAAATGCATACTAATTCATTAACTACTAGTGGTGTATCGCATTCAATATAATCAAGTAATTCTTAACATTTCTGTCCATTCCAATATGTTGGAAGATTCTTATTGGAAATACAAGCCAATCTAGATATACCTGAAAAAAGTGTTTCGTTTGAAATATTCTCACAACTTTTTTTATCGAAATCATAACCACATGACAAATTAGGTAACATTTGACAAACATAAATTGATACATTTTAAAAATCAGAACATTTTTGTTAATTCGATAAAGTGAAATCTGTACAAGAATTTATCCATTAACATTATTTATTGGGAATTGATAAACATGTTATCTTACTAACTCCATCTTGTTAACATTATATTTCATCAATTGATTTTTCTACACAAGAATTGTATTCGTATACACAATTAATACTATTGTGAATACAAACATTTTTATTAACATTTTCCATTACGTTGAAAGATTAGTCCCAATCTTAACAAATAGAATCTCTCCATATACATTATTAGTCCTCATTAGTAATATTCAAACATCCCCAAATATTTAATTAATCAGTACAAAATAAAATACTGAAATCAATCACTTCTTTACATGATCCTTTCCAAATGCATGATTTATTTGGAATTCGAGATTTTTTACAATTTATTTCATTATGAAGATTTTCACAGGTACCTTGTAAAAGAGATGATTGAAGATTTGAATCTTGATGTTCTAATAATTCTGACATTGTTTTCCAACTATTGGCTTGTGATCTATCTTGGTTAGATACACATTACAATAGTTAAGAATCAAATATACATGGATCAATAGAGTTAAGACGACAAGCATTGTTATTAATATTAATTGGGAGCTATGTGCAATCAACTTAAACTGAAAGTGGTTTAAAGTCTACACATTTATTATCCAACCATTGACAATTAATTATATTGCTATTGAGACATTTACTTTCAGTTTTATATTAGAAGCAAGTATAATAGTTGCAGTAACTACAACTGTTATTTAGCCATATGCAATTTTCTGTAGATATTTCACAAGCCAAAGAATTATAATAATTAGAACAAGTATTAGGTTGTAAAAAGACTTTATTGCATGACATTTAAAATGGATCGTAATAGCAAGGTTCGACAGTAATAGCCTTACAAGCATTATGTGAATGAAGTATAGTGGCAGATTCACAAGATGTAACAACTTCATCAGCACATTCTTAAATTGATTGTTCCCACTTGCAAGTTTAACCAGGAGTTTGAATTGTTTCACATGCTGATTAATTTAACAACTCTATACATTTTACAATGTAAAGATTTGCATTATCACAATACCCTCCATCTCCAATTTAAATCCATTAACATGGTACAGTTGTTTATTATAAACACCCTTTCATATTCAATCCAAAAACATTACAGCTTGCCACTTTCATATTAATTTCTGTGCATTTATTTTTGTCATAATGTCTCACACAACTTTTTGTTATTGAACTCGAACATACACTGATTGATGTTGTTATTTCTATATTTTCAAGAGTACAATCTGTATCAATCATTTCATATACATCACAACTCTTCTTTTCTTTATTCCAAATACATCTGATATTTGATAGATGGACATTCTCACAAGCTCTTTGATTCAAATTCTTACATGAAATCATTCTTTTATTTTCATTTTTAAGTGTATTCAAGCATTTGCTATCGCTCCATTTACAACTCAATTCTTTTGTTAAATCACTTAGGCAGGCTTCTTTTGATAAATTTATGCAGCTTTATTGAATCTCATTAATTATTTTATGGCATTTAAAATATTCAAATTTCCATTAACCAACTTAATTAAGACATCCAAATTTATTTAATTATTCTACTAATCCCTTTATTTAACAATTTGATCCATTAAAATAACAAGTATTTCTTATCTGAGAACATTACTTTAAAGTTGTTCCTTAGCAAACTGTTGAATCATCATATTCTTTAATAAGTTTACATTTTTTATCTGTGAATGAATATTTACATTCTTCTTAATTCATTTATATACATGCACCATAACTTGATTAAAAGTTTAAAAGAGATTGGCAATCCGTTATTGATGTATTTTAAATATTTTTACAAGATTCATCCCAATAACATTAAAGGGAAGAATTTAAATGATGTAAATCTTCTAAACATAAACTTTCACTAAGTTATTCGCATGTTAAAGAGTCAAAATCTTTATCTTAATAACAAAAACCTAATCCACTTTTTGTATATCCATATATACAATTATCAAATTTAGTACAAGCATTATATGAATGAAATCCCTCGAGTGATGGACATGTTTCTTGATAAAAGTCTACACATTCATCATCTTCCCATGTACATGCAAATTATTTATTTTAAAGAATGCATTTATGTAAAGGATAAGAATAACAATACCAATAATTTTAAGTTTAATATATTGGTTAACATTTTTAATTGACATAAATACAATCATGATATTAACGACAAAATTCATAATTTGTTTATTCAAAAAAATCGCAATAATAGTTTGTATAAGGATGATGAAAACATTATCCATTTTTCAAAACACATTTTAAGTCCGAAGAATTGTTTAAACCACATTATGTCACTGAATCTTCACATAAAGTAGAAGCATAAAATTGACATTAATTTTCAATAAATTGACAATATTAATTTTGAATAGATCCACATGCAAATTAATTTAATGGACTATCACAAGTATATAGTTCAAAATTAGATATTTATTCTTCTTCTAAGCATGTTAATCCATTTGAAACAAAAAATTAGTTACTTGAGATCAAAGAGCAAGTATAATCACTTCCATATTATGTAGTATAATTTTAAGAAGTAGTACAAACATTACCATTCCAATAACATTTTAAAAATTAATAATAAGAACATGCAAATTAATTTAGATATTTGCAATTAGATATTATTTAATAAGATGCTAAATATTGACATTTCTAATTATAAAATGCACACCTATGATTTTAAGTATTTTGAATACATCCTAAATAAGATAATCCAATAGTATCACATTCTAAATCAGCATTAGTTGGTTTGGAGCATCCAGTAGATTCATCATAAAGACAACTATCATTAGCTCTAGAACAATGATTGGGATTTATTTCATTTTTTGAAAAATTTGTATTAATAGTTTGGCAAGATTGAGTCATATTATCAATCTATATACATTTCTTATCGATGATGAAATTATTGCTTGAAACATTATTTATAAGTTAACAATAGTTTCCATTNAGCAAACTGTTGAATCATCA
The DNA here is from genome assembly GCA_905182985.1 of Paramecium sonneborni. Taxonomy (NCBI): domain Eukaryota; phylum Ciliophora; class Oligohymenophorea; order Peniculida; family Parameciidae; genus Paramecium; species Paramecium sonneborni. The sequence continues at coordinate 17,381 of CAJJDN010000007.1, forward strand.
TATTCTTTAATAAGTTTACATTTTTTATCTGTGAATGAATATTTACATTCTTCTTAATTCATTTATATACATGCACCATAACTTGATTAAAAGTTTAAAAGAGATTGGCAATCCGTTATTGATGTATTTTAAATATTTTTACAAGATTCATCCCAATAACATTAAAGGGAAGAATTTAAATGATGTAAATCTTCTAAACATAAACTTTCACTAAGTTATTCGCATGTTAAAGAGTCAAAATCTTTATCTTAATAACAAAAACCTAATCCACTTTTTGTATATCCATATATACAATTATCAAATTTAGTACAAGCATTATATGAATGAAATCCCTCGAGTGATGGACATGTTTCTTGATAAAAGTCTACACATTCATCATCTTCCCATGTACATGCAAATTATTTATTTTAAAGAATGCATTTATGTAAAGGATAAGAATAACAATACCAATAATTTTAAGTTTAATATATTGGTTAACATTTTTAATTGACATAAATACAATCATGATATTAACGACAAAATTCATAATTTGTTTATTCAAAAAAATCGCAATAATAGTTTGTATAAGGATGATGAAAACATTATCCATTTTTCAAAACACATTTTAAGTCCGAAGAATTGTTTAAACCACATTATGTCACTGAATCTTCACATAAAGTAGAAGCATAAAATTGACATTAATTTTCAATAAATTGACAATATTAATTTTGAATAGATCCACATGCAAATTAATTTAATGGACTATCACAAGTATATAGTTCAAAATTAGATATTTATTCTTCTTCTAAGCATGTTAATCCATTTGAAACAAAAAATTAGTTACTTGAGATCAAAGAGCAAGTATAATCACTTCCATATTATGTAGTATAATTTTAAGAAGTAGTACAAACATTACCATTCCAATAACATTTTAAAAATTAATAATAAGAACATGCAAATTAATTTAGATATTTGCAATTAGATATTATTTAATAAGATGCTAAATATTGACATTTCTAATTATAAAATGCACACCTATGATTTTAAGTATTTTGAATACATCCTAAATAAGATAATCCAATAGTATCACATTCTAAATCAGCATTAGTTGGTTTGGAGCATCCAGTAGATTCATCATAAAGACAACTATCATTAGCTCTAGAACAATGATTGGGATTTATTTCATTTTTTGAAAAATTTGTATTAATAGTTTGGCAAGATTGAGTCATATTATCAATCTATATACATTTCTTATCGATGATGAAATTATTGCTTGAAACATTATTTATAAGTTAACAATAGTTTCCATTTGTCTAAACTCTGGTACAAGCTCTTAAATTAGCTTATGAACATTGTATAATATTTAAGAGTAGATAGGCATCCATAGAATCTTCAATTAAAGTAGTACATTTATGATTAATAAATGCACACATTTAAATATACTCTCCTTGTTAATTCAAACCGGTTAGACCATTACATCGATGTATGTTCATTTGTTCAGATTCTCCACAATCAATTAAGATAGTAGGATTGGATTAACATTAATTATCTATGTAAGTACAATAATTATCTTTAGTAAATTGTTTTGATACATCAGATACAAGTGCTTAACAAATTCTACTTGTAAAATTAGCATAATCAGAACAATTTAGAGAATACTGAGAATAGTTCTAACATTAATTTTAATTAGTATCCCAATAGCAATGCTACCCTTTTTTGATGATGGCCAAACAAGTTTTTTGATTAACGAAATTAGAATTGCAGTCTAGGTTTGATAATTAAATAGTATCATTTTCATTAAATTAAATGCATTACTTTGAATCCAAATCAAAATATGTGAAAGCATCCTAAACTTTTTAGCAACCGAATCTATTGATTAAAGGATCATAAGTAATTTATGTAAAAGCACTAGGAGTGTAACAGGAATTGATTGATAAATCATATAAGCATACTGTTGATTCAGATGAGTATAATTTACACACTTATGAATTTACATTTTAAAGAGATGAGCAAAGAATAGAATTAATATAAGACTCATCAATAGATTTACATTATCCGCCTAAAAATTAACAATATATTCCAGATTTCTATTTGGACACACATACTTCTTTGGAAAAGCCATATCCTTAACATCCAAAAGACTCGATATCCACTATATCTAATTCTTGACAAGAGTTGCTATCTTTATCAAATGTACAAACCAGATTTGATTTTGATACTTTAGATTTTTAACAAATTTTCTCATTAGCTAATACTTGCTCATTACAATTTAATTCTGCAACATCTTTTTCTAAGAGGGCTAAACATACTTATTGTTATTAATCCCATTTTTTAAAACCTGGTTAAGTGTAAATACATGAATATCTATTAATAAGAGTTAGATCATTTGCTTAAGATGTCAGAAAATAGCATTTTCCTTCACTTAGATTATATTCAGTGGGAATAGTTAAATGATATTTACAAAAATTTATGTTACTTATTTTTCTAAAGTAAAAATACCAATAATCAGGATTATCAGAATCTATTAAAGATCTTTAAGCTATTAAGATAGGTTATTCTAAAACATTCTTACATTCAAGACCATCCCAGAAACAAAGTTAATCACTTAAAGTTATTTATATACAAGATTTTGCATTAAAAGCTTAATTGCATTTCATAAGTTTTATTTATTGATCATTTATTCTATAACATCTTTACAATTCTTCATTCCATCCACATCGATCATTTAAGTATTTACAATACATTCTTTCAATGCCAATTTAATCACATCCATACTTAGGTGAACAAGTCTTTACTAAATCTATGTAAGTTGTTCCTAAGTATATACATCCTTTCACTGCCTCACAAGTATTTTAACTATTTAAAAAGAATCCAGAACAATTATTACTACATCTATTTGTATCTGTATCTATGTAATGTTCCTATAATTATTAGCATTATTTAACAGTACAATAACTATTTTCACAATCAGCTACATAATCTTACTCCAATTTTATACATGGATACTCATATTCATTTCCCATTATTTTACATCTTTTAAATTGTGAATCAAAATATATGCATTAATACTAATCTAATTATTTGCAGCTCAAATCAAATTCTATTAACTTTTCTTCCTTATTCAAATCAGACTTTATGAATTTCTTACAAACTCCATCTGAAAACACATATTCATCTGTTATAGAAGGATTTCTATTTAAATATTTACAATATATATGATTGATCCCTCTCTTCTCATCTGTCACTCTTATAAGATTTAAATAATCGCTGTCATTTTCAATCTCTAATGCTATACATCCCTCTCTTTATCTGTCAGATATCTACACTATTTTTATTTGTATCTATATCTTACAATTTGTACGTGTTATTGTTTTTGATTCTCTATATGTAAACCACACAAAAGTTCCATTCAAATGTCTATAATTATTCTGTAAAAAAACTGAATTAGGATCGTCGTAATTTATATTATTATCAATATCTAAACCCATCTCTTTTTTGAATTAATTGTCAGCCTCTGTGAATAAATTTGGAGTATATTATATCAAGTCCCATAAAATAGTACTGTGAATTATTAAATAATGTTCTATTAGATAACAAGCTGAAGCACTATATTATTATAAACCAAAGTCTTTTTAAATTTAATCCCATTAGTTTTGCTATAATAAATAACAATTTCCATCTTTCCAATAGCAAACCTGTTCTCGATTCTAAATTGATAAACATCCAAATTTAGATAAATTATTTTAACATTACTCCGTTTGAAAATTCGGAATTACTTCACATACTGTTTTAAAACGGCCTTATTTATAGAAGACTTAATACATCTAGCTAGTTCTCCTAACATATTTCCTATTTATTTAACACAACCTCTCCTATTCAAACTCAAACTACACCCAATTTAGTAATCATAAGTTATTTCACAAAGCCTTCTAATACTATCCCATTTACACTTTTCATCATCACTTTCAATGCAACTTTAATAACTTTATTTTTCTCTACATAAGTCAACACATTTTGTCTCGATAAATAACCATAAAAGTATCAATTAAAATTTCAAAGAAATCATTTTGTTATAATTTATAATTTTTCTTTTATTATCTAGCTCTTTAAAATTAAATATCTAAGATACATATATTAAATTTTTATTTATCAAACATAACACACAATCAAACGATGTTTCAATTATTAATATTCTTTTATAATAACAAAATCAAATCATAATATTTTAGCCAACTTAGTAACAAATTAAAAATGAAAAAATCATTAAATTATTATTTCAGAATTTTAGCATTCATAAATAATAAACATATTATTTTTAAGTAATTTAACAATTTAAAGAATTTTATTATTTTTCTTAATTGTCGATTATCATAAAAAAATTTAAAAGCTATTCCTATTAATAAAAATATAAAAATTATTAAACTGTATGTAGAAATAATTCTTTTATCAAATATCAAGTTATGTATTTTTTTTTATTTTGAAAAAAGAATTCAAGCAGCTACATAAATATGTCTTATATATATTTAAATCATTTTCAAATTTAATTTTATCAAATGAAAAAATCTAAAGTAAGTTCATTTAAGATTTTAATAAAAGTTTAGTGGTTTTAGTGCCTTAGGCTTTATGTCAACAACACTAAAACTCTACATAATAAGCAAAAAGAAGATCACTATTTTATATATTATTAATTAAAATTTTTTATTTTAATTTAATAATATATATGTCTTATGAATTGTAGAATTATCTAAAACAAGAAAAATTTTGTCTTTTAAAAAAATGCTAATACTTTAATATGCAAAAGAATTGCAAATTATTTTAAATGATTCATGATAAATTCTTACTACAATTAT
>CAJJDN010000007.1:23074-117442 GCA_905182985.1 Paramecium sonneborni
TAATTAGCATATTTATCAAAAACTAACAAAAAATGAATAAGCAGACAAAATTTTAAAAAAATTTTTAGTTGCTATGTATGATCAGTTTAGAAATGAGTTTAGAAATTACTATCAGAAATGAATAAGCTAATTTTTCTTTGGTCTAAATATTTTCTAAAAACTAATATTGTCATCTTAAATACCCTCATTCTATAAATTATTTCATAATCCAATAATATATCATCTTATAATTAAGGTCATTCTTCTCTTGGTCCCATAAATAGTTTATCCTTAGTAAACATCTCCTTTATTTTAAACTTTAATTTAGATTTTAAACACTAAAATCTTTAAATTATTGACCAGTGAGTCATTGGAGCTAAATTATATAACTTAAATATTTAAAACTTGAGCTTCATTAAGAATAATAATTTCTAATTCATAAATAAAATTTTAAAATGTATTATAAAACATCTTTATTGCAAGTATTATTTTTTTAATCTCTTCTACTCAAATTATTCATTTCTTATTCTAATTATCTAATTCTACATTGAGAAGAGTAGAAAATTCATTATTTATTTTTTAAATTGATTTTTTATTAAATTTGGATTAATTTAGGTTTCAATTTATTAATTCTATTTATTGATAAGTTGGAATAAGTTGAGAAACCTTTTTAAAGGAAAGTTAACTATAACTATGAGATCAGATCTATTTTTTAATTTTAACAGTATTAAATACAATACAAATGGCAAACAATTTGTTAAATGATAATATATTTGTTACATATTTAAATTTTATATTAAGTCGCTTAGTTCTAGTGCCAATAATTTACTAAAACAAAACCTTTAATGAAAACATTTATTGAATAGATAAAAGAAGAAAAGGTCATTCAATAAAATATCATGAATTAGAATTAAATAATTTATTTATTAAAAGGCAAGAAAGAGAAGAAATGATATTTGATAAAATACTCTATTAATTTTAAATATAATAATAATCAGTTAATGCTAAATAAAAGCTAAAACACTATGTAACTTTGTCAACTATGTAAAACTACGAGTTAGAACCCTATAAAGTTAATTTGCTCACATTCGCTTTGTTTAAAATGTGGAATAAAGATTTAGATATAAGAAAACACTAGGTAACCAATTAATCAACAAATAGTCAAATACAAAATAAATATAGGATTTAATGTCCAAAATGCAACAAAATGACACATACTTATGATATTATAAATTTATTATTAGAGAGCAATGAATTATATTTGATAACTGATTCTAGTGATATGCAAATGGAAGTCTTAAACGAAGTAATTGTTTTAGCTTATAAATAACAGAGTTAATTCTCATTGTAAAAAAATTAATAGGAGGCTATTTTTGGTCGAAGAGAATCTAATGCTTATTAAATGTCAGAAATTGTTTCGAAGAACTCATAAATTTTAAATGTATAGGCTATTAACAACAATCCTTAAAATGCTTTTAATCACAATTAGTTCAATAAAAAGAAACCGATTATTGGAAATGAAAAAACATCCCCAACAAAATAATTTTAGAAGCCTATGCAATAGAATCACTAAAAAAAATAATCATATTAAATTGCTCATCAAGAAATTGCTGTAGAATGTAATAAAAAAATTATTTTACAGGTAAGGCCAAAACATAAGCAAACACATCAAATGTTTAATAGTAAAAATTAAATGATTTTTTAAAGCCCAATCCTAATACTCCTGTTGCTACACCAACGACAACATCTACATAATTACTCTTTTAATAAACAGATATTAAGAATTCAGAAGTGTAACAAAAATAAAAGCAAAAAACATAAAATACTAATACAAACATCTATGTTTAAGAACATTAATAGAATTCTATAAATTCAAATTAATCTGATGTATTTCCACAACAGAATAAAAAAAATATTTTAAATAATCTGGAGAGTGTTTATCATCAATAATTTTAACATTAGATTAAAATGGTTGATAAATATAATGGGAATAATAAATAAATTTTATTTGATGATAAATAAAAAGGTGTAGCAGAATTAAATAAAGAAAAAGAAAATTAATTTTTGAAAGAAATATCTAAAGATTGTTAAAATTCGTCTAATTAAACTTCGGATAATTCAAGGAACAAGAGAGGTTCTAATGGTTTAATTTAAGATATTGAAGAAAATGCATCTGTTTCAATAATTCAATCATATTTTTAAATGGTTTAAAAGAATGTTGAATAATTGGAAAGAGATGTTTTAAATGCTTTAAATAGTAAATAAATTGATCCACAAGCAGTATATACTAAACTAAAGGTTTTAACTTCTAGAATTGGAAATAATGAAGGAGAGTTAGTTTAATCAATTAAGGTTATGCAAAAATTGTAATAAGAAGTATTAGGATTATCTACTCCTTCTCAACATAGAAAAACTAGTTCTTATTAAAATGCAAGTCACAGATATTCTAATAATAGCAATTATGGTAAATAAATAGAAAAAAGTGACTAAAGTGTAGGAGCGATGCCTTAGGAGTTAAAAATATATAAAAAATTCTTATGATTTATTATAATATATGGATATTCTGTTAATTCATAAGTCTAATTTAAAATGTTTCAATTCACAGGGATCGTTGATTTCGATCGCGGCTTTTTAAGATTACTTTATGAAATCCTTAACAGGCTTTTCATTCTTTCCATATTAGATTAAGCTCTAGAATAAAAATAGTGCGTACTTTTAGGTATTAATGAATTTCATTTTTTCTTTTTTGAACAAAGTTGTGATCCATGTTACCAAAGAGTCGTTTTTCAGGAAATTTGGCAAGTTGTTTTATCACCTCTTTATTCAACTTTGAATGAAGTCCTTCTAGAAGACTATATCGGGTTTAAAAAATCCAATATAATGATCCATATGTCACTTTAATTTAATAGATTGTGAATTGTTTATCAATAATTTTGTGGTTAATTACTTCTATTTAGTATTCACAATTCTAAATTATGATGAATGATTACTTATTAATCATATTATTTACTATTGAGTGACTGTTTAAGATTTTTATTTTTAGGTCTTTTTAAGAAGGACAATATGGGTAATTGATCATCAAGACCATTCAAGATTTATTAGTTTGAATTATTGTTTTGTTATTAAGTTTAGTTAGCCATTTTTGATGGTTATTAAATAAATGAAAATGGGAAAGGTTAGACAGATCTAAACTTTTTATTTAATTTAATATCATCTTGAAAATAAATTTTAGTATTTAAAGTGAATATAAATATATATAGACAGATTCTCTAAGAAATAGAAGACAAAATTAATGAATTAGAAATTTATATCTTATAATCAATATTAAATGAAACAACAAAAGAATAAGAATTTGTAATACATTATACTGGGATGGAAATAATTAAGAATTAGTATAATGATCATAGAGTTTAACTAAATTGATTAGTGAATAATTTAATTTATAAATGAGAAACAGATATTCATCTTCTCATTCTCAAGGGTTGAATGAATTAATCTAATATATCGATTATTAAGGAACATAAAGAGAAGGACTTAATAAATCTAATTCAATAGTGAACTTTTATCCAATAATGTTGCCTTCAATAAGTTAAGAAAGTCTTCTTTCCTCAGCTAGAAACACATCTCATTAATCAACAAAAACTTTAACTCGTAGAAGATTGAATAATCAAAGTCAATCGAGATTGTCACATCATACTAAAAAATCTGATTTAACTCCTTTAACAATAAGATCACATAGTCCTGTGAGTTAATTTTAATAGCAATATTTTGAAGCTATAAAGAATGATGATTGTTAATAAGCACTTAAAATATTAATTAATATGATGATTGTAACTGTTGATTCTGATAACTTGTGTTTGTTGATTAGAATATTTAAAGTTGCATCACTAACATTATAACATTTTAAAGAGTATGACAAATCTATTATCTATGCAAAAAATGCCATATTTTTAAGCGAGTTTGCTAGAGATTTCGAAACAATATAATGGGCATTACTACACTTAGGTATAATATGCAAATAATTATAAAAGTATGAAATTGGAAAAATCTTTATAAAAAAAGTATATAATTAATAATAATAGAGTCGATAGAATTTGCATGGTTCATGTAAAATAAAGATGAGGAATTAAGATGTTATGAAGAATTGGGGAAATTATGTTTTTTGAATCATGAAATAGATATAGCAAAAGAGTTACATGAGATGAGTATGACAGGTAATCAAAGAAATGATTCAATTTTGAATATTAGTAGAAATGGTATACAATAATTGATAAATAATTATCCTTAATAGTAATTTCAGATAGATCAAAATATATTGTCAAAAATAGTTGATTTCCCTTTTGTTATAAGATCAAATAAATAATAGACAGAATCTTAAAATAATTATCTAAAATAACAAAAGTTAGAATGTGTAATAATTGATAGAATGTATTTATAAAGTGTTGAAGAGATTCTTAATAAAGTTTTATAAAATCATCACTTTTTTTTTGAGATTCCTACACCAATCGATACATCTAAATAAGTAATCAAACATCAGTCAAGAAAAGAAAGAATTAAATCTACTTAAATGATTACTTGGATTAAATTGGCTATTTAGAAATAATAAAATCCAGAATATAAATTCTAAAATAAACCTCCTATTGAAAGAGTTGAAAAGAGAAAACTTACAATAGATTAAGCTGTGACTGAGAGAGTTAAGGAGAAAATCAGAAATAGTATGGAAATAATTTAAGATATTAAATGCATAAAACCAAAAAATGATGAAATAATTAGATTGACACATGAGAGAGATCATCATAGAATTTATGAACATTCTAAGAAAGAGCTTTTGAAATCTGCCAAATAGTGTTTCTTAAATAAAAACATAAAAGTTTCTTTTAGTTTGCTTATTTAATGACTTATTTTTAATTACTTTAATGATTCACTATAGAAATCTTCCAACCGTATACAGAAATGATATGGAAAACTATCAGATTCGTCGATTCGAGAAAGCCAGTGGTTTTAAGATATCTAAGAAAGTTTAGATGGGTAGAAGAAGAACAGTTAGAATTCAGCCATAATTATTAATGACTTCTTAGAAGTAGCACTTTGTAGAATTAGTAGCATTAAATGAAGAAAAATCTAAATATTTATTGTACAAAAGTGATATAAAAAAGGTTCAAATTTAATAAAAGAGGAAAAAGTTCTGAATCTCTTGGAGAAGGTACATTAAATAATAATGCATAATTGGTAATGTTATCACTCCCTTATTTTTGTACAAATCATAATAAAAGATAAACTATTATGAATAAATGGAAATAAATAATTTGGGGAGTGAGAATCATTTTGAGATATAAAAAGATTTTTAAGGAATAGGCCTTTTTTGATTAATTAAAAAGGCTACCAAAAAGAAGAAAACTTTCATCTCCAATATCTGGTTTTAAAAGTCCTAAGAAAAGAAGGTTGCCAGTAAAATCAAGCGATAATTATAATTTTACTATGACGACAAAAGAGTTGCCTTAGGACACAAGTCGTAGTAAAACAAGTCGTAAATTAAGAAATCAATTCTCAGAAAATTTCTAAAAATCTATTTACTATTAAAACTTGAAATAATAGGAGTAAAGATTAGAAAGACTAAGAACCAATAGTTTATATTAATTAATGAGTTCATAAGAAAAATAATCAATGATATCAACAAGAACTCAATCTGTTTTGATAAGAAAAATGAGGATAAAAAGGTAGACTATCTAATGATAACTTAATTTACTATGGTTTAACATATGATTTCATAATTTAAATAATATATATACTTAAATGAATAATTCCTTTTGTTAACGAAATCTTTTACAAAATTTTGTTTTGGATAGTGGAGTATACCGAATAAATGCTAATCAACCAATTTTGACATCTAGATAATCAAGAATACCATCATTTAAAAAAGCTCAGCCTGTTTCAACACCATCTTCTCCGAGAGAGTAAAAAGCAATGTGGAAAACAAATATTTGCTTTTAAAATGATTAATCTTTAATTTCTAATAAAGATAAAAGTCCAGATTCAAAAAGTTAAAGGAAAAGTATTAGTCCTTAACTATATTCAATAACTCGAAAGCCTATTTAATTATAATTAGGTGCTGTTGAAAAAGTGTTGATTCAGCATCCTAAATCAAAAGAAAGGAGAATTATTAGAAACTCTATATACTCTAGACCAACATCAAGATTAATAGAAGATACTCGAATAGTATAATAGGCATCAACAGATATTGAAATTAATAGAAACAGTTTTAAATATCATTATATACTTGGAAAAGGGGGATTTGGGAAAGTTTGGAAAGTTGAATTAATAAAAGCACGTAAATTGTATGCAATGAAGGAAATGAGTAAAGCAAAGTAAAATATATAATTAGAATAGGGTAATGGCTAAGAAATCTGTAAATTCTGTAATGAATGAACGTTTATTATTATGTCAATTAAAACATCCTTTTATAGCAAATATTCATTATGCTTTTTAGGATAGAGAACATTTATATTTAGTAATGGATTTATTAACTGGAGGAGATCTGAGATATCATATTGGTAAAATGAGAAGATTTAGTGAATAACATACAAGTAATATAGATTTCAATTAAAAATAGAATTTATAATTGGAAGTATTCTTTTAGCTTTGGAATACTTACATTCTAATGGGATAATTCATAGAGATATAAAACCTGAGAATATTGTATTAGATAAGAATGGATACCCAAGACTTACTGATTTTGGTATTGCAAGAATTATAAAACCTGAAAATTCATAAGAAACAAGTGGCACTCCTGGTTATATGGGTATTATATTTGAAATAGTTTAATAGCTCCAGAAGTTATGTTTAAATAAAATCATAATATAGGAGTTGATCATTTTGCATTGGGTGTTATGATGTATGAATTTATGATGGGTAAGAGACCTTATCTTGGAAAAACTAGAAAAGATATAAGAGATGCTATTATATCTAAATAAATACATTTAAAAAAAAATGATTTACCTTTAGGTTGGTCATTAGAAGCAGCTGATCTTACAAATTAATTATTGTCTAGAAAACCTTAAATTAGAATTGGATCAAGAGGAACTGACTAAATCTGTTCTCATTAATGGTTTGAAGGATTTCCATGGAAGAATTTATATGATAAATAATTGCCTTCTCCTTTTAAAATTATTAAGTCTTGTGAGTAAAGTTATGTTAGAGAAATTTCATCAGAACATGATTCATTAGATTAAGAAATTTAAGAGAATTCTGTCTTATTAAGATAAGAAACTATTCAAAATCTCTTTATTAATTATTCATTTATAAAAGAACAATAAATTACACTTAAGAGATTCTGAATAAATTATATTTTTTATTTTTTTTTGATTTATGTAATAGTAAAGAAAATTTAGTACAGATTCTAAATATATGGATTTAGACATTGTTTAAGAATATATAAAATAAGATTTGGATTAAAATGAGTATTTTCGTTAAGAGCATGATATTGATTTTGATATTCCAGAGTAAGATGAATATTTTGATTGTCTTGATTCTATTGATGAGCCTCCCTAAATTGAACGTTTTAATTAAATTACATTACATACTATGAAAATTGATAGAAAATAAAGAGTAAATGATGAATTGATATAATCCCCTTTAGAGAAGGAAGATTAATTATAATTATCAATAGAATCATTGGAGGAAGAATTTTAATATTAAGATGAAATGTATGATATAAAGTAAATTGAAATTGATAAACGTAAGGTTATTTCAATATTTACTCTAAAACAAGACTTCTTTGATAATCAACATAATCATACTCAATTTCTAAAGAATGTTGAATTGCTTAGGTCAAAAAACTCTCATTTAGAAGAATTCTATACCTATATTAAAGAATTAGGATTAGGTTGTGGATTTAGTCTGGATTAAATTAGATATGAATTACTTTAAAAATTTATATCTGGTTTAGTTGATATAGTTAAATATATTGATGATGTAAATATTAATTAGCATTATTAGATGTTTAGATTTCAAAGCAAATGGTTAGAAAGAGAACCTATTATTACATTATAAAATATATTCTAAGCATTTTCATTTTAATGGGAGAGGTTCTAAGATTATACTACTGCATTAATTGATAGATCAGCAATCAGTAAAATTAAAACTAACAATAAAATTATAGATTACGATTCTTTATAATTTAAAAAAGGTATTGATTTTTGTTTAACTTAAATTGATGAATAATAATATGATGGTGCTGATTTCAATATATAATAAAGTACTTAAGAAAGTTTGATCCTTTTTAAAGTTTTTGAATTGCTAAGATTAAATGAACACTTTTTACATATAAGTAGATAAAATTAAAAAGCAAAAAGAATTATTAATTACTTTACAAAATGTAGATCTCGTATAAAACTTTATTTTCTCTTAAAAAATAAAGTCAAGTTCTAATTTAAAACCAAACGAAAATCTTAAATGTCTTTACATCATAATACTACTGAAAAATATCTTTTCATTGATCCAAATTATGTTACAATAGAAAATACAGTAAATATAATACAAGAAATTTCTTAGCTGAACTAAATGAAAATTAGGAAATAAGGATATGTTTCTAAAAATTTAAATTCATAATTCAATACTATTAAAGATTATGATTACTATTAATGATTATAATATAAATATATTTATAATGATTGCTCCAAAATACATAGAGCAAAATATAATCAATTCCATTTGTTAATATCAAAGATTCAAGTCTCATCGAGATAGAGTTTAGATGATAGCTAGTGATAGAAGTTCATCAAAAAAGGTATAATTACACAATATTAGTAATTTCATATGGATTCAAATAAATTACAGAAAATTAAGTTTAATCAATATAATAGTAAAGCATCTATTTAACAAATGAAAGATAAAGTTTTGTATTAAGAAAATAGCAAAATACTAGATAGAATTATTAAAATTAAACCATCTACTAGATAACATTCAGCAAGTTCTATAAGATCATTGAATTTACCAAAGAGGAAAAAAGAAGCTATGAAAATAGTAGATGAAAATTAAAAGTTGATGAAGAGATTGTAATCCACTCAAGGAACATTTAAGAACAAAGATACTTTAATGCGTGATTTTAGGAGGTACCCAAGAAAATGATTAAGAGAACTCAAGAACTTAAGTTTCGTATTTCCAGAACAGACAACAAATAGAGAATTTCAAAGTTTGCATAAAGTCTATCACAAAAAAAGACCAAAACTAACGGCCTTAATTAATTAACTTAATTATAGAGATTGCGTATAGAACCGTAAAGAAAGACGATGCCAAAATTATAATAAAATCATTTATTCGGTTTTTCATAGTGACTAATATAATATATTTAAATACCCAAATTCTGAAGGCAATCTATATGCTCCAGGACCAGGAGATTCAGCTCTAATTTTAGTCAATTCTCTCTTTGTTTTTGTAAAGATTGTTGATTTAATATCTACAAATTTGGAACAATAATATAAGCCTTTTGGATCAATATCTCCTAAATGAGCATAATCTCCAGGTCCTGGTGAAGGATCTTTAGCTGGTGAAAAACGAAAACTTTTTGATTTTTAAGGAGAAAGTATAATAGCTCCAGAACTAGATTATTATTAATAATTATACTCTCTAAATTTACTAATTTTATATTTTCCTGTTTCATTTAATGCTGAAGGTAAATCATATTAACCTCTAAAAATATATAAAATAATACGGTCCTGGTTTTTTATCTTTATCTTTTTAACTCTCTGTTCTCATTCTTATTGTATATTTAATAGGAGATCTTGTATTTTGAGATTCATATTCTCCAGGTCCTGGTGTTTTTTATATTAGTCCAATGAAAATACCTTCATATTTATTACTTTTCTAAGATGAATAGTTTTTATATCTACATCTCTTCCAACTGGCATAGTCCAACCATTAGTTACATTAAGAGTAGTCTTTATCTCATAATTATTAGGTCCTGGATTTATACTTTCTTATTAAAAATTTAATTTCTATCCATATCCTATTCCAGCACTACGTTTACTCATCATTGAAGGAATATTATATATATTGGGACATCTAATTATAAACTGCCTGTTGTTACGGTTTATCCTTAAACTCTTTAAAACGATTAGCTTTTGGAAATGAATACAATGCTTTGGATATTGATTTATTTAATGGGGATCTATTTATTTATTCAAATGAGGCATTCATATAAAATTATATTTAATATTTATAAATTTATCTATTATATTTATTATGTGCATTCTTTGTAATTATTATCATTCTACTTTATAGTTTGACAAAGTACATAATGTTAGTGAATCAAAATCACTCCTATATACCAATGTATTATTCGAATTAAAATACAAAATCAGACTTTCTATTGATGCTGAAATAAGTAAATCTGTTGGTTCTTATTTTAAGTTATTTTCTTAATCATTTTATTTGACTGCAATATTAAATAATTAAATCACAACAGTATGTTAATAATTCTAATATGGAATTGCAAAAATATTATTATTAATTCTTATTGAAGAAAATGGATTCCAATCCTTATATTTACTTAATGTTGTAGATAAACTAAGATAAGAGTTATTTAATAAATATTCAAATTAATAACTACTATCAGCATAAGTCTATAAAACAAATTATGTCATATTTTAAGATGCTTTTAGTTAAGCTACTTATCTAAATCTAGCTGAATAAGGAATATAATAGCTAGATTTTACATTAATGATTCCATTATTAAATGGAATTAAATTATTCGATCTTTATATTGCATCAGCCCAAAATACACCAAGTTCATAATCTAAGACTAATATTCTCTAATAATCTTGTTAATCTTATTAAAATGGTGATAAACTAAAATCTGATATATTCAAATTTGTTGAATTAAAAAATTGGGCATCCAATACATATGATGTTGTTCGAATGTACCAAGATGATGCTTAAATTACTGTAGTGAAAAAAACTATTTTTTTTTTCTATGGGATAATTAAAGTATTTCCTACTATTGCAAATTTACTAAAACTTTCTGAAATAGTGGGAATTGCTTAATACTCACCAAATACAGAATATGAACTATTTTCAATTTATTTGTAAGCTACTAAAAATGGAGCCATTCCTGCAGCTTGACAAGCTAAAAAGAACAAGTTTTAAAGTGGATGATCAGAAACTAAATTACATGTATGAGATTCATTATTTGGTGTTGTATAAGTATTCAAAATATTCAATTTAGCATCCAACAACAAAAATTTTGAAGTTGTTAATACAATATCTGTGTTGTTATTTAGTTTGGTATGATCAATTATTTCTTCATCTACATCAACATCTAGATATATTTCTTGATTGCAGATAGCCTATCCTCTTTAAGAATATGCCATATAGAAAATTGACAATAAAAGCACATTTATCATTATTGTGTATTTTTAATTATTTATATTTCAATATTCAAAATTCATATTAAAAGATTTTATTTTTCTGAGTACAATCTGATTTATAATTATCCATAAAAATTAATACAAAATATCTTCAACACTAAAAATAGAATTTGGATTACTTTTTGAATCTTATCTTATATCATTAGCATTTGAGATGTTGTTTGATATAATTAAGATATCATAATAATAAATAATCAAAAAGAAAAAAAATTTACTTTTCAAGTACAAAATTAACTTCTAAAAAGAATTATTTTGTAATACAAAGTCAAAAAGTTTATGAAGAAGCTTATCTAATTGATTTTTAAGCTTAAAATCTGAATTTCTAGTCTTTTAGTATCTCAAAATGTCTAGAATTATTTTCTTAAATTTACTTACTCATTTCTTTAATCATAATTTCAAAATTCTGAATGAAAATTTCTCTCTGTTTTTTTACTACTTTTTTATATTTATTTTAAAATATATATAATGAATTCTAAACATTTGATCGAAAATTAAAAAGAAATTTAACAAAATAATTATGTATTGGAAAATAATTTATAATTATATATTTAAAACTTTAATATTCTCATTCTAATTATTATATCAACTAAGATAATTCATTATCCATTCCTATTTTATTAAGTTCTTTTAAAAACTTTAGAGATTCGGTGCTAAATTTTTAATAAAAAATTTACAGTTTAATTCCTTTTTTATTTAATTCCTAGATACAATTGACACTAGCATATAATAATTCAATGTCAGATTCAAAATCTTTCAATTTAAATAAAATCAACATATCTAATTATAAAATATATATACCAATGTCCTTCTTAAAAATCTATTATGATAGTTACTAAATTAAAATTTGATTCTAAAATAATAATTAAAAATACATCTATTTTAAGATCTTAACAAATATTATTTAAAGCATAGATTATATTATCTTTAGTAAATGATAATATCAAAATTAGGATAACACAATTCAACCTTTCAAATAAAACATGTTTCTATTTCATTTATTGTGAAAAGTTCAAATTATGAATTTAATTATTTTCTCTAATAACTTTGGTATAACTAGACTCTAATTTTTATTTTGCAGTCTTAATAATATAATTTTAAATAATTGTGCTTTAGGTTAATTGTAAAGAGTGTTGCAATACATTAGGTTTATCAATTTCTTTTTCTTAAGCCTTTTTTTTCCATTCTTCTGTTTGGGGATTGAAACAAATCTCAAAATTTTAATGGCATCCTCCACAAAACATTATTTCATTCACATGTTATTCTAATGTTTTTAATTTGATTCTATCTTCTTATAACTATTTATCTAAAAAAAATAGTTTAGATAATTTAATACTTTAGGGAATTGCTAAAAAATTAGAATAAAATTTAGTTTTGTAGAGTAAAAATGTCATATCTGACAATAAGCCAAGTGAAGTTGGTAAAAGTTCAATTAAATTTGGAATAAGACTATCAATTTAAGGATACAGGAATTAAGGATATTCAAAATTATTTCCCAATTATTTAAATACGGAATCTAATACATTCAAAAATACTTCTTATGGAGGTTAAGCATCATTTGATTTTAAATCTGATCTATGCAAAATGTTATCCCTAGATTCTAATAGTTATAATTATTTCTCTAATGAGAATATTTTGGCTTTCAATTTCACTTTTTCCAAATCTTCTGATTTTTGATTTTTTCCTGCTTCTAGTTATTTAATCTTTTATTTCAAAAAGGTTTCCATTACATGATACCTTTTGTTTAATTATGATAACTTTTCTTCAAATTTTTTCTCTAATTCTTTGATTAACTAATCATAATATGATTTTAAAGTCTGCAATTATTCCATTTAATGTTTTAGTATTATATAAATTAATATCAATATATCTATGTTGAGAGAATATAATGATGAAATAAGAATTTAAAAAAATAAATGATTTAGAAAATATTTTATTTTTAATGAGTTAATCAAAGTTCTTTGTAGTGAGAATTAAATGTTATGAATTAGTTTAAAATTAAAACAATAGTGAAATAAACTGTATGGTTGTAGTGAAAGAATATGCAGATAATCAATGTAAAAGAAAATGTAATTTTAGGGAATGAGAAAGGTAAAACAGAGATTTAAAAAAATCAACGAAACCCACAATTTAGCACTGCAATTTAATTGAATTATCAATTTGAAATGTCTTATAGAGTGTTATTTTAGGTTTTAAACACTAATAAAGAATAGAGTAATGTTAGTATTTAAAAATATTTTAAGGTAATTGGATAGACAGAACTAAATATATAAACTCTGTTAACTGCAAAAGATTAAATATATTCTACAGATATTATAAATTAAGGTAAGAAAGCTGGAAGAATCGTAATAATTGGAGAATATTAGAAATATAAAAATGATATGATAGAAATAATTTTAAGTAATTTAAATCTATTAAGATTAGCTGCCAAATAATTATATACATAATGTTGCATTTTCAAAGCCTAACCTTCTAAACCTTATATAAAGATTTCTAGAACATTTTAANGCCAAGTGAAGTTGGTAAAAGTTCAATTAAATTTGGAATAAGACTATCAATTTAAGGATACAGGAATTAAGGATATTCAAAATTATTTCCCAATTATTTAAATACGGAATCTAATACATTCAAAAATACTTCTTATGGAGGTTAAGCATCATTTGATTTTAAATCTGATCTATGCAAAATGTTATCCCTAGATTCTAATAGTTATAATTATTTCTCTAATGAGAATATTTTGGCTTTCAATTTCACTTTTTCCAAATCTTCTGATTTTTGATTTTTTCCTGCTTCTAGTTATTTAATCTTTTATTTCAAAAAGGTTTCCATTACATGATACCTTTTGTTTAATTATGATAACTTTTCTTCAAATTTTTTCTCTAATTCTTTGATTAACTAATCATAATATGATTTTAAAGTCTGCAATTATTCCATTTAATGTTTTAGTATTATATAAATTAATATCAATATATCTATGTTGAGAGAATATAATGATGAAATAAGAATTTAAAAAAATAAATGATTTAGAAAATATTTTATTTTTAATGAGTTAATCAAAGTTCTTTGTAGTGAGAATTAAATGTTATGAATTAGTTTAAAATTAAAACAATAGTGAAATAAACTGTATGGTTGTAGTGAAAGAATATGCAGATAATCAATGTAAAAGAAAATGTAATTTTAGGGAATGAGAAAGGTAAAACAGAGATTTAAAAAAATCAACGAAACCCACAATTTAGCACTGCAATTTAATTGAATTATCAATTTGAAATGTCTTATAGAGTGTTATTTTAGGTTTTAAACACTAATAAAGAATAGAGTAATGTTAGTATTTAAAAATATTTTAAGGTAATTGGATAGACAGAACTAAATATATAAACTCTGTTAACTGCAAAAGATTAAATATATTCTACAGATATTATAAATTAAGGTAAGAAAGCTGGAAGAATCGTAATAATTGGAGAATATTAGAAATATAAAAATGATATGATAGAAATAATTTTAAGTAATTTAAATCTATTAAGATTAGCTGCCAAATAATTATATACATAATGTTGCATTTTCAAAGCCTAACCTTCTAAACCTTATATAAAGATTTCTAGAACATTTTAAGATACTCATGTGTCAAATTTAGTCTATTAATCAGAGCCTATAAATTATCCTGAGATAAAAAGTTGGTAAATTATGAAAATTATGATATAGGCCTGAAATTAAAAGACTGGCTAGAGATATTTGTAATAATGATCGTGAAGCTGTATTATAAATTGAAATTTATGATAAAGGCAGTAGATAGGAAACTTATATAGGATCTATAAATTTATCAGTATCATAAATGGAAGAAAAATAAGTTCATAGAAATATATAGCATAAAGGAAATAGAAAAATTACAGGATAATTATATGTTGAAAAATGTTTGTTAAGGGAAATTGCTACTTTTGAATAGTATTTAGAGGAAGGTTTATAATTGAATTTAATAATTTCTATTGATTTTACTGATTCAAATTTAGATCCAAATAATCCATAGAGTCTTCATTATTTTGATAGAACAAATAAAAAACTTAGTTAATATGAATAAGCCTTAAGAAATGTGTCTGAAATTTTAATTTAATATGATCATGATAAAAAAGTTCCATTATATGGTTTTGGATTTGAATTGAATGGTAAAGCTCATCATTGTTATCCTTTAAATAATAATTTGGAAGATCCAGAGTAAGATATGAAAATTATTGTAGAGTTACTGATTTGATTGGAGTATTTGAAACTTATAGAAATTTTGTTAAAACAGTAAAATTTTCAGGACCAACAACATTTAGACCAACAGTAAGAGAGGCTATGAGAATAGCTAAAGGATTTAAAACAGCTGGAAGTGAGAAATATGTTGTATTAACAATATTGACAGATGGAATTATAAGTGATTTCGATGGTACTTTTGAGTCTATAGTTGATTGTTGTGAATTGCCTATTTCTATTATTATTATTGGAATTGGAGATGCTGATTTCAAATTAATGTAAAGATTAAACAATAATTAATTAATGGAAGAAGATATATAAGGAAGAAAAGCAACTCGTGATCTAGTTAAATTTGTCGTTTTTAATAATTACAAATCTGAATTAAAAAAGTTTGCTGAAGAAGTACTTTCTGAATTACCTGATTAAGTTGTAAATTATATGACTACTATTTGTAAAATACCTGGAAGTAAAGAGCAAAAGAATTATCCTCAATATGGGTCAAATTTTAATTTTGATTAATATTATTAATCTAAAAATTTTTAGAGATAAGGTACTTTACATCGTTTATTGGGGGAAGAAGATGAAGATTTTTAAACAGGACAAAAAACAATTATCGATTTAAGATAATAATAAGAAGTTAGTTTAAAATAACCAATAATATTTTAACAATAAGAATAAGGTCAGGGATCATAAACTTATAGTTAACATTACTACCCTTAAGTTTATGGTCATATATAAACCCCATTTTAAACCAATTAAGGATAACAGAATAATTTTAATGAAAATTTTACCGTGTCTAATTAATAAAATTCATTATAGAACTAAAATCAAACTTCAACTCTATTAGATGGATTAATATCTAATCATTGTAATATTTTAGTTTATTTTAGAACCCTAAATATAAACATAACCTATTTTACAAGTATCTTAAATATTTAAAAATCCAGAAGAGAATGAAAATAGCCAAAATCAAAATCAAGAAGAATCCTTTCCTCTAATTTAGTCTTAAAAAGAAATTCAGGAAGATAATGAAAGAGAATAATAAAATTAGGATTAAAATAAATAGAATTGAAATTATTGAAGTTTTATATATATATTTAAATACATACTAATACTAATAAGTTTCTATATGTAATCATTCTGAAATAATTTATTTACTAATAATTAAATAAAAATAAACACAATGATGCATAATAGTCAAATTGAATAAAGTTAGTTTTCTGAAGCAATTCAAAAGCTTGAATTATTTATAAGTTGCAGATAATTAGATGATTTAGACACAGTAACAGTCAGTGATCCTTATGTTATTATGTATTAAAAAAACAACAATTATTGTAAAAAATCAAATTATTTTATATAGGGACTAAAATTGGATAAACTGAGTTGATTTGGAACAATTTAAACCCCAATTTTGCAACATCAATTTAATTAGAATATCATTTTGAAGTTTAATAACATTTAAAAATGGAAGTCCATCATTACATTAGTCCAACTTAATCAAAAGTATTTATATTAAATATATAAGATTATTGGTATTGCAGAAACAACAGTAGCTGAAATAGCTGGTTCAAAAGATTAAATCTTTATGGGAGATTTAGTAAATATTTCAGGAAAGAAAAGTGGGAAAATTATAGTAAAAGCAGATCAAGTTAAATCATGTAATGATGAACTCATAATTACTTTATCTGGTTAAAGTATACCAGAAACAAGATTTTGGTTTTGGCATGGGACATGTCCATTTTTAAGATTTTATAGATTAAGAAAAGATGATAATAATCCAGTTCTGGTTTATGAAACTGAATTTGCAAAAGATACAACTTAACCTTTATGGAAGTAAATTAATTGCAAAGCTTAAAAATTATGTAATGGAGATTATTAAATGCCAATCAAAGTTGAATTATGGGATTATAGAAGTTCAGGAAAGCATATTTATTTAGGAGAAACAACATTTTGTGTAGAAGAACTGAAAGAACATAGTTTATAGAGTAAAATCTTAAAAAAGGAATTTAGAAATAAGATGAAAAAGAATGAATCTGCAGGAATTCTTTAATTTAATAAATTTTAATTAAAAACTCGTTTTACATTTTTAGATTATTGTGCAGGAGGATAATAATTAAATTTGATTGTAGCAATTGATTTTACAGCATCTAATGGTAATCCTAATGATCCAAAATCATTACATTTTATGACATAAAATGGTGCTCCAAGTCAATATTTATAAGCAATAATTAGTGTAGTAGAAATTTTAATAAATTATGATCATGATAAGAAGGTACCAATTTATGGTTTTGGATGTAAACCAAGAATGAATTTGATTAATACAAATCAAACTCTTCATTTATTTCCACTTAATGATAATCCTGATGATCCAGAGTAAGATTTATTATTTATATGTTATTTAGAGTATATGGTTTAGATGGAATAGTATAATGTTACAGAAGTTCTTTACATCGTTTAGCTTTTGATGGTCCAACATATTTACATCCAATTTTAAAGAATGCTATGGATATGGCTTAAACATGCAAAAATTAAGGAAGTGAAAATTATTTAATTTTAATGATCTTAACAGATGGATAGACAAATGATATGCAAGCATCTATAGATGATATAATAGCATCTTCACATTTACCATTATCAGTCATTATCATTGGTATTGGAGATGCCAATTTTAAGAATATGTCTATCTTGGATAATGATGATAAAAGTATGGTTGATAGTAAAGGAAATAAAGCTATTCGAGATCTAGTTTAATTTGTACCTTTTAATGAATTTAAAAATGATCCTGCTTTATTATCTAAAGAAGTCTTAGCTGAATTACCTGATTAATTAGTTGAGTATATGGAATTAATGAATATACCTCCTAAACCACCACATAGTATATCTATAATCTATATATATTAGACATTTAAGTTAATTAATATCAAATGCCAGGCAATAATATCTCCCAATAAAATATAGGAATACCACCTAATCAATAATATAATGTCTATCCTTAAAATCCTTAATTTTAAAATGATTAAGACAGCTAAAAATATCTATCCTAAAATTACTAATAATATCCATAATAACCTAATTAATATCCTCCTCCTTAATAATAGCAATTTCCCCCATAATAATTATTTCCACCTCAATAAGAATATCCTCCTTAATAAGTCTATCCACCTTAATAATATCCTCCTTAATAGAATTATTAATATTAATAATTGTAATAACCATAAACAGGAATGGCTACCAAAAGTTTAGGTTAAGGATTAGCATAATAAGGATTTTTAAAAGGATTTGTTTAATAAGCTAATTAGCAGTTCAACTATCCATCATAGTGATTATTATAAATATATATAATCCAATATGATATTTTTCATTATAATCTATAACTCATCATAATATTATTTATTAAGTAATCTTATATTTTATAGATTCTATTAAATAGTTAAAATAAAGAATTGTGCTTGTGTTACTCATAAAATAATATTTGGGGATTTTAACTGAATATTCAAGATATCAATTTCTTTAAGCATAAGAAACCAATTTGGAAAAGTATAATGTCTTATTTAACATTTTAACAAATAACTAATAACTTTAACAAAAAAATATGGTTTTATTAAATAGTTCAATAATTATATAAAATATTATTATGGAATAAAATAAATGAATAAATTATAGAATGAATCTTTAAAAATGCAATCATATTTGATCTTAAAAAGAAAAATTTAATAATTTTTATTATATGTATCTACTCAATACATAAAGGTCGCAGATTATAAAATAAATGCCAGAATTAATATTTATATGTCTAATTAGAATAATAAAGCATCATACATAAAACCATTTCTTTTTGGTGGCATTTCAGGATGTACAGCAGTGGCTGTTATTATGCCTTTGGATACATGGAAGGTCAGACTATAAATTTACAGTGAAAGTAAAGGCATAAGTCATGGTTCAACAAAGGTTTCGCCAATAGATGTAGCAAGAGAGATGTATAAGGTAGAAGGTATCAAAGGGTTCTATTAGGGGTATTAGAAATCCTATATAACATTTTAGATTAGGATCTGCTATGCTTAGACAATTAACTTATGCCACAGCTAGATTAGGAATTTATAAGGTGATTGCAGATTAAGTAAAGATCAATCAAAAAAGTATATATAATTCAATAAACTAATTAGGAGATCTAAGTTTTTTAGAGAAAGTGGGTGCATCTTCTTTTTCTGGTTTATGTGGAGCTTTGATTGGCAACCCAACAGATATTTGTCTAGTAAGATTTTAGGCAGATGCAACTTTACCTATTGCAGAACGTAGGAACTATAAAAATGCATTTGATGCTCTATATAGAATAACAAAGGAGGAAGGAATACCTACTTTATGGAGAGGAGCTACTCCTACAGTTTTAAGAGCAATAGCAATAACAGTAGGCTAATTAACTACATATGATGAGATTAAACAATGGTGTATGAAGATATTTTTAAGAAAAAAAGAGACAATGTCTGATAGAATCATGTATAAGAAATTTAATAAATTAGGGCTTCAGTTGGGGCTGGTGTGGTTACATCTGTTTTATCATTACCTTTTGATAATATGAAAACTAAACTTTAGAAAATGAAAGTTTAAGCAAATGGAAAGTATCCATATTCAGGAGTTGGTGATTGTTTGTTAAAGACGATATAAAGAGAGAAATTTACAGGATTATGGGTGGGTTTACCAGTATATTTTGCTAGAGTAGCTCCTTAATCAATAATTATATTGTTGGTTTAAGATTTGCTCCATCATGTATTTGAAAAGCATTGATTAATTTGTTTGTTTATGGATCACAATTAAATTTAATATATCTAGTTAACAATTTTAATGATAATTTTATAATAAATACAATAATTCTGTTTCATATAAGAATAATATTCATGCTCAAAATGATGATTATGATATTTGCCCACATTTCATATTTTGGTTCAGTTCTAAAATTGATTTGATATACATAAGTTCTTATTTAATGCTCACTAGGATCATCATTGGATGCATAATAATATATTGAATAATTAGTATAATGTATCAACTGATCAAATGTGAAATTGAGTGATGTAGATTTATTAAATCTTTATCTTTCATAATATGTAGCATTTTCTGGTTTCCTTAAAGCATTACCTTATCTCAAATCATAAAAGGTGGGCATTTTTGTTCTATTATTGAAATCAATCATACAATATACAAAACCTTCTTGATCTAAAGAGATATTTTATAAAAGGATTGAATTATTAGTAATATTAACAACAACTTCTTATTAGAATATTGGAACAGTTGTTGAGATGGCTGTTAAATCAGATAACTTAACTAAATTGGGTAATCCTGCAACTTATTCAAATAAATCAGCTATAAATTATGTTTTATTTATTCCTTTAGCTAATAAAGAAGCTGTAACTGTATCTTGTAGTTCAAAGTCAATTAAACTGACATACATTCTCACATTTTTTTCACTATAAACATTAGTTGTATTGCTTAATAGACGTCTTCTTTATAATGAACACCAACTATTAATAGAATTACGAATAAGTCTTGCTGGAACTTTAAATTGTTGTGTTAAGAAACAAGTAATACTAATGGAAAATTCTAAGTCAATTTCACTATCAAAAATAAGATCAATATAAAAGGACTTTCCATTATTAGATTTTGTTGTTTGTAATATTGTTTAAGCAGTACTAAACTTTGTTTCAACATTTTTGCATACAGTTGTTATATTATAAGTAGTAGATGGTCTAAGTCCACTTACAACTACTGTATAATTTTTAAACGGAATAAATATATTTTTTAAACCAAAGAATTAATGATAATAATCATCAATAGATGGTTCTATCCATAGAAATGTTTTTTATTGGATTTCTTCTGGATATAAAATTTCAGATCCATTGATTGAAATATAATAATATACAACAGCATATTGATTACAAGTTACTAAAAATTTAACATAGTTAGAACCTCTATCTATACTATAGAGATTTGAGAGTGGTCTTTTTTTATTAATATCAATAATTCTATAACTGATAGGATTTACTGTAGTATAATATTTTTAGTATGAACCAGAAACTTAAAATGAGATTAATCCTGAATCACCAACACTAATACCACTATCTTCAGATGCAAAAAGAAAGGCACCAACTTTTTGATTGAGTCCAAAAGTAATGGATGATTTACTTTTAAAATAAATCTTATCTGTATCAGAGGTAGCTTCAATACGAAGATTAGCTGCAGGTTAACAATCTGTGAGATTGAATAAAATTGGAAGTGCTTAACCTCCTAGAGTTAGTTGATATAGTGTCATTTCAGTGTTTAAAGTGCAGAAGGTTTATGAAAGGAATACTCTAAGGAAAGGTAATTATGTATGTTTTTCAAAATCATCTGTTTTTGCAAATTCAATTAATTATAATCCTTATGGAGCTTTACTTGTACCTGCAATTGTAAATGTTGTATATGCTTATCCCATAGGAGCAATTGTATTAGTAGGGTTAGCAGTAAAATAAGGATTATCACTATAAATTTAGAAGGTACGCAAAAATAAACCTGCATCAGATGCTAATCCTATCACTTGATTAAAAATGCCTGTTTTCACCTACAAAGTTCGAATACTTTACTTAGTATTCATATCTATCCATTTAAGTGTAACTTAATTTGGATTTGAAATAAATGGGAAAATTGGGATATTAAAATTAGGGGCATGTGATCTACCAAATACATAAGTTGAATTCAGAACTGTAAGTGTCCACATATTTATTCCACAAACAGCATAATCAGGATTACGCACATTAGCTAATATCAAATAATAATATTATGAGCCTATGTAATCACTTTATTTTATTGTAATGGTTACTCTATTTCCAAAATTAATACAAGATTTTGCATAATTAGTAATATTATTCTGATCATAAAGTGAACAAATTGGTAACTTATAATTTATAATCATATCCCAAGCAGGTGGAAATTCTATTTAAATTAAATTAGAAACTTCAATAGCTCCTGGAGGAAATGTAACCTTAAAAGTAATTGTACTAAAAGATCTTATATATTATTGAGTTGTATCAATCCATAAAGTTAATATATTTATTGGAGGAGTTGTGACCATATCTTACCCAATATAATCATAAATAACTCCATATTCTCCTAATACTGTAGTATCTATATTATTAGTGAAAGCTACAAAGATTTCATTTGCTTAATCATTAAAAATAGCTGAATTTTAAGCTCCATAAATTCTGATTTACATTTCTTAACCTTTTGGTATTGAAATATCAAAGTTTTCTAATATCACTGTATTTTCTACATCTACAGAACAGGCCACAAATAAACTATTTAAAGAACAATAAGTGAGGTTACTTGAAACAATGAATGGATAAGTAGTTGGGAATACAACAAATATAGATGTACCCAATTTAACATCAATTAAAGTAGTTGTAACATTAATAAAAAAGTCAGTTGTTGATCCACATAAATTATTTAATTTTTAAGTTAATTGAATATTTTTGATAGGCAAAATAGTTTCTTCATATAATGAGTCCAAAGATATAGTGCCTGATGATTATATAATTAGAAATGTTCCTTATAAAATAAGACTAGCAATCATAGGTTCTGGATTTAAACTAAATGGTATAACCATCCCATAACATTTTAATGTAAAAATCTATGATCCTATTATATCATCAATTGGATATAATTTTATTCCACTTACTGAACTACCTCTATCTAGAGTATAATCTGATTGTCCAAATAGATATGATGGTTATCCTAATTATTATACCTAACAAATTATATTATTTTTATTTCTTTAATTATCATCAAAAAATCCACCAATGTTAATCAATACATATTCTTACTTCCATATACTACGAGTAAACTAGAAATCTACACTAATTTATCCTTTTGCTCTTCTATTATAAAATTAGAATTTGGGATTCCCAAAGAATGCCTCATATTTTACATCTGGATTGTCATCATAATCAATAGCTCCTTAAACTTTAGATAAATCTATAGTATTCAAATACTCTGACATAATTCTTATATCAAATGAAGACTTTGAAACAGTTCCTGAATATTAACTATTCAATCCCCAAAAATTAAGTATAAATTATCCATTAGTCCATGGACAACTATCGCAATTAGTTATTTTAAATAAAAAGTGTACTTATGCACCAGACGTAGACCTAGAGACTGTACAAGTGTGACTTAAAATTCCATAAAGAGCAGTTTCTATTAAACATCTAGATCCTTTATTAATAGCATCAAATTTAATTGAAGATGCATCAAGAAATTCTAATCTAATAGTTGCTTAATTAGGAATTGGGTTTGTAGTATAAAATCTAATTTGAACTCTCTATTATTTTTGTCCTATTTCTAATTTTGGCCAAACTTATAATATTTTGACTACACCTTTAAGAGTAATCAAAGTATCAGAATCTACTCTGAAAATACCAAGACCATTTACTTTATCACTCCATGCATAGACAGTTCTGTATGGTAATTTATCACCATTATTGAATGGTAGATTTCCTGCTTTAATTGTTAATGTTGTTAATGGAGAATCACTAGCCTTATCTGTTGGACAAAATATAACAAACTTAGTTAAATATTCAAATGTAACACATCCAGAGACTTTAGATGAATCCACAGATATTGGTGATTTTATTATTGAATCACTAGTGTAAAATGGTGAAGTAGAAACTAAAGTAAATCCACCACCATTTTAATTATCATTTGCAACAGTATTTATATTTACAAAACTAACATCATTGTGACCAATAAAGAAAGTCAAATCGGTATTATTTTTACCTACAGTTAAAGCAGAACTAACTTATAATTAGTATGGTGCTGGATTCCCAAACTAATCTGATGCAGTAGTGATTCCAGCTCTTGCAAATCCATTACCTAATGCTGGTACTCCAACTGGAAATGTATATTATTTACTGTTGATATTATCATGACCAGTTAATCTGAAGGATGTTCTTATTTCAATTAATCCATTTATGTCAACAACAGCTGCTAGAAAAAAACTAACTTTTGGATTAGATGCAAATGTTTTTACAGGTATCAATAATTAAAATGCATCTGCTTGATTAGTTGCTAATGATTCAAATTCTATATCTAATCTTTCATAATTTAGATAGGATTATCCATTCCCTAATAAACCTGATGAAAAATATGAACAAGTTGGTTAAGTTTAACCTGTATATTTGCAATACACTCTATTATCATTTTCAAAGTCTGATGATATGTATATTGGTTAAAGATTTGTAAAAAATAGTGAAATCTTAGTTTGAGCATTTTCTACATCAGTATCTTAAAAGTACCCAGATAATCTAATCAATGTTGGAAAGTAATCACAAGTGTTTCCAGAAGAAGAACTTGAAAAATAGTTAACTATTCCTAATCTAATGTATGATGGAGCAGGAGAAGTTATTGTGTAAGCATTTGTTAAAAAAGATTATTTGAAAATAGGATAAGTACTTTCAATCTAATCAAATGATCCAATATAAAAATCAAGCAAATGTTCATCAGCATACAATGAAGAATGAAATTTTGCTTGTAAATTACTTATTGCAAATTATAAAAATTTTGTTTACAATTCATTTGTATTGTAAACAAACATATTTAAGAGACCTTGAGCATCTGAACTTGCAACTGTAATAGCTAAAAAATTAGCTAAATTAGAGGATTTGTAATCATATTTGAAAAATTATGAAGCAGTAAGACTTGCACATTCAAGATTAGCTGGATCTGTAGATGACATTTAAATGTTATTATTAGCAATGATAATTATACCAGCACTATAAGCTATTTTCTAAGTTCCAAGGACTGGAGTTGTTGCTGGAGTGATAATTTTATCAATTTTAATGGCAAGATTGAATTTTAATCTAATTAATTCGATATCTCCATCATCTAAATTAGGTATAATACCAAGTGTGTTTGTAAGTGGATCATTAAGAATTGTGACATCCATTTTCTAACTAGATACTACAGTACCATCATATGAAGGATTGAGCCAATCAGGATTATTATTGGTTTATATATATTCAACTGGATTAGATCTATTATAGATAATTAATAATACTCAACAATGACAGATAGAGTATCTTTAATTCCATTAGTGACAGTGTATATATTCATAGATCCAAACTTTTATTCTAAAGGTAGGTTAAATTAATCATATGGAAAGGTTGCTCTACATCCAATATAATAAGTGGTAGACAAATATAATTAGCCTACATTGTAACAAACAATTTTGGATTGAGAGAGTCTATTGATATTGGTAAAAACACATTGACTTTATTTTCCAGGATAAGAGGGAAGATTGTGACTAATACTCATCAAATAACTTTTAAATTTCATAGGAGTTGAAACTTCAATTTATAATTGAATGTCTTCAGGTAAATCTGTGGCCATAGCAAATTACCATTTAAATGCATTATAAGGAGTATATTTACCAGCAACATCTCCCCTAAAAACAATAATTGGGAAAGGATAATAATAAGATGATCTAGATGAATATTCTAAACCCCAACCCAAGTATAATTTATGTGTAGATAAGAAAACTTATTTGACTTAGAATACAGGTTGAGATACAGTTCTTTCATTAATAGTATTAGCATATTGTTAAAGGGATCTTATTTCTAGAGAAGTAGGAAGAGTTACTCTCAAAGGATTTCTTACAGTAACTTAAAAGTATAGCCAATCATTGACTAATATGTATTATTTGATTAAGTAAACAATCATGTTCGATGCTAAAGTACATTGATAAGGAATGTCATTTTATAAAGTACAAGATCCTTCAAAATTAAAATCAGAATTAAAGATGAGTTATACTCTAGCACCTTCATTCATCTACTTCTTGAATTAAACCCCTACAGTCACATTATATAATTAGTTCATAGTATTGATTGTCTCACTAATTGAACATCTCATATCAGAACTTGGTTCTAGATCCAAAGCAAAGATTCCACCAACAGGAGTATAATCGATAATCATTGCAATGGCAGATATAGATGTAACTGTAGCCAATTAAATTGGTTCTTTTACTCCAGATGACTGGATATTAAGATTCTTGCCACTAATATGTATATTCACATAATAGTATTCATTTGATGTTAATTCAATACCAAATTTTATATAGTAAGCATTATTCTCTCCATTATTTACAAATACTTATGCACTCTACTCATATTCCTCTCCGCATTAGTAGTTTCCTTTAGCCTATAATATCTTTTCATCAAAATACTTATTTAAATGTTACAATAACATTATCAGGTACATTGTTTGTGTTTGTATAATGAAGTGCAAATGGGAATTTCATCCTCAGGTACCCAAAATTTGGTAATGGATTACTTAATTTGAATGGAATTGTAAAACGACTTGCATATCCTGCATTTGTATAATCTAATTATACATCCCAGCTAGATATGTGTCTATTTGTTATCTTTTAATAACATACCCACAATTTCCTAAGTGAAGTAGTAATAATATTATTAGCATTATAATTATTTAATTAATTATCAAATATCATCATCACTATCACTATCATTCTCAAATAATCTTTAGGATCTGTAAGATTAATTCTATAACTATTATCTATTTAATGAACTATTTCTCATATCTCCATTTTTCTCTACTATCATTTCTTTCATATTTTAATTCAATTGCTTTATTTAATTACTCAGATCCTTATTTTCCTTTTTCAATTTTACTATTCGCTTCTCTAAAACTACATCATTTCCTTCCAATTATTCTAATTACTATTTCAAATTCTAATTCTCCATATTCAATGACTTTTTCTCTTACTATAAACCATTCACCTATGCAGTCAGTCTATTAAATTTCCCTTCCAAATCATCCATTTATTTATCACTTAACTCTACAACTTTCTCAATCATAAATTCTTTCTCTTTTGCTTCACATCTCTTCTCTTCTACCTATTCTTACAATCTCTTATTCTCCTTTTGAACTCCCTAAAATTCAACACTCAATCTCTCCAATTCTTTTATAGCATTATTCAATTAAATCGATAATTCTTAAATCTAAATTATTATTTAATTATCTTTACTTCATAATCAGCTTACTTCAATTAACTATTCAATTACAGATTCTATTATCTAATTTTATCCTATTCATAACTATCCTATCTTCCACCATTTCTTTCAGTACTCTCACTATGAACTCTCCCCAATTAATTTTCTAATTATTTTGATATCCCATATAATTAATCATTTTCTGTCTATAATTTTATTCTCTCCATTTTCATCTCTCCATTCTCTTACTCCAATTTCTTCATCACTACTTTATACTTCTTCAACTTTTCTTTGTACTTCTATAAATACTTTTCTCTCTCACATTTCAACTACATATTCTCTGTATCCAATTTTACTTTTAACTTTGTAAATCTCTATTCTATCAAATTATTTTCCTTTATTTATTCATCCTGTCTCATTTTCATTCCATTTATACATTCATTCAATTCCTTATTCTTTTACCTCTCCTCATCAACTCTTTTGCATTACTCCTCTATTACTTTATTTAATTTCTTATTGTTGTCCTCTGCTACTTGCAATTCTTATTCCCTACTCTTCAATTCTACTGCAAAATAATCTAATTCCTCATATAATTATTTATTTCTCTCTTATTCCTATTGAATTAAACCCATAAATTCATCTTCTCTCTTTTCATAATGTTTTATATTTGTGAATTCTTAATCCTTCATCATTTCAATTTCATTCTCTAACATTCTCACTTTTTACTTCTACAGTTCGCATTCTTCATTACTATGTCTCAATTACAAATTTAACTAACCTATTGAATTTAATTCTCCTCCATTTTCCTTTTATTTTTTCTATACCATTTCATTATTATCACCCTCCATTTATCTTCTATTTTCATTTATGTGATGCTCTAATTACTAAATTAGCAAATCTCTATGCTTCAAAGAATCTTCCAACTAATAAACTTTATTTTATAATCTTGCATTTTCATCATAAAAATTCTTTAATTCTTTTTCGAACCTCAAAACTCTAACATTACAAATTATATATATACTTATAATCATTGATCAATTCTTTCTCTTTAAGTAACTCCTTTAATTCTTGAAATTATCTACTAAAATTTGCTTCCTATCTACTTGGTTATCTTTCTATCATACTTTAAGCTTTTGATTGATTTATTTGATCCGATCCTGGTTTTATTATCCTAGATGTTTTTTCATCAACCACAGATAATTTTGGTGTAACTTATTATGTAACAATAGCGTTATCACGACTTAATTGTGTTCTAGATAAATTATCTATTTAAGAGAAAACATTTCTTTAATTTTGTTAGACAGAGTTTTTTGTTGATTATCTTAATTCATCTGCAAATTATAGTGTCATATAAGCAGTGATATGATCCTGTTAAATTTGAGATACACAAAAAAGAGTTGTAATATTACTAAATTTTGTTTCTCTTAGAGAGGTATATAATTATTAAATAGATTTAGTGTCTAAATCTTTTTCTTAAAAGTCTTACAATTAAATTAGTAATTATTTTAATTTGGCTTAAAAGTCTTTGGATTCTTAAGTAACTCTTCGAAACTCATTAAAAAGAATCAAATGAAATTATGATATTTCCTCTTTATCCTGTTGAATCAAAAATTTGATAAATAAATGATTATTCTTTATTTCTTAATGTTCTTTCAAATATTATTTATATTGAAATAAGCTTTAATTAAACATTTTCTTAAATTCGCTTCCACTCTTTATCCAACTGTATTTAATAGTCTAACTTCTAGTAGATCCTATCATATCAACAGTTTCAACATTATTAACTAGAGATATTGAACAAAACAATTTTGCTTTGCCTTTCAATTATTTGGATCCTTCTATTAGATTCAAAGTGTTTTCAACAACTAATAATGCTAATCCTTTCTCTGATCCTTTATCTTCCCCTTTCAAAGTATACTTTTTACCACTTTCAGGCCCTCCCATAACAAGCAAAGTTCCTGAATTGCCTGAAATCAATCCATTAACTTTGCTTGCCAGTACTTAATCGTATATTAATTGTTAATTAGCTTTTTCACCAAAAACTTAATCAAATTAGAATAGATCTGCATTCTCTATAATTGATTATCTTTGCTTCATAATATCTGAGTCACTCTTGAGATACTCCTAAATGATCTTTTGAGATATAGCATTTCGTGAACTTACTACAAGAGTCTAAGGAGCTATGAAAATTATTGATTGTTGATACATTCATTTGATAAGACACCTGCAAAGATGTTAGTTCTTACTTCTTTCCTTGAATTAACGGTACTAGTTGAAGTATTATTTGGT
This sequence comes from Paramecium sonneborni, assembly GCA_905182985.1. NCBI lineage: Eukaryota > Ciliophora > Oligohymenophorea > Peniculida > Parameciidae > Paramecium > Paramecium sonneborni. The sequence continues at coordinate 53,022 of CAJJDN010000007.1, forward strand.
TATGGCCTTAAACGACAAACCAATTTCATTGATTGTTAAATGATAAATTTAAATTTGCTTTACCAACTATATTATTATATTTACAAATAAATTAAATTAGAATAATAATCACTATTATATAGATGTTTATCTACTCCTCTGTTAAGAATGTTGTGATATTTATTTGTTTCGGATTATGGATACACGAGCTGGTTATTTAGTTTGAGCTTATTTATTAATAAACTCAGATTGATTGCCATAATTATTTTAAGTAAAATAATTAGTGAATTAAAATGCTTAATCCATACCTTACAGACCTTCTTTCACTTCATATTGATTTGTATAACTATCAAAATTAGTCTTTAAAATATTTTAGAACTTCTTAAATTCATCATCATCCAAGTGTTCCTGAATCTATTCTATCTCTTTAAGTTTCTATTCCATATCTTACTTAACTCCTATATGTTAATCATTTATCACACCTTCTCTTTTAAAACATTCTATTCTTACAAATGTCTACCATTTCTTCTTCTCCTTTCTTTTAAACTTCTTTCTTTCCGATGTATCTTGATTAAACACAATTAATTAATTTGAATCTACTACTAAATGAGTTACATCGCATTCAGTACTGTAATGAGTTATAGATTAACAAGTATAGCATTACCCAATTGCTGAAAAATCTTTTTAAAATTCTATCTTATCTTTAATCATCCAATATTTCTCATAATCTTCATTAAATTTAGCTAAAGTTATTAAGAAATCCTCTCTACTAATTTTGTATAATTAACTGTATTGTAAAGCTTAGGCTGATGCTTTCCTTTCAAATCCAGTAAGAAATGAGTATTCTCCAAAATATTCACCTTTATCTAATTTCTTTAATTGTAATTATTTATGAAAATTATTTGGGAAAATGGAAACACTACCTACACTTATAAAATAAATTGATTAATCATCTAAAAATTCAGGATCTTAACCTAAAAATATCATTTCATATTCTGCATAATTCATTTCCTAAATTGAAGCTGATAATTCTCGAAGAAATCCTCTTGAAAAATTTGTACAAAATAATGGTATTTAAAGTAATATTTTACCACAACTAGCTAATTACAATTCTGCTTTCAGTTCTGGAGCCAATTCCCCTATTATCTCCTATTCTCCTTGTATATCCCTATTTCCCTCTTAGAACCAATGTTCATTTAAATATTATCTAACACGTTCTCTTAGATTTTGAGGTACTTCTTTTACCATCATATATCTATTGATAATTAAACGTTATTAATAGCGTTTGATATCATATATAGCATATTCTTCCAATATCTTAAATATTATATTCACCATCACTGCAAAAATAAGAACTGCAAATAATATGCCACCCATACCAACAAGCACTTCAAAAGTATTTAGTGGTTACATATCACCATATCCCATAGTAGTAGTAGTTGTACCAACACTAAAATAATAAGAATAAAAAAATTTTTAAATCTGTGTCAATTCACTTATGGCTCCAAAATTGCCTTCATGAGTCAGCCAAGAATTATATCCTCTGTTTGTTGCATATAAACAAGCCAAATACCAAATACAGGCATATACAATAAATACAAATTACAAAACTGCTAATACTTTTGCAATCTAAAATATAGTTCTTACTCTACGATGCAGCATGACGAGTTCTCCAAATTAAAATGATATTCTAGTTAATGATGGGTATTTTAAATAGAATAAAAGATATATCCATCTCTCATTATATGTCTGCATTATTTATCTGGTTAATAATGCTATGGTTGCAATTAAATCAAATAAAAATCTTGTTTATAAATATCTATGAGCAATTTAAGCTCTATCCATTACAAGATTTCCATGTGAATAATAAGCTGTATGAAATTCTAAGCACAAATCAAATGAAAAAGTAACTAAAGTTACTACTGCAATAAATATTTTTGCCCATTCAGGTACAAACTTAATTTATAAAATATATTACTTCCCAAACTTCTTAGTCAAAAGAAATATAGATAGGTATTTCATAGAAAAAAAACAAAATTATTAATCCCACCCATCCTTTCCAAAATAATAGACCTGGACTGTTTGGATAAAAAATTGGTATAGCTTCATGAACTATTAATTATTTGAATCTAAATTACATCTTCTATAACATCCAGGTAAAACTATTTATATCTATTTTTCTTCTTTAGCATCAGCAGTATGTTCAACTACATCATCATTATATACTTTTAATAGCAACCTTAATTTTTCTTCAGGTTACATCTCACTACCCTTGTAATACTAATAAATATCTTCAACATTCTTCTTATTCCCTTTTCGTATTTTAGTCAGAATATATACTTATTAATGAAATCGTCAAAGCCTTTTATTTAGCTGTTTGTAATTTAGCCCCATCATTTACAGACTATAATTGCTCATCTCCAAACTATCTCATTTCTATACTGTCTACTGATGAGTTTGCAGAATCCTATTCTTTATTCATATTTAAATTAATTAGATATAATTCACTATTGTGTGTTCAAAAATAATAATCAATTTATTCAAAACTTAAACTACATCTTTGTTATTTTATATGAAATATTTGATAATCAGTTTCATCATAATAAAATATCAGCTTTAGTTTCTATCTAAAAGTTGCCCTTGCCCTATAATGTATCCACATTATTTTTTTAACTTTACAAATCTTCTTTCTTTGAAATTCAAAGTTAACTTAACTCTTGCTCAATCAATTCCTGTACTTCTACTTTATCTTTTATTTTTCATTCAATATCTATTATTCTTATAACCTACATTAAATTCAACTTTCAAGTTTACTTTTTTTTTCATTTAATGTCTTATTTTAGTTTTTCCTTTTTTTTATATATTTCAGGCTCATCTCTATATTTTTTCTTCGAATCTAGAAAATAACAACTCAATTAACTAATCTCTTAACGATTGACAGATTTTAGTAGCACAAAATTCGCATCATATATTGAATTTCAAAGGTTTCTTTATCATTTTCTCAAAATTCAAAGATTTTCATAAGTTTTTATTTATATAAATAAACTGAGGTAAAAGTAGAGAGCATTCGTGTTACAATTTTATCTTATCTTTTTTTTTTAAATTCAATATATTAATATAAACAAAAGTATACTAAGGAAATCCATCAGATTGCCCAGATGTAATTAAAATATTAGATAAGGCTTCTATTATCATAATAAAACTTATTAAATTGAGAATGTTAGTCCAACATTTGGTTTTGAAATATTTATAAAATTCAGTAAATTTATGAAATCCTTTTCTATATTTTTTAACGATAAGGGATTCTAAATTTGTTTATATTGTTTTGGGAATTCATATTTAGAATTGAATATTTTTTAATTTAATAATGATATAAACAACTTACAATAATTATACTTTCTAAATTTCAATATTATAAAAAATATAATAGTCAAAATTTTTTCAAATCACTAACAGAAGTTTCATAGCTTCATCAAGACTTTGACATTGTTAGATTTACTTTAAAAAAAATGTTTTACCATTAATGTCTCTTACATCATCAATTTACAACAAAACTTTTAAATAATCTATAACACCAATTAATTCCTAAAATAATAAAATGAATTACATTATCCTTAACATTATCAATGTAAGGTATAATAGGAATACCATTATCAATTTAGTAAGCATAAGAATAAGCAGCATTATCAATCAAAACAATATCCTTGAGATTTCTGTTTAAAATTCTCAAATCTTTTACATATATGCCTTATTATGTTTATATGCAATGTTCTCTATATAATCTACAAGTGACCCATTTTTTTGTAGGATCTAATTTATCTATTATTTTATCAGCATATAAAGGATGAGATGCAGTAAAAATCATAACTTCAAAATGCTTAGAGCATTCCTGTAAAAATTACTGAGCAAAAGGCCTCACACTAATTCCTGCCTTTTTAATATAGTTTAGTATACTTCGTGAATATATCCATTGGGCATTTAAATTGGAACTTTAAAATCAAATTTCATTTATGGTTACTCATTACAATGGATAAGAGTTTCATCCAAGTCCAAGACTAATGTTTTTTATTTTTCTATTTAATAATTATATTATATTACTTATCTATTGAAAATTTATACATCTATGCTCAATTTCTTTAATTTCAGGTTAGAGAAATTGTTTGCTAAGTTGAAGACTATGAAATTATTATACAAAATGGTTAATATATAATTGAGCATACAGTCCTTCTAAATTTAAACCCTTTAGATATTTTCTTAAATTATCCATGTAATAAGTTCCTAAATTTATTTACTTAAATTGATTAAATGAGGACTCTTATGAACCTTATGAGTCTTCTTATAACCATTCAAAAGATTCAGTTCTTTTAACTCTTAATGCTTTAAGTTCTTAGTTGAACTCATAAACCTGATATTAAGGATCAATATCCTATTGGTGATGATAATTAGTTTTTCTAATTTTATTAATTTTAGATTTATCTGACGTTTTCATTTATGATTCTCTTGAAGTGAATTAGCTATTATTGAGTGAAGCATCTTTTATTACTCTTCTTGCTGTCTATTCTTTTTTTGATGAAGTTTAAGAACTAAAAAAGGGGAGTTTTATATCCGTATATTATTTAATTGGTGATAGACATTCTATTTCCATACTTTGTTCTTGTTTTGGTTATATGATCAAATTAGGACTCTTTACTAATTATCACCTAAATATATACCTCTTAACCATAATTGGCCCTTTCACTTTTACTCAACATTCTTGGTGTCTATTTTTTAGGAAGAGATAATTTTTCTAACATCATGACAATCAATTACATTGAAAGCTATTTCCTAATCCAATACAATCTTTTGGAATACTTCTTCCTTACCTTTAAAAAACACTATCAGATCTTAATTAATTGTTGTTTGAAGTATTCGTATAAATTTTTGGAGGTGAAGGCTTTCTGTTGCTATCAATAATATTGTCTTTTGAATTGTCATTTGTCAGAAATCGAGCATTACGTTTAGATCTCATCACTTATAAATATAAAATATTGATTAATACAAATAATCATTGAAAAAATTACAACATATTTTTAACTTCATATTTATTTATAATTTTTTATGAATATTTTTCAACATTTTTCTTGTATGTCTCTCACCCAAATTTGGATAGAAAAGCTGAATTATAAATTTAGCCACTTTCCAACATTTATTTCTATGAATCAGACAAATTTTAAAGAGCTTAATCTTCTTCATCAGTTTTAGTTATATTTTATGTTTTAGATTTTAATTTACTTTATGATTATTAATATTAAGAAAAATCTCCCTACTTTATACCTCTATAAATAAGAACTTCAAAATCTTCTTTATCATCTGCTAATGCTATAAATTTTATCATAAATCCTAAAATTAATATTGCGTGCTCTAATCCAAGTACACTACCAGGTTCTAAATATTAAACTACTATTTTTACATCTATAAATTGTATATCCCTACTGTTCAAATTATTGACATATTGCTGTTATGTATGTGTAAAAATCCTTATTTTTATTTTGTCTTTCAAAACTCTTATGAAAGTCTTCATTTAATCTCTCAATTAATATTTATCTCACATATGTGTTTGTTAAATTTTTAAAAATATTAAATAAATTCGAAAACATCATAGAATCTTCATTTTGATTTTTTATTTTTTTTTCATACCATATTTTTAATCTATCACTAATCTTAGATATATCTAGATCTTTTAAATCTGGATAACAGCTTTAGATTGTAATTCTGACCATATCTGTAAAATTTAATGATTTAATTCTTTCTTATGTTGATAAGTATTTTGCTATTAAATTAGTGCAATCTAAAGATGGATTATAATATAAAGCACAAAAATAAGTAAAGGTAAAATAAAGGGCATCCAAATAAAAAACAATTTGTTAATTTTATTTATTTAGTATGATTTATGATTAAGTTTACTTAATTTCAGATTTTAACTTAATTTTTGATTATTTTTAAATTAATTAACTTCGGTGTTCATCTAATTTTCTTTCTAAATTTATTAAAAATTCGCATACTTTCTTCAAATATTTTTAAAGTGTAATTTTCATCTTAGTGTAAACCCAGTATTCTAACCTTCTCAGATTCTTCTTCATTCCCAAGAAGTTTTAATAAGTTAGCTAAAAATAATAAGATTATTAACCTTTTCTCTCATACAATTCTTTCTTGCCTGGTTTTAAAGAAATTGCTATATCACAACATTCCAAAGCCTCATCGTAATTTTCTAAAGCTACAAAAGATTCCACTGATTTTATAAATTGATAAATACTTTTAGCAATAAAATATTTTTTCTTTTATAAAGCAGTATGAGCTTTCTCGAAATACTAAATTGCTTATCTGTGTACATTCATTTTTTAATAAACAATACCTTTAATAAATAAAAAATTAAACCAAATGAATAATCGACATTAGGTCCAGGCTTTTTTTTCTCAATTTCACATAAATTTTTTAAAGCTCCAGGATAATCTTCTTTAATCAAACAAATTTTAGCTAATTTAAAAATAGTCTTACTTGATAAATAGAATACTCTTGTACAGTTTGGCTTTACCTTTTAAGCTTCTAATAAACATTTTTCAGCATTTTCTATCATTTATAATTTAAGATAGCATATTGATTTTAAGAGATAAACAGGAATAAATTATTATTTTAAAATAATTAAATCTCCTAATACTATAGCATCCATATATTTATCAATAGTAGCAAGAAGCAGCATTAAAATAAATAATTCAGCAGATTCTTTCTCAATTTTTTCTAACTTTTCAATATCTTTTTTATGCATTTTTATCACAACAGCAATTAGTATAAACTTTAATTTTTCTTCAACAGGCATTTTCTCAAAAGCTTAAACAGCATCTCCTTTTGAATTTGAAGCTCCCATAGATAAAATAAAATAAAATGAATATTATTTTTTGAATTCTATTAAACTTTTAAAATATATAGAGAAATGAATATTATTTTTTGAATTCTATTAAACTTTTAAAATATATAGAGATGATATTTTTCCATATTACTCAATTTTTGATATAATGTATTTTTTAGTCAATCATAACTCATATTTCTTCATATATATTTTTTTTTAATTTATGATCTCTTATCTTCAAAATATGCATATTATTACTGAAATCTTTTAATTATGCTTACATATTTTACATAAATTATTATTATAATTATAAGAATGAATTAAACAAATTCTTAAAATGAATCATAAATAGTATAGAATGAAGAGGATTAAAATACTTTGTTGGAATAAAATAAGTAAGAATCAAGTGCAGATAATTAGACATCGTTAAATTGAGAAATCCTTTTTTATAAATCAGATCGAATATAAATATTAAGGACCTGATCATCCATAAATCGCTGAATTATTAGAATTATTGGATGAAAAGCAAAGAAAACCTTTGTCTAATTAAACCTTAGAAAGTTTTCGACAAAAAATACTTTATTATGAAAAACAATTCAATAAAAATTGTACATTTATGGACAATATGTTTCAGATATCATTTTATTATATTTTGACTATAATTGTTTATTTGAGCATATATTTTACATATTTAACAAGTGTGATAGTATTACTTAGTTTATGACTATAATTAGTCTTTGAAATCGGATGAAATAATAGTTAAGAGTTCAATTAAATTAAATATTGTTCAATAATTGCCTGAATTTGGTTTTATGATTACAAGTTTTACACTTGGGTAATATAACTCTTTATATATATTTAGAATAATTATCATAAAGAATTCAATAATTCTGTTGTTATTGTTTGCTTTAGGATGCATAATCCCTGCATTTTATTTATTTTATGTATATCTTGATGTATTTAATTTAAATGAAAGTGCAATTGATTATGATATGGTTTTATTTTTAAGTGCATTTATAATTTCTATTTTGAATGGTATAATAGTTTCTGTTCTTTAACAGATAGTAGAAAGTATGTATAATTAAATTATTGGTGCATTATTTTCAAGTGGATGGTGTTTGTTCATTGTTTACTTGTTAGGATTTTTAATATTTTCTTATGTGATTGGTTTGGATATAATAACTGCTGAGAAAGTGATCAATTACATAATCAATTCATTATATATTCCAATATTTGTGGCAATCACATTTTCATACTTTATGATAAATACAAGATTATTTGATTGGCCTGCAGGAATAATAAAAACAGCATTGGATAGGATTAAGATTAAAATATTGAAATAATAGATTTAAAAAGAAGATTAATAATCCCAATAAACAGTTTAGATTACGACTTTAATTTCAAAGTTAGTAATATATTCTATTGGAGCATCCTACATAACTATGGAGATAATATTTTATATTTTGTTAGCGTCAGAACTAAAATAATCAAAAATAGATTATACAGCAATAGTATCTTTATCATTAGAGTTGATAATAATTCCATTATATTTATTTTTGGGGGTGTTTATATCTGTAAGTGATAGAAAACCATAATACACATATTTATTAGTACCTTTAGTAATAGGAGCTCCAATAATTTTTGGATGCTTGAAATTGGGGAATTATTTAGAATATGAAAAGGATATAACTAATTTCACAGAGATTTTATATTATTGTCCACTTTTTGTGAATATTCTTTGGTTATCTTTAACATTGATGGGATTAGATAAAAGGAGGTTGTTTATAAATTCTTTAGGATTTGTATGTTTTTTTATAGCCATTCCAATAGGTGTGTTTTTACCACTATATAATTTATATCATTATTCATCTCTTTAGATAATAGCATATATATTTATTGTAATAGGAATGATAGTTTTATTATTGGTATTATTTTATTTCTTCATCTAATCAATGAAAGCAATAAAAAGAGCTAAAGAATTAGCTGATTAAGTAATTCCTACTTTTGATGAATTTAAATATTACAATTTAACAGATTTGGCATTCTGTATAAATTCAGTTTGCTTTTTATTATCTTATTTTATAATTAGTTATTTTTTTTGGTATATATTCGATCAAAATAACACAGCAACAGTTACAGAGGGTGCTGCTATGTTTGCAGTATTAGCAATTACTCCAACAATATTTGTACTTATCAACATAGCTCTTGGACATAAATCATTAGAAATTACATATGAATTTGCATAAGATATTAAGGAATTATAGAAAATAGAAGAATTAAAGAATCGAAAGAGGATTTAATAAAGATTTTATTAAAACACTGCAGTATGTTGTGGAATTTTACTTCCCTTATGTTTATTCATTCCAATATCTTTGATAACAACAAACTAATCAGCATCAATATTTTTTGAAGCATTAGCTATTGGAATACCAATATGTTTTTTAATGTATAAATTTTTGATAACTATTAAAAACAAATCAATTGCATTTGAAGATTTTTTTTAACCTTTTGTTAGTTCTCTATTATGGTGTTGTGTAATATTTCCATTTGGAGTAATAGTTCCAACAATGGCAGTATTTTTTAATAATGCTGATTCGACTTTTTAATATTTTGCATAAGGAGCTGTTGGTTTAGGATTATTTGTATGTATAATTGGAGTAACAGGTGCATCTTTATTTTTATCATTATTATTAAATAGAGAAGAATTTGAAAGAAAGAAGAGAGAAATTTTAAAAAAAGTAATGGAAATATTAAGAGAAAATCATGTTCTTAGTGATATTAGTGTAGTTGGAATATTATATATGAAATACTTAAATAAATTGTAAATAATTTATACAAAATTAAATGCTACAAAGAATTAGAGTTAAAAAAAGAAATAGAAATAAGAAGAGTTTAAATAATTAAAATAGATGTTGACAGAGAATCTAATTTAAGGAGAACCAATTAATGTAATAAAATATGATGGACCAGAATTAGAGTATGATCATAAATTAGTAAGTAAAAATGTTTATTAAGAATATATTAATTTATTAGAATAGGAATTATTAGATAAATAGAAGAATATAATATAAGAATAGGAATTAACAGGTTGTAAAAAGTATATAATGGATTGTTTATGTTGTAGATGTGGACTTGAAGAAGTGAATTAATTAGAAAATTAAAAAAATGTTGAAATAATTAAACTTAGAGATCTTTATAAATTAGATGAAGATACTGGATAAAAAATGAATGATTTAATTCCATAATTTAATTCTGTTTATAAAGTAGCTGAGGAAACTGATACACTTATAAAAAAGATAGACTTTTAAGCTGAGGATAAATAAATTATATATAAATAAAAATATAAACCAGTTTAAGAAATAAAAAGTGAAAAAACTGATAGCTTAAATTAAATCCAATTAAAATAATTAAATGATAAAGCATTAGGAAATATTAAATCATCAGATTAATATTTTTCTTTATCATCATCTGATTAAATGATTGCAGAATTTATGCATGAAGTATTTATGGAGTTTGCTAATAATGATTAAGGTTTAGAACCTTCAATTTGTTTTGCTGATTTATAATAATTTAGTAGATTAACTGATTTGCATTTTGATTTAATTGATTATGAAAAATATGCTAAAACTATTTGGGTTAATTAAACTTATAGTTTAAATGAAATATAATTTGCAGGTTTAATTAAAGGTATAATAAAAGATTATGATGGAGATTAATTTGAAAATCTGAAATAGTTAGTTCTTGATCATATTTATCCTTAATTAATAACATCTATGAAATCTTTAATGATCAATTTTAAATACTCAAATAAAAAAGTTTTATAAAATAATAAAAACTAAGATAATCCTTTTTTAAGATAAAATTTTATTTCAAATGTTGTTTAAACAGAGTTCTCTAAATTTGATGCTATAAAAGTTAAGTAAGTATATAAAGAGGAAGTTAATAATTAATCAAGAATAAATAATGATGAAAATAGAGTTCCAAAATTATCTAAGAAATAAAAGGAATAAAAATACGATGAAGAAAAGTATTAAATAGAGTAAGTATATGCTTAAAAACTACCATGTTATAAGAGATGTTGTTATTCATGTAATGATTGGTTTAGAATAAATGTGATTGAGAAATATTTTCCTAATCTAGCTGCTGCATAACCAAAACCAAAAATAGAAAAGAAACCAATCTTAGATAGTAAAAGAAAAAAAATGGGTGATTGGAAAGCAGTTGCTAAAATAACAATATAAGCTTTATTTGATGCAACTGAAGAATATGAAAAAAACTTAGCAAATTAATAATAAAAATCTATAGAATTTAAATTAACTTCTAGTAATATACTTGCTTTAATATTTAGAATATATGATTTATATAGTTTAGCAAGTGTGGCTTATAATCCTTAAGTAGGATGGTTTGGAAGTACTTCAATATCAGGAACAGATACTATTAGTGGATCAGCATTCTATGATAGTTATGCATTCTTCTTTTATTTCTCTTTAGGTGTCTCAATACTTTATGGTCTCTTAGGATCTTTAAGTTTAGATGCTGTATAGAAGAATACTTTTGGATAGGATGAAAATGGTAATTTAGCCAGATTCCCTCATTTATAATTTATCTTACCTAGAGTTATATCTATTTTAAGTGGTTTCTTTATGACAGTAATGAGAACTTTTATGGATGCATATATTTGTGATTATAGTAATTTACCTTATCAATTCTTTAGAGATAAAACTATTGAATGTTTAACAAACTATCATTATATTTATATGGGTTTAGGATTAATTGGTGTCGGAATTTATTATCCTCTCTCTACTTATTTATAACCTACATTTTAATTTAGTGATCATTCATTAGATTTAAAATTTAAATCTACTTATATCATTATTTATGTTTAAGCTAAATTATTAATTATGGGATTAAGTTCATTTTTTAATACTTTAGATAATGCATTTGAATATTAAATGTTATTCTCTATTGGAATCTTAGTTATTGTTTTAGCATTTCATATCAAAATGGAACCTTGCTTTGTTAAATGGTATAATATAATTGAATAAATGTTAATTTTAATCATCATATTTATTTATACAGGTGCAGTTATTATTATTATGACTGGTAATAATATCATTGGAATTATTTTTACTGCTGCTGCCATTTTAATTGGTTTTATTGCTATTGCTATTTATCTTAAAATATCAGTCTATCGTAATTTTAATACTTAAAAAGTTACACCATAAGAGAATCTTTCAAGTATTTTATTTCATTTTTATTTAGTTATTGAATTAAAACCAATCCCAGATGAAAATAGGCTCAATATTTATGATTTAATTGCAGAATCATAGCTCCCTAAAGATTAATAAAATAAATCAAGAAAAAAAAATTAATAAAATACTGATTTTAAGGATCAATATCCTAATCTTGATATGACAATAGGAGACAATAATAATAAAAGTAGCAATCTGGAAGAATTAGTCAAGGTTAAAGATGAAATTAATATGGAACCAATATTAGTAAATAGATCCAATTTATCAAAATTGAGATTATGAATTTGATAATAAAAATTTTTATTAATCATTATTTCACTTTATTAAATTCCAATAAATTAAAGATTACTTTCTATAATCTATCAATTTAATCTTAATATCTGTCTTTCAATTTTCAGATCTAAGGCTAAAATGATTAAATAAATAATGGATTCAATCTTTGTATATATTTCAAGTGATTATTTTAATCTATTGCTATTGATGTTAGAAAAGTGAAAATATAATCTCAAAATTTTCTAATAAAATCTTTTAGTTAAATATTTGTGAAATTAATAAATAATATATTCATATGAATATATATTTACTATTTTTTTTTTCTCATTAAACATATTTAATCATTTGCGAAAAATAAATAAATAATTTTTTCTGATATAAAGATTATAAAATATATATTCTTTCTATAATTTTACTATATCCATTTAAAAATTTACAAAAGATTTTCTCATAAGCTTTTGTAACATTAATTTTTTATTATAATTATAAATTATATATAAATTAAGCTTTGATTATAGTAAGAAGCGTAATTAAAATTCAGACCTTGGAATATTTTGAATAAAATTGAATAGTCTAGTAAGATAGATTAAAAAAATTATATAATAAATATTTGAATTATTAGTTTGATCCCAATTTAAAATTTATTTATAATAAATAAATATCGGAAAACTGAGAAAAAAGTAAGTGTTGAAATAAATATCATACAATTGATAATCTTGCTTTACCTTTAATCCATCTGACAAGTCTTCCATCAGCCCATTCACCTTCTTTTTAAATTCCATTAATGCCTAAATAAACTCCAGTTCCATGTTATTTATTATTTTACCATTCTCCTTTGTAAAACTATGAAATAAAGAAATGTATTATTACTCTACCATCTGGCCATTCAAAGTGACCTTAACCTTCTTTAACTCCATTATTATAATTCCCTTCATATATTCCCTTATTTTCTGGCCAAATAAATTACTATAAATATAATTGAAAATATATAATATACTCCATGTCCATGCATACAATTATTTTTCCAAGATCCTTAATATATTCTACCATCCTCCCATTAAAATTTACCAATTCCTTCAATATTACCATCAACAAATTATCCAGTATAAACTGACCCATCTGACCATTTAAATACACCTTATCCATTTTTTAATCCATTTCTATATTCTCCATCATAAGTAGTTCCATCATGCCAAATTTCCATTCCACGTCCATTTTATACATCATTTTCCCATTAACCAACATATTTTAATCCATCAATACTGTAGAATACCCCCTTTCTATGAAGATTTAAATTACTTTTCCAAAAGCCTTATCATTTTTAAATTCTCCTTCATAAATATTTCCATCGCTATGAACTAATCTACCACGACCATCAAACATATTGAATGCCCAATATCCTTCATAAAAAGTTCCATTTAACCAATATTATTTACCACATCCATGTCTAAGACTGAATAATGATTTTTCTTACCCATTTTTCCATTATCCATGATAAATGCTACCGTCATCTAATTAATATATTGGAAAATTAAATTAATTATCTTCTTCACTGTCATATTTAAAAGTTGTATATAATTACAGAATCTTTCAATTTAAATAAAATGTCATATTACCTTATTCACTCTTATACTCAAATAATCAGGTACTTTTGCTAATTTCTTCACTTTATATACTTATTAATCTTAATTTTTATGTATTTAAGTTGCTTTCATATCTTGAAAATGGTAGGTGTCTTTGAAACTTAACTCATTAGAATAATGATTTTATTCTTTATTTAACACTTTCTATTTTTTCAACTTCTTTATAAGGCTTTAGTACCTTTTTCTTACTAAATATCCTCTTGCACAAGCTTAAATAATATAGCTAGCTATTCTACCTTAAATGAATTGAATTTGTTTATGATATTTAAGATCAAAGTCTGAAATTATAGTATTTTGTATTTATGTTTATAAGATGATCTAACAATTCTTATCTTATCCTTAAGAACTAGTGCAACATGATCCCATTAAAGTTTTAACTTTCAAAATTATTTATATTAATAATATATATTCAACAAGTTAAACTCAATTTTCATTACTTGTTCAATTCCTTTCATTTTGATTGTTTCAATACTCTCTAAATCTTAAGGTAATATTAAAAATCTTTGAAAATTCAATAATTAAATTAATATAATATATGAAAAAGCAATTACCAAAAAGTGCTTCTCAAACTGCCATCCGAAAACCTGAGAAATCTTAAACTCTAAAAAATCCTGAAAGACATGGAATACCTAGAAATGTTAATTACTATAGCCATTTTTTAGTTGAACCTTATATCACTGAAAAGGATATTGAATTTGTGCTTTAGTTAAGAAATTTAGATCATGTAGAATCTCTATCATGACATTAGGCAGAAATGAAAGCTAAATTGGCAAGAATTCCAAATCAAACGTTCTCAAGAGGTGATTAAAAAATAGAGTCTTAGAAAGACAAACACCTCTCTAGGGATGTAAATTATAATGGTAATTCTACACCTGTTCTTCATCTTCTAAAAGGTAGAATTGGTCCAACTCCTCATTTAAGTTAAGCAGAATTTGAAACTGGTCTAAGATCTTATGCAAAAACTGATAAAAGTCTTCTTGATAAAGAACGTAATTGGACTACTGTTCCAAAAACGTAACGTAAAGATGTTTTCCCTGAATTTTTACCTAATTATAAAGAAGAGATATAGAAAAAGAAATCTATGAGTATTAGTGGAGGAAAATTAGCCAAACTTACTTATAATGGTAATATTTTAATTTCATTAATATAGCTTTTGATTCAGATTCAAATTACCCTCCATATTTAATGAAGTTTAATGAAAAAAATCTTTAAAATGTTAAACATATGTTTATACCTTCAATTAAAATGTCAACGGTTTAGTGGTAAGATGGATTAAGACCTCTAGAGAATATTAAAAAAGAAAAAAAGCAAAAAAAATGATTTTTGAATCTAGTTGAATTTAATGAATAAAATTTTTATTTATCAAAAATTATATTCTAACAATAATTAATGTGCTTTTAATAATAGGAAATATATGTACATCATATATTATTATAAGGTGATACTAAAATATATATTAAATAAATACTAAAAGTATATCGCTATTGAAAATCTATAAAAATAGTTTTATATAAATATATATCTATAATCATTATAATTTACTTTTAGCTATTAGATATATTTTTATTTCTATTTCTTAAACTAATAAATAGAGCTAATGAAGTTTAATTTACTATTTAAGGATGTAGAGTTGCTAATTAAGAAAGGATTTGATTTAGAGTTAAATTTCTAATAATTATGGCCATTCTATAATAAGTTACAGTTTACTAGCAAAACCTGAAAAAGAGAATAGCTTAAGGTGATATCATGAAACTAAATGGTATCTTTTCTTGAAAAGTTAATTGAGTTTAAAAATGGATGAGTATAGCTATAAGTCTAAGTAAACTGAATTGATACTATAATTAAATATTTATGGGTAATTGTTGTCCAAAAGGTGATACACATTCAGAGAGAAGCTCTATTGCTAATATTGTAGTTTAGGAAGTAGAGTAAACTAAATTGAAAGTTACCTAATCAATGAATTGTAGTTAAAACTTAGTTGGAAGTAGTAATGCGTTGGGAGTATAAAAAGCAAAGTGTTAGGTGAATAGAGATGATTTCATAAAAGTTGATAAATTAGGTTATGTAAGATAATATTGTATAATAAGGGAGCATTTGGGGTAGTATATAAGGTGAAATAGAAAACGACAAATAAAATATATGCAATGAAGTAGATAGAGAAGGAGAAGATCTTTAAAAATAAGTTATAAAGTAATACAGTATTGGAAAGGAATGTTTTAAAGTAGAGCAAGCATCCTTTTATAGTTCGATTGAAATATGCATTTCAAACAAATTCTCATATTTATTTTGTAATGGAATATATAGCAGGTGGTGAATTCTATAAGATATTGAGTTAAGTAAAGACAGGATTACCAGAAAATGTAGTTAAATTTGTAGCTGCAGAGGTAGTATTGGCTCTTGAATACTTAAATACAAAATTAAAAGTGATATATAGAGATTTAAAACCAGAAAACTTATTGTTAACAACAACAGGACATGTAAAATTAACAGATTTTGGATTAGCTACTATGAGAAGAGAAAATGGAGAGAAATCATATACTGTAAATTAATAAATATTTAAAAATTGAAAAGGTTGCTGGGACTGCAGAATATCTTGCACCAGAAATTGTGAATAAATCAGGACATTCATATGAAGTAGACATTTGGACTTTGGGAATACTTATTTATGAGATGATAAATGGTTTTACACCATTTAGAGATTCCAATAATGATTTTAAGATGATATCCTAAAGAATTATTGAAAATTAACCTATATATCCTGAAAAGATGTCATTACAAAGTATAGATTTAATTAAATAAATTTTAAAGAGTAATCCTTAAGAACGTCTAGGTGTTAAAGTATAAAATTATATATTAATAATTAGGGAGATGGATATGCTGATTTAAAAAAGCATTAATTCTTTCATGATATATTTTGGGATTAGTTATCTAATTTAAAAGTAACATCACCTTTGAAAACATTTGCTGAAAGAAATTCTTAGAAAATTAATTTGATTAGTAAATAACCATAGAATTTTTAAAATACTCCTTGTAATCCCTAAAGTCCAAAACTTAAAATTGATGGAATCACTTTTGATGGAGAAGGTGGTACCTTTTCTTCACATTTTTGAAATTATAAATTAAATAAATGACTTGAACAGCATTAAAATATTATCAATCATCATCTTCAATAGGATAACCTCTAATTTTGCTCATTGGAATGAATATCTAATTTTTCCATCCATCTTCCAACTTAACCTTTTCAATATCCTAAGGAAAATTGGTTTATATGATTTTTAATTCACAACTATCTTCCCTTTCAATTAGTCTTAAAGTAACGTTTGAGTATTATTTCCAATTATTGAATTTCCATGTCATTTAGATTTCTTGATTTTCAACCTAATTAGAAATAAATCATACTAATTTATTAAACACACCCTCAATGCGTCCTTCCATAATTTTATATTACCCTCCTTCCTTTGATTCAACAATAGCAGGTGCTCTTGTGTATTACATAATCTCGAATGGATCAAGAAGAGCTTAATAAATGACCTTTGAAGGTACTCCCCAAACAATAGAAAATTCTAATTTATCCATATATTAAAATTAATCTAATTTCTCTATAATACTTCTTTATCAATAATCATTCAAGAGTGTTCCAGAAATCTATATACTATTTAAATAAATATAATTCATTAAACTAAATATTATTTGATTACCCTTAATTCTCTCTAAAAAACTAGAATTCTAAGACATCAAAAGAAGTCTTTAATCTATTACTCTAATAAACTACAACTTCTTATTGTTTGGAATTTATTCCATTATTTGATAACTCAATATTGAAATCTTTTATTTTTTCTTTTCAATCTAGAGCAATAACTCTTTGAATTTCGAGAATAATTTTTAGTAAACCCAACTTTAGAATCTAAGATATATTATAAATGATCAAATAGTTGAATGATTTTTATAATGGAATTCACAAGTTATTAATAGTGGTTCTAAATTTTTTATTTTCCATTTTTTAGATTTATTCAACCATTATAAATTCAGATGAGCTAAATTTGTATGCATTTATTTGATAATTCATAACCAACAAAACTATTTGCAAATGTTCTATTCTATTCTTTAGGATTAGCGAATGGCATTTTAGATATTAAATTTCTATATTATTTCTTAAAATTACTTATCATTAAACTTACTACATATTTATTAACAATATTTGCATCATAAAATTTTTGGTTTCTTTCGTCATCAGTGTTTCTTTTCAGTCTTGAGTCTTGAACACCAAATGATAATAGGATTTATTTGAAATTATTTGTTATTCTGATTTTTTTTTAATTTTAGTCATTAATTGAAGTTGCAAGATTAATTCAATATATTATTCAAATAATTTTGTAATCTTTTTGAGAGACATAAAATAAAAATGTTTAATTTTTATCAATTTCATTAAATATATTTAAGGTTATCCTTAGATTAAAATTTTTCTAAATATATCATAACTATTGATTAAATTATACACTTGGTGTGTAATAAGCTCTAATTTTAATAATTACAAAAATAAATTTATGGCATATAGATTTTCTTTTATATTTATTATTACTTAGAATAATAATTATTATGATTATAAGAAAAAGAATACATAGTCATCAATTACCTCGACTCAACAAAGTTAATAGATCCAATACTGTTGATCAATATGATTCATTAAAAAGAAATAATAGTTGTTTCATTCTCTAACTCAACAAAAGATCATAATTGCTAATGTCTTTTTTTAAAGATGCAAAATATGAACAATTAATATAACTATTTAATATTCCTGTAACTAACTATAATTAAGTAGGATGATATAGATATATATGAAATTCAGACAAGCATTTATTTAGAGTATTTAGCCATTATTTTATTCTACCTAATCAAACATGATTTAACAGTTTCATTACTCTATAATTACAAATCTAAGTTTATCAAAACTATCATTTTACATCACTAAATATGGATGAAATTTATCAAACTTAAAGAAGAACCAATTTAAAAACTTCAATAAATATTATCAACATTAGATTAAATTTCATTCACTATAGTACAATAGTATGCTATTATCTATTATTTTTCAGCCACATTGATCATTCTCATCTAAGAAATCAGTTACTTGAATATTTTAAACTCAAACAATATCAAAGCAACTTTTCATTATTTTCTTAAATAATAATTAAAAAAATACTTCCCTATTTAAAAAGTCCTAATTTAGTTTTTAATCATTTACCAATCAATTAAGAATAGTATACTCTTGTCTTAGATATGGATGAAACTTTAATTTATTATGATGGTGATAAAGTTTACTAGCGTCCATTCTTATTAACTTTCTTAAAACAAATGAGCAAAATCTATGAATTGACACTTTTTACAGCTGCATTAGAATCTTATGCAAATAAAATTTTTAATAAACTTACAATCAAATAATACTTTACCTATTTTCTATTTAGATAACACACGAATATTTATAAAGATTTTTATGGGAAAGATCTAAGAAAATTAGGAAGGAATTTATCTAAAACCATTATTATTGATAATACTCCTAAATGTTTCAGTTTGTAACCAGAAAATGGAATTTAAATTTTAACATGGAAAGGAGATCTCTCTGATACAGTACTCTTAATCTTAATTCCAATTTTGAAAGCCATAAGATTTAGTAATAAAGATATACGAATTAAATTAAGAGAATATAAAAACTATCCTGGCTTAATTTTTCCTAAATGAAATTTTATTATCATATTTTATCATTATTAAAAATCTCTGTAAATTTTAACATTATCATTTATACTAACACTATATTTTTGTTTTACTGTAAATCTAGATTTTTATAATTAGCATAGTATGTTCCTCTAATTTGATTTCTTTAAAAGTCGATAGGGTTTTTATGTTGAAAATAATAGCCAATCTGCATATATTAAACTGTAAATGGAATTGCTGTATTATTAAAATTGATTATTTTCACAAAAAATCTTTATGAAATCTATATCATATTATTTAATTTAATAAGAAAATCTTATATTCAGTATTATTTGGATAGAAATTCTTAACATTTTTTTTGTAAAATTATTTCAGCAACTTTAGTAATTGAGATTTCNCAAATCTAAGTTTATCAAAACTATCATTTTACATCACTAAATATGGATGAAATTTATCAAACTTAAAGAAGAACCAATTTAAAAACTTCAATAAATATTATCAACATTAGATTAAATTTCATTCACTATAGTACAATAGTATGCTATTATCTATTATTTTTCAGCCACATTGATCATTCTCATCTAAGAAATCAGTTACTTGAATATTTTAAACTCAAACAATATCAAAGCAACTTTTCATTATTTTCTTAAATAATAATTAAAAAAATACTTCCCTATTTAAAAAGTCCTAATTTAGTTTTTAATCATTTACCAATCAATTAAGAATAGTATACTCTTGTCTTAGATATGGATGAAACTTTAATTTATTATGATGGTGATAAAGTTTACTAGCGTCCATTCTTATTAACTTTCTTAAAACAAATGAGCAAAATCTATGAATTGACACTTTTTACAGCTGCATTAGAATCTTATGCAAATAAAATTTTTAATAAACTTACAATCAAATAATACTTTACCTATTTTCTATTTAGATAACACACGAATATTTATAAAGATTTTTATGGGAAAGATCTAAGAAAATTAGGAAGGAATTTATCTAAAACCATTATTATTGATAATACTCCTAAATGTTTCAGTTTGTAACCAGAAAATGGAATTTAAATTTTAACATGGAAAGGAGATCTCTCTGATACAGTACTCTTAATCTTAATTCCAATTTTGAAAGCCATAAGATTTAGTAATAAAGATATACGAATTAAATTAAGAGAATATAAAAACTATCCTGGCTTAATTTTTCCTAAATGAAATTTTATTATCATATTTTATCATTATTAAAAATCTCTGTAAATTTTAACATTATCATTTATACTAACACTATATTTTTGTTTTACTGTAAATCTAGATTTTTATAATTAGCATAGTATGTTCCTCTAATTTGATTTCTTTAAAAGTCGATAGGGTTTTTATGTTGAAAATAATAGCCAATCTGCATATATTAAACTGTAAATGGAATTGCTGTATTATTAAAATTGATTATTTTCACAAAAAATCTTTATGAAATCTATATCATATTATTTAATTTAATAAGAAAATCTTATATTCAGTATTATTTGGATAGAAATTCTTAACATTTTTTTTGTAAAATTATTTCAGCAACTTTAGTAATTGAGATTTCTTTTGAATTGCCTAGTATATTTATAATTGGACTGAAAATTAGAAACATTATCATTAAGATATATAAAAGCATGAATATTATTTCTGATTTGATTAAACATAATGGTTTAAATTAGATTTGTTTTTTTATACAAAAATATTTATTGTTTATCAAAAATATAAAGTTTAAGTAAATTATAAAAATGATAGGAAGATTTTTGAAATAAAAAAGAAGAGCGTATTTTCTGTTAAATAAATACTCATAGTAGATGTATAAGTGATATTTAATATGATAGAAAATTGTGATATAAAGGAGAAATTAATTAATTATTTAGGGTGTAAAAAAAAAGTCTTATTTAAAATACGATAATGTTTGAAAGCATTAAAAAATAAAATTTTTTAATACATATATAAAGGTAGAAAATTTGAAGATATCATTGAATCTATAAATCGGAAATTAAATAAAATAAATAACAATTAGAATAATTACTAATGCTTCCTTTAGTTCCTATCATAAAGTAGTTTGTACAGGAAGGATAATAATTCTTTACAGCAAAGGACATCTTCGATAAGAAATAAAATGAATTAACATAATTAATTTCTTAAGTGACTTAATCATTGGAATAAGTTGAGTACTTTGATAACATTTAAGAAGACTTATATAGTAATGAACAAAAGCAGATCATAAAGCAATGTAAAGATCTTTTACACTCTAGTGAATAACTATTAAATTAGTTGCCCTCTAATCTTACCTTGTAATTTATTTGATTCTTATTTTTTAAAGAATAAACGGTTACTTTTACAGTAAGAGTAACAATTATAAGGAACTTTTATAGTGTTTAGAAGAGTTGAGTAAGATCAATGCTTAAATACATGAATTGGAGATGTAATCCTTAGAAGTATTAAAAACAGTAGTGCTTCCGAATTTTTCAAGAAAATAATCATTTTAATGTAAATAATGTTGATTATCTATAGCATCTGTCCATTAAATTAATATTGTACTAAAACTTAAAGCACCTAAATTAATTAAAGAAATATTTGATTAATATCCTCGTCATCTGAAAAGCGAGTTTAATTTTAAATTTCAGATGGAAGATAGTGAATCACATAAAAATGTGTTTCATTTTTAAAGAAAGGAATTCATAAAACTATAATAGGTGTTAAAAGAAACTAAAATTTATACCTTGTCTAAAAAATAGCATTGTTCTCTTGAAATGAGAAATTCACTTCAATATTCACATTCTTAGAAAAATACTTTCATTCCTGACACAAAGTTTATCTCATCTGAAATAATTTCAATAGAAAATTTATAATAAGATTAAGATAATAAGTCAAATATATTAAAATTGTTTATAGTAGTGAATGGTTAGAATGGAATAATAATAATAAGAAACTAAAGGATTACAATGCATGTAGGATTCGGATAAGAGTGTGAGTTATTGGAGAAGGATCAAATAGTAATTTTACAGGATTCCAATTAAGAGCCATTAGTTTCGTATATAGTTTAGAGGATTATGATTTAATTATTATGATTTACTATCTATATGATATATGATTCTTAGAAACTAATAAAATTGATTGAATAATAATAAAAATATTAATCAAAATATGCTTTAAAGATCTGTGTATTAGTTATTATTATTATTTAATCCGCCAGAAAATTGCTATTATTATAATTGTTATTATTATGTTTTATCTGGTACTTATTGTTATAAATAACCTGGATTATTAGTAATATCATTGAAAATAGGTTATTATTGGAACATGAAAGATTGGTTATTTTATTGAGGATTAACATATAATTAAACCATTTGACCTTCCCAATCAATATTGATTCTAGTAACTCTTGGTGCTTAAGTGTTGATTTGTCTGTATACTCTATCAATTAGTACTTATGGAGGATCATTTTCAATAAGTTCTGGTTCCAAATAAGTGTTATAAACATAGTATCCAACCTATTAATACTATAGAATTAATATAAATACTCTAAAGAATTCTTGCTTTCTATATTTAACACTAAGAATTATAGCACTAGCACCAAATAAATCATCTTTACTAGGAATCAGTTCAAAATTTGGACCAGAACTCATTAAAGTAAATTACATTGTTCCTTATTGTAAAGGAGGCATAGAAAATTATTCAAGTACTTGATCATATTTATCACTTGTTGGAGATCCAATATAAATAAGTCTAAAATTTATTAAGCTTTTATTTAATACTTCCATTCTATTTCATCATCCAATTATCTCATCACTTCAAATGTGATTTACATTTGAATTGGATTATTAAACAGAGCAGTGTCTTAATCGAAAACTATGTTGGTAATGTTAATCAAAGCCATTTACAAATTTAAATATTAATAAACCCTCGAAATTTTATCTCAAATTTTATCAAACTTTATCAATTATCTGTGTTTATATTTTTCAATCAAAAAAATTGTTCATTTTTAGTACTAATATTCAAATCTTTTATATATACTCTCTTATAGTATAACATTAATAAATATTATAAATTAAGTAAAATTTTAGTTGAAACATATATAATAATAATAATTAATTCATTCTATTCTGAAAATATTAAATATTGATTATATGTTTTCTGTATTTGATAATATCAATATCTTATTATCAATTATATTATATTAGAGAACAATTGAAAAATATTAGTTAAAAATAAAAGAAAGGTTAATATAGATTAAGAAACGGCAGGAAAATATAAGGTAATATTAATGAGAAAAGTATGTTATAAATCCCATAATTAATAAAAATGTATTTAAAATATAATTAGTATGAAATTAAGAAATGAATATGATAATGATGATAATATACAGACCTGTTCTGAAAAGAAGTATGTTGTAAAACATTTCCATATTAATGCTGATATATATTAGTTAATTTTTTATATAAAATGATATATATAGAGTAAGTAAGATAGTGATTGATATAAATTTAAAGATTTAAATAATAAAAATCATAAGGAAATGTAGGAGGAAGAGGATTTTGATTTTTTGATGAAAATAATAATAGTAGGAGATTCAGGAGTAGGTAAAACAAATTTGGTGATTCGTTTTACTTAATAAACATTTTTGGATAATAGTAAACCAACAGTGGGAGTGGAATTATTTTCTAGGAATATTGATATAATGGGAAAGACAATAAAGGCTTAAGTATGGGATACAGCAGGTTAAGAGAAGTATAAATAGAATTAAAAAAGAGATTTCGAGCAATAACTCATGCATATTATAGAGGTGCAGTAGGTGCAATGATATGTTATGATATTACAAAAGAATAGTCATTTTTGAATGTTGAGAAATGGATGGATGAATTGAGAGATCATGGAGATAATAATTTGATGATGATGTTGATAGGGACAAAGTGTGATTTAGAGAGTAAAAGAGTATATTAATAGTTTCAATTAGGTTGTGAGAAGTGACGATGGAGTATAAAAAGCATAATAATATAATATGCCATTTTTAGAGACATCATCATTAAAAGCTATAAATGTAGGAAAAGCTTTTTCGGTATTGCTTGAAAGTATTAATGAAGATTGATTTTTAGAGATTTATATTGGATTTGATAAATAAGGATAGGAATATTTGAAGAGAGCAAGTTTAAAATTAAGTTCTGAACCAATAGGAATATAGATGAGTGAATAAAATAAGATAGAAACGACAAATAATAAGAAGAGGCAATGTTGTTGAGAATGACTTATTTAATTTAATTTAAAATTACTAATAAGTTAACATTTAATTAAATATTTAATTTATGAGCACATTTTATTTATTTGAGGCAGCAGCTGGTTTAGCCTTATTTTAATGTGATAGTATAGATGAAACTAATGTTAAATCTAAATAGATTCAAAAACAATTCTCTGAGTTTGGTTAATTCACAGAAGTATGTCATTTAAAAGTATTGATAAATATTTATTAAGGCATTTTAACCATTTGTGTCTGCTGAAATAGCTTTAAATAATGCTTTATCAATTCATTCAGGTTCTGTGACTTAAGAATTAGTAGATTTTTTATCAACTAATTTACCACCTGTTGGAAAGAAAAGCAAGTAATTTATTATCAATATTATTATTATAGTTTTTCAATTGCTATTTGTGATAAAGGTTTAGCTGCTGGACTTTAATAATATTTAAATTTAAAGAGTAAAATGAATGAAGCAACTGCTTAAGTATTTAGAGGAATTAGAACACATTTTGTTGAATTTTTAAGAAATGAAGATTTCAAAGAACGAGATTATATTTAAGCTTAATTAGGTTTAGCACATTAAGTATCAAGAAATAAAGTTAAATTGGATATTAATAGAGAAGATAAACATGTAACTTAAGCTATTAGCATAATTGAATAATTAGATAAAGATCTTAATACCTTAAGTATGAGAATTAAAGAATGGTATTCATGGCATTTCCCAGAATTAGCCAAAATTGTCACAGATAATCGTATTTTTACTAGAATTGTAGATACTTATGGAGATAAGAAGAATATTAATGATTAAGCCTTATAAGAAATTGAAGAAATTACAACTGATGCTGAATTAGCTAAATAAATTGTTGAAGCTTCTAAAATATCTATGGGATAAGATATTTCTGAAATTGATTTATCTACACTTAAAGATTTATGTATTAGAGTTTTAAATCAATTTGAATTCAGAGATAATATTCAAGAATATTTAAAAAATAAAATGACAAATATTGCACCAAATCTTACAGCATTAATTGGTGAAAATGTAGCTGCTAAATTAATTGCCCATGCTGGATCATTAATTAATCTTGCCAAATATCCTGCTTCTACTATTTAAATCTTAGGAGCTGAAAAAGCATTATTTAGAGCTTTAAAAACTAGAGGAAATACTCCTAAATATGGTTTATTATATCATAGTACATATATTGGTAGAGCTAATGGAACTGATAAAGGAAAAATATCAAGGTAATCATTTTAAATATTATTTTTATTAGAAATCTAGCCAATAAATGTGCTATTGCTTCAAGATTAGATCATTTCTTAATATAACCTACTGAAAAATTTGGAATCAAACTAAAAGATTAAATGGAATAAAGATTGAAATTTTTAACTGCTGGAGGTGAATTAAATAAAAATACTGATATTATGGATGAAGTTTTAACTGAATTAAAAGGAGAAGGGCTCTATTTTGAAAGTGAAAAATAATTAACCAAATAATAAAAGAAATCCAAAAAATCTAAATCTAAAAAAGTTGTGGAAGAAGTCCTTGAACAACCTGAAGAATAACCATAAGAGGCACCAAAAAAAAAGAGAAAATCATCAAAATAATAATGATATATTAATAGTATATTAAATAAAATGTTACAATAAGTTTAATCGTTTTACTTTTACTCATTTCTACTATTTTGAAAGTATCTCTTTCAATTATTATTTTATATCTGATCTTTCATTTATCTATATTTTTCAATTCTTTTTTTTTATTTTTATATTTTAATTAAATATTAAATTAAATATCTGTAGAATTATGGTTAGCTAATTTCTAAAAGATTCTAAATAAATTTTTTTGCTTTATCATCATTTTTAATTGTATGAATCATTTTCGCTTATCAAAATTATGTAAAACTGATAAGTGAACATAATTTAATTTAAGCATTTATCAATATTTTTTAACTAATAAAATTATTTTTAGTCAGATAATTTATTTCTATATAAAGTTTCTTTAAT
Organism: Paramecium sonneborni; assembly: GCA_905182985.1. Classification (NCBI taxonomy): domain Eukaryota; phylum Ciliophora; class Oligohymenophorea; order Peniculida; family Parameciidae; genus Paramecium; species Paramecium sonneborni. The sequence continues at coordinate 80,006 of CAJJDN010000007.1, forward strand.
AACTTAACCAATGATTATTTTTGGATAATTTTCATTTTTTACATTCATTAACTTCATTCATATTGTAATAAAATAATTTAAATTTTATTCTGAATAGTTCAAGAAAAATGTTATTTTGGTAATAATGTTTTAACAAAAATAATAAAGATCAGAATTCAGTATCATTGTCATTATCTATCTACCAACCATTTAAACGATTAAATGTTTCTCTAAAAATAGTTTCATGTCTAATTTATCTTATTTATTTACGATCAACATGTAGTTTTCCAGGTCTTATCAGCCAATCACACTTCTCTCTATTTATATAGAAAATCTACCTATTTTTCTTTTTTAATTTTAATTTGAATCTGAGATTGTAAAATTAACACTCTTTTTACGAGAGATTAACTATTCGAGGCTCTTATCAGCCTGTTATTATATTGATGCAATTCGATTTCTTTTTATAACCTATCGGTTGTTAATAAAAATCTAATTTAATTATTTGGATGATTTGCTTTGAGGTTTGATTTGCTATTAATTGATATCACGTTTTTGTTATCTTTCTTTGATATAAGCATCAAATAAGTTTTATGCTGAAGATATTGGTTAAGAAATATGAGTGGAATGTGATTTATTAATTCTGGCTTATTGAATTTCAACTTAAAGTATGGTTTAATGTGTTTTTCTACGCATTTAATGTAAGTAATTCTATTAGAAGTAATATACAAGATCTTCAGGTGATCTATTTCTTTAATCTGCCATTATTATAAATAAATTAATATATATATATATTAAAATGTATAAGATCTTTCCTTAACCATCTGATTATTTGGCTCCAATGACCGAGAAAGAAAAAGTGTAAGAGTGAGTTTATAGTAAAAAGCTTATTAGAAAAATGGAAGAGCAATGAATTGTAGAATGAAAAGAAGAATGCCATAAAGATTAGATTATTTTTATATTTAGGAATAAGTACGACAATATATGGATTATTGGGAAATTATTTAGTGAGTTCAATAGTAAAAGACATGGAGAGATCAGGAATGCAAAAGATGGAAATGGAAGCATAAAATATAAGAGATAGTATAAAGAGAGCAGATTTCAAGTATGCCAGAAGTACAGAGATTAGTAATTAAATGTTGAAGATAATGAAATATAAATAGTTGGTATAAGGAATTTGTTGTATTATGGGATTAACTTATGGATTAGCCTAGATGAGAATGTATGTAAAAGAGTATGCAGAGAATTATTAAAATTGAGTTTTATAATTATTTAACGAATGCAATATAGACTTTAATTGTAGTAGATTAATTAGAATACTAATGTTATTCCAATCTCCATTATGTAATCTCTCAAGGGTTTAAGCAAGTATTTTAAATAGAAAAAAGGCACTTAAATGTAAAGATCTTGTACATCATTATCACCAAAATAGAATATTACTAGAAATAACTCTAATTAAGTTGAAAATCAACTCTTTAATTTTGTAAATAATAATGAGAATAGATCAGTTCCAAATTTGTTTGAAAATGTTTAAAAAAAAAATACAAATCTTGCTATTTCTCATAAACCTCTAAAAGGTAGAAGTTCATCTATTATGATGAATAATGTTACTTAGGAAGATTGGAAATAGAAATATTTATAATTAAAAGATACTTTAAATTAACGTATTACCTTCCTAGAATAAGAATTATAAAAGATTTATTCTATTGAAAATAATGCAACTAGCATTATTGATTCTTTAAATCATTAAATCAATCAATAAAACTTATAATTAGAGGCTTATAGGAATAGAGTAAGAGAAATTGAAATAGATTTAGAAAATAAGAATTAATAAATAAAAAAACTAACAATTGATAATAAGTAATTCTAGAAAATAATTAATGAAAAAAATAATTAAATAGATTTATGGAGATAAGATTTAAAAATTCCAAAATAACCATTTCTGACTACTGCAATGAAATAAATTTAATAAATTTTTGAATAATTAGAAGTATAGATTCATAATTATATAGAATTCTTAAACTAATTATAAAATTCATACATAATTAAGTCAAAATTTATCAATATCATCATCATCAATGGTAGAAATGATAAATTAGATGAAGGAATCTTCTTGATATAAATATATATTGATTAATTTATAATGACTCAAAACATTCTATTGTTTAATTCTCTTTTAAGATTATGAGGAAAACATGAAATGCTTGGAGTAGGTCTAACCATTTCCATTAAATGGTTAGGTCTAATTTAATATATAATTATACTTGAATGGATCTTTTCCTTTAACAAAATCTATTCTTTAAGTTGGCTTTAAAGGATTTCCCTTATATTCAGGATATTTGCTTAAACACCCAGTCTCACCACTTTTATTTGGATTTGAAGGTTTAAAAGGAGCCTCATGTTTCATGATATTTGGTTTAAATTCTTTGACTTGAGTTGGCTATATTCTATAATAAGTTTACTTTAGGTAAATTAGTTTCACCAAAGACTTATTTATCAGTGCTGAAGTTATCAGTTGTGTAAATAGTGCTTTTGAATGGTTATTTGTCTTTGAGCAATTTTTATTCATTAAAGATTCTTTCTCTTTCAAATTGTTTATAACGATTGTACTCATCCTTTTCATGTTTAGGGAAATGACCTAATTGATTAGATTCAGGATTTGTGGTCACATTTTTAGGTCCAATATTAACTCTGCCATCACTTCCTTTATGATTATTTGGACCTTTAGGTATTTCAAAATCAGCCTAGTGAGGATAAACACCTCCAACAAGCTCTTTAAAGCCAGATGGAGGAACAAAGTTTTTTTTATCATCAGAAGAATATTTTTTATTTTCTTCTAATTCTTAGATGCGAATTTTTCTTTCAGGGTCTATATATTTATCACCAATGGTTGTAAAGCCTAATTAGCTAAAGTAGGATGACTTGATTTTGCCTGATTGAGGAGCTGTAACTTTAATATTTGAAGGGGAAGTGATTGGTTTTCCTTATTCATTACGAGCAGCTATGCTTTAAAACAAATAATAAAACGTCTTGGTTTGTTATCATAACTATTATCACCTAAACCTAGGGGAACAGGTGAAGAGAATAGTCCAAATCTTTATACTGTAGCTAATTTCTCAGTATCTGCTAAGGCCTTTTTACCTATTTCATTTAATGTTGCTTCTCTTTCAGACATAATTTATATAATAATTAATTAATCAGTTAAATGGATAGCAAAGAGAACTATTTTAACATCAAATAAATTACAGAATCTTTTAAGAATGTTAAAAAATATTCATAACATTCTAATACTATTTTAGATATGTTTCTAGATATCATTTAGAAATTAGATAAATCATCTAAAGATTATTTATCTAAAGTTATTCCTATTGATGATGATAAATAAACACTTAGCTAAGTTGATAATATTATTATCATCAATTATTTCAAATAAATTGTCATCTATCTTATCAAAACTAAGGTTGAATTAGAAGAAAAAACTCAATTATAAGAATCTTAATCTCAATATGAATCTTTGATATAAAAACTTGAAGCTGATATACGTTAACATATTCGAATTGAATAATAACTTAGAATCTATACTGAAACTCTTCAATAAAAAATTGACGATTTCATTATTGAAAGAGAATAGTAAAATTAAATCATTAAAGAATATGAATAATAAATCAAATAAAAAAATAAAGATATTGTTATCTATTAAAGTGAAATTCGTAAAGTAATTAATTCGAATCAATCTAAATAACAAAAACTCATTACAGAACCAATTCTTGAAGATCATCAAACAATTTATTAAGTTAATAAACTTAATTTAACTAATTATACTCATCATCGTAAAAACAGTCAACTTAATGATGATAAATCTGCAGCTAATAATAGTAAGTATCATTAATAAAAGAATCTTAACTCAACAGTTACAAAAACTCACCAGAAAAAATACCAATTCGAAAGATATCTGTTACAAATTATGCTGAGACCAAAGCCATTAAATAACCTACACTAATTCGATAACCATGGTAAATGTTAAGTTATTTTATAATTAGTCCTATATCATATACACATTTAAAAACTGAAGCTTAAATCAGTTATCGGAGTAACAGTTAAGATAGCTAATAAGTGTTAAAAAATTAAATAAAATGATTTCACACTATAAAATATTTTATATTACATTTATTAAGTAAACACTATCATTTTCATTGAATTTCAAATCAAAATTGGATTGTAAAGTCAAAAAAAAGTTATCTTAATAATTATAATTAATGAGTTCACAGATTAATGATGTTTTGAGAAATGAGACAATATACTTTCGCAAATCAAATCTTCTTAGAAAGGCTACTAATTCATAAAATAAGTTATTTAGAAAAGGTTTGATTTAAGATAGTTTAAATGATCCAACACATCCAATTAATTCCATAATTAAAAATGAAGATGCTTTTGTTCCCTATTTACACGAAAGAAATAGTTTAGGTCGCTTAATTAAAAAACCAAACTTATCATCTAATAGAGAAATCACTAATAAATAATTAGTTAAATCATCGCTAAAATTGCCAAGAAATTAAAAAATTTGTACTTTCCTATAAAGTGAACCTCCCAATTCAAATCGATCCTATGGACAGAAGACTAAAACATAATCAACAGCAGATTCATTTTATTCTTTCTTTACATTCAATAAATATAATCCAAATTTCTTACTAAAATCCAAAAACAGTGAACCATTTAGTTTTAAAAAATCGTTTTATTAAAAATAACTATGATTTATATAAAATTATCATCATTAATTTGCTGATGACATGATAGCTTATTTCACACTTTTAGTTGTCATTATTTTCTACGTTTAATAACTAATTGAAATATAATAGTTAATTTTACTTTTTATCGGGACTTAAATAGTTTTATACCTAAGGCTGAAGATTTACTATTCTTTAGGAAACTTAGGACTATTTCACTTCATTTTATGATTACAATCTATCTATCTGTTAGTTGTAAGATGTAGGAATCTAAGAAATTTAATTCATTCCAGATTATCTAGTTATAATTTAAATATTGCTCTTCTAAATTCCTGAAATCTATTGTCCTACTAATTAATTAACAATCAATTAATCGTTCTATTTTTCTGTAAAAATCTATCTTTTAATCTTATTCTCTAATCTTGCATTTTCTTATTCTAAAATGTGTAAACGTGATTCATAATCGGTTATACTTGTAATTAAAACTTAAATTTTATTCTCTTATTCTTATCTTAAGTTTTTCTATCTTTCAATTTCTATATTTAATGTTTGAATTTCATGTTCATATTCTGTGATTGTTAATTACAATCGTTTAACTTAATCATTACTTATATTTGATTATTAAGATCTTATTTATGTTATTTCAATCTTTGTTGAATTATATTACTACTCTAATTATTAATACATAGATCTTTACTAATTCAGTTCCATTTTTGTTTGTTACAATTGATATGACAATTATTATATTTCTTGAGTGCTTTATTACTACAATCTATTTTCTAAATTTTATCTCTCTACAGTTAATCTAGAAATAAACTGTTATTCTAGTTCATCTCTAATTTATATATCTAAATTGCGCATTTCCAATTGTAATTTATTGATTTATTAATTCTTAGCTTATAATTCATACTCTAATTCCCTTAATCTGTTACTTAATCTATCTATTTCTATAGAGCTACTCTTAAAAGTTTCACAATCTCTTTATATTACAATAAATCTCTAATTTATTTATTCATATTCATTTTTATATTTAAGACTTTATTCTTTCAAAATTGAAATCTCTTAATTCAATTATAAATTAATTTATCTCAATTATTATAATTGATCTCTTAAATTTTAACTATCAAATTAACTTTATCTATTTATTTATTCTCTTATTTATCTTAATTCAACATTTTATTCTTAATATTTGATTTATAATTGATCATATTAGATTTATAAAGATCTATATTCTTGTTATAATGATTAAAATTCAAAAAGTCCTTACTGATTAAATTTTTACTCAGCAAATTATATTTCTGCTCTCAATCTTTCTTAGTATGATTATTCAAATTTAGATTCTTAATTTTACAATTACATTCTCAACTACTGAATTTAAGACTCATATTAAAAAACATGTTATTCATATTGATTAATCCTTTATTTTAATACTTCAAGTTCTTTAGTATTCTATTAAGTGTATTTAATTTCACTTTCTCTCTCTAATAATATATAATTTTAATTTAACGACTCATAGTCATTTCTATATTTTCTAACTTACTCATTCAATTATTAAATTTCATTTTATTACCAACTACACCTTTCTTATATTGTTTAATATTCATTCTATATATTAGTGAATTAATAAACATTTTTCTCCATTTACGATTTCTAAGATTTTAACTACAAATTTTCTTAATTCAATATTTCTTGATCATTTTGATATTTTTTAATAAGATCTTTATAAGATTAGATTTCAGATTGAATCATTTTATATTAATTTTACAAAGTTTAATATTCCTCTTTAATACTTATTAGTTAAAATTATGATTATTATGTTGATTACTAATTTTATAATTAAGATTATAAATTGGAATTCTAATTTAATAGCAATTAATATTAATGGTTTGTATTTCTCAACTATTATTCTAATTCAATAATTTTTTATCTTAATTAATCTAGCTCTTAAGTATTGTTTTGATATTGATCACTTTATCTCTAAAATATCATTAATTCATTAGATAATCTTTCATAATCTTATTAATATTTATTTTTCTCTTCTCTTAATTAATTCATTTCTTATTAATATTAATTTTAATTTTGATTTTTCAACATTCTAATCTCTTCTTAATATTAATTTTAGGTTGAACTAATTCTTTAATCTCTTTCATTTAAATCTTAAATCAATATTTATATATCTTATTCCATCTCTGCAATTTTTCTTTTTAAAGAATCAACCTCTTATGTATCAGATTTTCTACTATCAAAACTAATTCTATATCCATTAATTTCTTTTTTAGATTTATCAACTTCTAATTTTAATTAATCAACTTATAATTCATATTATCTAATTCTTTCTTAAAGATAGGTAATTTAATTATCTTTTTGTGCAACCTTTTGTTCAATCGCATAAGCTTATTCTTAAGTTTATGAAGCTTTATAACGATCTTACCAAACTAAAACTTCATGTTACAAAGCAGATATTCTTTTTAAATAACTTTCAATTTCAGCATTTTAATTTTTATGAAAAGATTTTACATTTGATTATTAGATTTCTTAAATATATTATTCACAATTAAAATTCAATCTTTATATTTCTTATTATTAATCTTAAATTTTATCTTCCAATAATTTAATTCTTCTTTTATAATCATCTCTTTCATTTCTAAATTGATCTAAATCTATATTATATGATAATTTTGAACTGTTTTATTATATTTATATTTATGATTATTAGAACTTTTAACTTAATAAATTCTTCGCTATTGTTAGATCTTCTTTCTCTTAAGTTAATTATTTAATTTAATCTTTTAATTCATAAATTTCTTAATTTGGTTAATATGAAATAAATGATGTCTTTTTAAGTTATTCTTCTAATTATTTAATCTATTATTTTAACTAATTAACTTCTTAATCTTTAGATATACTACTGACATTTCTTTCTAATCTAAACTTATATTCATTATTTTCCTATTTTAACTTATTTATCTCATCTTTATATTTATTAATTTCAAAATCGTTGCCTTAATTAACAGTTGTAATTCGACTCATTCCTTTTTCAGCTTGTAATTATTTATACTTATTTTTCCATTAATCTAATTCTTTTAAATAATCTGATATCTAATTGTTTAAAGAATTAACACTTTCTCTTAAGTTTGCAATTTCTAATTATAACGATTTATATACCTCTATCTTTTGTTTCAATAATTTTTTAAAAAGATGCTTAATCAGTTATTGTATATTACTCTTACATAAGGGGATTAGTTTAAACTCTATAATCTTCAGATCTTAATCAATTAAATACATCAATTTACCTAATTTAAGTATTTGTAACATATTATTGATATTAAACATTTCTTTAAGATGGATAATTATCCATTCTTTAATCTGTAGTTTCTATTTTGTAATGTGTGAATCCACTCATCTGATAAAAAATTGTTAAAAAAATAAATTATATTAATAATTGATTATCAATTCATTCTATTTTTGATATTTTACTAAGATTGATTTCTGATTTTAATAAATCATTCATCTTACTATTTAACATAATAGAATCTTATTGATATTGTTTATTAAGCAATTAAGTAGTGCTTTTACTTTTAACAGATGGAAATTATGTTTTCATCATTGGAGTACTTTAACATTTAGGTTTAATCTAATTAATTTAATTAAAATTACTCTAGTCATATGATCACGTAATTTTTAATATCTATGTATTTACTCTTATTATTTTTCAATTAATATTTATTTAGTGAGTTCAAGTCTCTTTTGTAGTTCTTAATTTTCTTCTTCAATTTTTTATTATTATTTTCTTCTCAAAGGTGAATGCAACCTTCTTCCTAATGCATTCTCACTCCATAATGACGTGTCTGCCTAAATATATAATAGATTTGTAATTACATATGCTTTTTCTCTTAAATTTTAAACAGTCCATATCGATCTGAATTAAGAGTTTTTACCTTCTTGTATTTCTACAATATGTGAAGTTAAATATTAATTTTATTCATCAATTCTCTTTCTTTATTCAGATTACTAAAATCTAGATGATTATGCTTTTAATTGTTATGTTTTACTTAGTACTGGTAAATCTTTGAAAGCATATCTTGGCTTTTTGCTAAATCTTAAGAATTAACTTTTTACTCTGTTTATATCTCATCCAATTTCTTTTTATGAAATTCATAATTTTGATTACGGAGCATCTTTTAAACTAAATTAGTTTCTACAAATCTAGCACCTTGCATAAGTTATATATTATTTAATTAATTATTTAATAATTCATTCTTATTTTTTACGACTCACTAAAAATTCTTTATGATTATCCATCTCTTCAAAATCTTATTCAATATATTTATTTTATGTAATCTTTTGAAATTAATAATAACAAGTAATATTTTTACATAATAAAATATTAGCATTTCTATTATAATATTTTGTGGCAGCATCTGAACAAATTGCACAAAGCATGTTTCAATTAATTTATAATTTATTATTTATAAATTTATATTATTTACTAATCAAATTTCATTTACAAACATTCCTTCAATCCACTAACCTATAATTCTTTAATCCTTATCATTATATTTTCCTTTTCCATGAGGTAATCCATTTTTAAATTCTCCAAGAAAAACAGCTCCATTAACTAATTCAATATTCCCTTATCCATCTCTTTTATCTTTTATAAATGTTCCCTAATAAGTCATCCATATCTAATCAATATTACTCAAATTCTTATAATTAACATTTCCTAAATTATCTGGATCATCATTATATTCTCTTCCTTAACCATTATATTCATCATCCTTCCATTCTCCATCATAAATCAAAAAATCATTATTATAAAATTTACCCATTCCTTCCATCTTATTATTATGCCATTATCCTTCATAAAATGCTCCTGAAGGATGAATATATTTTCCTTACTTTTAAATTTATAAATACCTTAACCTTCCCTTTAATTATTAACTTTATAACCTTCATAAATACAACCATTTGGATATGTTTCTCTTATAAATTTATATTCCTATTAATCTTAATCCACCTATTTTTAAAACAATTCAATCTCCTTCTCCACAGAACCTTACTATTATTATTATTAGTATAAAATTAGTGGTTATTTACGATACATTTCTAATTAATCAAAAAATGAATCTTAAGGAGAATAGAGTTCTAATTATTCCCTAACATTTGGTTTTGCTTTATAACCAAATTAATAGTTTTATTCCTTCAGTATTTTTGTAAATATAGATTCTTATTTTTCTCCAATCTTATAATTTTTTTATTTCAATAATTCTTCAAATGCATTTCTTTATTTTTTATTTTATTATTATTACTATTATTACTATTATTATTATTATTATTTAAATTCATTAGGTTAAGATTCAACATTAATTATCTAGGGAAATTAAAATTATATATCTTATTAAATTATTAAAGATTTATATGCCAATCCAAATTCTTTTGGCATTTCTAAAATTAGTATTTAAACATCAGGTAATTTTATGAATTATTAAAATGCTAATGAAATTGAAATACGTTAATCTGGATCTATTTCTAAACATTAATTAAGTAACATCATAATATCTATACTAAGATATTAACTAGCTAAAGTCTTCCTTTCATTCAATAATTCAAAATTGATAGTGTAATTCAAATAACAGTCATCCATGTTTTTCATGATTGCATATTAAATTATTTAAATGGCTAGAGTAAATAAACAAGAATTTAATCGTGTTTAATCATTGCCAGTATTGATTTCCTAAAATAAGAAATTATTAGAATGTACACTTGCAATTATTCAGGTGCTAAGTAATATTTAATATGATTGGTTCTTTTCAATATTTTAGCATACATCTTCTTACTCTAGGCACTAAAATTTATATATCATTAAAATATATTACAATTCTTCAATAACTTATTACATAGGAGATTTCCTAGGATAAAATGATGGATCTAAAAGTTTTATAGTTCCTGTTTCATTTATATATACTTCATTTAAGTCAATAAATGATGGATTTATTCCTTATGTTTATAAATAATTAATTCCAGATAGTACAGCTAAGAAATAAGCAAGTAGTTCCTATTAAGAAAAGTAATTCTCCATTTTGATTCGATTTTAATATTCTTATTAAAATGAATCTAAAATATAATCATAAAATAAATAAGTTCTGTACTATTTACTAAAAAATCCATCAACTTATCTTTATAACATCACTAATCTTATTTTAACAGATATACATTATAATTATAAAATGTGAGGAAATCGTTATTTTAATCTAGGAGCCCATTCAATTGCTAATTATTTTGCCATCTATTTATTAGAGTGATCAATGATTTTCTCTGCAAACATTATTGGACTGTGTAATTCTGTTGATCTACTTATTAATTTAACATGAATACGGATAAATTATATTCTCTTTAAGCACATGAACATTACCATAACAAAACATTTATTACTCTCCAATATAATCAAAGTTTTGAATAATTTCAAAAAGCTCTTATGAAATTTAATCTTATATTAGAAAAGGGTTTGTGCATCTAAATTAGCAATTACACATTTCATAACAACAAGATTAATAACAATTCTAACAGATAGAACATTTAATATTCAACTTAACACAAACAGTTTTCATTAAATTACATATTGTTTAACAACAAGGAACTAAACATTATTTCGTTGATATCAAACATGATTATAAACCTAAAATATTATAATTAACTATTACCTAAATTACAATGATAACAGCATCTTTTACACCCTGTGAAACAAAGCTAAAATGGAAGGGTTTTATTTTAATTCATTTTAAATAAATAAATAATATTGTTAAATATATAAATACTCATTATTTTTATTTTTTGACTTCCTTCTAACAAGCAGATATCAATACTTCCGCTTATAATTCTTCATATGGAATATGAACATATTTAACTGTAGATCCTCTAATAAAACTATTTTTCAGTGATAATAATTATGGTTATTTAAGAGGATCAGATACTTCAGGATCAACTAAGTTAAAATTTAGATTGTCATCAACATAAGTAATCTATCCCTGTATTTATAAACCATTTTTTAATTCAATTGTTACACTAACACAGCGTTCAATTAATCCTCGAAAATATGTTTGAAAGAATTAACTCTACATTAATTATATTAATTAATAATTTTTTTAGAATTCTATAGAATGTTTAGTTTTAACTTATTTTACTCTGTTTTATAAATATGATTGTATTTATTGAAGTCTTAGATATATATATATAGTTGTTATCAAATTCATAAACAATTGGAACAAATTCTTGTTGGTGATTGAGAGCATTTCAATATCGAGGTCTATATTTTTATTTCATTCATTAATATAGGATTAACCCAACCAACATCAGGATGTCCTTTCAATTTTAAAATTGTTTTTTAAATGTTAGTAACATTCTGATTAGGTTTGTATGTACAAACTATCAATTTTTCGTTAAATGATATTTTGGAATGTGCCAACTCCAAGTCATCTGGTTCATCTTCAATTATAGACATTTTGTGATGAACACTCAATGGAGTCATAGGGTTCAACTTGAAATGTGGAGATTATGCAATCATTAATAATAAGTTTTAATTTATAGATTTGAAATATAAAACCATATAAATTGAAAATTATGTTAATGCGTACCATATAACATATCACCATCATAATATTCTTTATATATTATAGATAATTATTCTAAGATATCTCATTCTATATATATATTCTATCTATAAACTTGAAATTAAATATATCTTCAATATGTTGTTTTGAAAACCTCTCTTCCACAATTTTTATAAACTCATAACTTAAACTGTTTGCAAAAATTTTTATATTTTCTTATATTCTTAAAAATTATTCTCAAACTTCAGTATAATTTAAATCTCATTTTAACATATTTCATGCTCAATTCTTATATACCAAGCAAATTAAATAAAAATCTAAGGCAATGATGTTCATGTTGTTTCAATTAAATTCTCATTTTAGAATTAATTTTAAATTATAACCTTAGGATGTCTATTAATAAAGTTTTATCATAAGTCGACAATGTTGAAAATCTTTTAAACTCAATTAAATGATCAAGACATGATAATTATTTATATCTAACAAAACTTAAAGTTTTTATTTAGTTTCAATTAATTATGTAGTAGGATAACTAAAATTTTAAAACTTTTAAATAAGTTAAAAATTATCACTATGAAGGTATGAACTTAAATTTAATTGTATTAGTTACTCTATAAAATTGCTATAAAATGGAAATAATGATTAATGGAATCCTTAATTAATATTAATAAAAGAAATGATGTAATTAAATTTTTAGAAGATCTTTAGGTTTAATATTTAGATATACAAAAACACAAAAGAATATTAGATCTATTCAAATTCTATATTATTTTATAATAATTTGAAAAGGAATCAAAAAATTATGATTAAAAGACATAATATATTTTAATTATTTTATTTTTTATGTAATTATAGGTTGTTACATTGAAATCATTTTTTTATAATATCAAATTACAAAAATAATAATTTTTTTATATAATTATTAATAAAATTATAACGGAATGATTTCTCCACGAATTTAAAGTTCTAGTTTTACACCAATAAATACATCTAATGTCTTTACTTCTACTATTAATGAAGATGCTCAAAATACTAGTTTTTCATCTTATCATGTAACTCCTAGATAAGGAGCTACTCCTAGATAATTATCAAGAATATAAGAAAATAATGAATGTGAAGATTCTAAAATATCAGATACAGATCCTTAAACTTATAGAGAAGTAATTAAAGAATTGTCAACTTAACTTCAAATGGCTATATTAGAAAATCGATAATTAAAGGATAAAATTAATGTATTAGAAGAAGAACACAATGAAAGCTTTTAAATAGTAAACAATTAAAATCAAACACTTTAAGATAGTAATTTTACATTATAGGAAAAGATTAATAATTTATTTTCAGAAATCTAATAAATGCAACTCTAATTAGAATAAAAAGATTAAAAATTGAAAGAAGTTAGAGAAAATACATTGTTTTTAAATTAATCATCTGATAAAATGACTCATTTGATAGATGAGAATTAAAAATTAATAAAAATTATTGAAACATAGCAATAGGAAATAACTGTTTAAAAAGATGTAATTAAATAGTTTGAAAAAGCTTTATAAGATTCAAAAGGAAAAGTTGAATTAGATATTAATGAAAAATTAAATCTAAAATCTAAAGAAATTGATTAATTTAAAATTGAAATTGATGCTTTGCAATAATAACAATAATAATACAAAGAATAAATAATGCTTTGGAGTTAAAGATATCATTCTTTAGATCAAAATTATTAAATTTAATATTAAGATTTATTTTAAAAGTTCAACATTAGTTAAAATTAATTAGCTGAATTATAAACTATTTATCAAACCTAAACAGATAATAGTTAAAGAAAAATCTAATAGTTATTATAAGAATTAGATAATGCTAAAGTGGGAACTTTAAAAAAATAACAAAGCCTTAAAATTAAATCATTAGAAGACAGAATTGATGAATTGGAAGAATAACTGTAGATTAAAAAAAATTAGATATTAAAGCTTAAAGAAGAATTAATGGAATATTAAAATATATAAAAATTAGTTAAATAAAGAGATACAGAAATAATACCTGATAAGAGAAGTATATAATATTTTTAATTTAGTTGTCGAAGATTAAATATCAGAAAAATATGAATAAAGAATACGTCAATTAGAAGATAAGCTACTATAATAAGAATAATCAATCATTGTTACCTAATAATAATAATAATAACATTTATAATAATAATATTAAAGTGTACCATAATAATAATAAATTTTATTAGTTTAACAACAACAACAACAACAATAATAATAATAATAATAATAATAATAATAATAATAATAATAATAATAATAATAATAAATATATGAACATAATTACTATGCAAGAACAAACGAAAATAAAAAATTATAATTATTTTCTGAACGAAAGGATAACTTAAGAATGTATTATAGTTTTGCAAAAGAGAATTAATAAATTGAAAATAAATATCCTAGAACTGCTTTAAACTATGGAAATAATTATTGATTTCTTACAAAAACACTAAAATTATTAACTATTTATCAGTTTGACTTTTGTTTTTTTAATAAGTTTTCTTATGATTAAACTTTTTTAATGGGTTGCCCTTTTTATTTTTACAAACTTACAGGTTTATTAGATTTTAATTGTTTTATGTTATAATTTGGTTAATTTTCTTTATCTGATTTATTCTATATATTAATATGTTTAGAAGCTTCAACTAAATTTAATTTCTAAAGAAGATTTGTTGTATCTAAATATATTGTACATCTTGAAAAAGATTTTTTAGATTTTGAAGTTTAGATTAATCTCTTTCCCTTTGGGGATAATTAATTTTCTTTATTTAGATCAACTGATTAATTTCTTGTTTTAGGTTGATCATCACTTTCTAAAAGATTGCCTAATTGTTCTGTTTTAATAATTTATAATTATTCTGGATTTTAAAATGTTTATTAAATAAGTTTATTAGATAAATCAAATGATTTATTTCCTATTTAAGCTTTAAAAAAATTTTATTCTAATTAATTTAACATATCATTTTCAAGTGATTAAGTTTATTAAATTGTTTATTCTTAGAATCCAAACATTGGACTTAGTAGATCTGTTTTATTTTCTTTGTCAAATGAATTTAAAGTTTTATTCTAGACTAAAGTGTACCTTTCATTTGAAGAATATTACTAATGAGAATTTTCAAATTGCCTTGGTTATTATTATCTATTCTCTGGTGTGATAAAAACACCTTTTGCTCTCAATTCAGCGTCTTAACTTAAATTTGGTGTTATATTATTTTTTGAAGATTATTGTATAAAATTCTTTTTAGGATGAGGTGTAATATAATAATATTGCTAAGGAGATAATATTTATTATTATTCAAATAAAGTTAATTCAATTTTCATTAAACATTCTTGTAATTATTTGATTTAATTTTATACCTGAAAATATATATTTATATAAAATACTTCTAATTTTTATTTATTTTCTCCACAAAATGTATCCATAAGTGCCTTTAATTTAATTGTTAATGTAGCTTTCATTTGGATAAAAAGTTATTATTATTTATATTTCATAAAATAATTTTCTAATTATTCAGCAATTTTCAATATATCTTAATCATTATTAAGCTATCCAAAAAATTTTAATAGGTTATGTATAAATTCATAAAATTTTGTTTTGAAATCAATGATTGTTTATTCTAAATCCTATTTATGCTGTAGAATAATGATTTACTTCAAGCAAGTTTTAAGGCTGAGAAATATATTTTATGGCACTTGAATTAATATTTGATTCAAGTTCAGTAAGTGATGCATTTAGTATATCACATAATTTTTCTGCGGCATTATTCATATGTCGTTAAATTTCATTTTATTAATAATTTATTTTATAATGTCTACAATATACATCATTCAATCTAAAATAGCTAAATAATAGAAGTAATTCATCATCACAATTAATAGACTAATTATTATTAAGGATATCAATATATAAATTTTTTATCGAAATTAATTATTTATAATTGGAATTAAATAAATAATTTAAAACAATCTATGATTAAATATATTGTTTAATCTATTAATACTTCATGGATTAGTGATTATCTAGTCTAAATTAAATTAGATGATATCTTAAAAAATACAAATATAAATCATATTAAAATAAAGATGATTGCATCATTAAGAATTTAAATGATCTTAAAAGTTAATAAGTTTAGGATAGTCATTAATTAGTAATACTAATTTAATTTCATTTAATTATTGTTTAGGACAAGCTTAATAAATAATTTTATAGCATTAACATTTATCAATTTATAATAAAATGTTTTTGGATATACACCAAGAACAACATATTTTGATATTCTAAATAATAATATTATTAGTACTAGATTTTATTGTATGTTTTTTAAGGTGTAATAAAAGGAACTAAAATTATTTATTATGAATAATTAATGAAAGTAAAACAATAAAGAAAAAATAGAATATATCAGATTAATTCTTTTGATTGATACCTAAAAAATAGAGTTTAAACAAATAAAAACAAACAATAATTTCGAAAATCTCAGAAAAATTACTTCAATAATTTTTTATAAAAAAATTGCTAATAAAAACGACATTTTCAATTAAAATTGTTTTTTATTTTGATTTAACTTTCACATTATATAATAAAGATAAGAAGTATAATAAAAAAAATAGCTTAAGAAAAGAGCATATAAATAATTAATAAATATATTAACTTGAAATAATAGAGAATTAAATAAATATGTAAAACCAATATTTTCTACAAATATGTAACATTGTTTAGATATAATAATCATAAGAAGGTTTCATAGAATTATTTATTTGTTGTAATATAAAATTAAAATTAAGTTATGATTAAATTAATATCTAGATTTTGTACTCTTCAAAAATATTACCCAACAAAATATGTAGCACCAAATTTATGGGTGAATCAAAATTATATTCCAATATTTAAGTAAAGAGAATTGTCTTAGGAAGAGTAAAAATAGAATATATATATACGAATTGCGAAATTGGTTCCAATAACACTTTATTCTAGTTATTGGTTATTTTTTGGATCTTTAGATGTCGTTCACATATCTGCATTTTTAGGATTGTTTGTATAATATTAATTTTATGAAATAGATAATATATTCTAAGCAAAGATTCACACATTTGAAATAGGAATCTAAAAAGCCTGAATACATTTATATGGATAAAAATGGTAAGGATTATGTTATAATTTATAAATTAAATGCATCTGAACCTAAAAGTATATGTGATGATTAATAATTAAGAGAGATTTTTAAATTGAATGAGAATTAAGGATTATTAAAATTTAATGTAAATGATTGTAACATTGTAAATTCTGCAGTTTAACCAAAAAGTGATTATGAGTTTTTTAATTTATTTGTTCTTGAGAATAGTGAAGAAGAATTTAGTAAAAGACCTCATAATATGTTTGAAATAGATATTAATAAGAAATTAATTTTGATAAAATTTTGGCAAAATGAATATAGTGGTATGAATGAATATTTAAATGCTTTGATGAGTAAGAAATAAATTATAATAAAATGAATAATAATCATTACTAATTAAAATGATCACGATATTTTTTTATTAATTTCTTAATTTCATTTTTGCTAGCAGTTTTAGTCATTACAGGTTTCAATTTTAATTTCATATTACATTCAGAATATGTTTATATTTCTAATTTATTATCTTCTACTTATTTTATATAATTTCCACTTAATTATAGATATGCCCTAGTTGTAGATTTTTATGATGGAGTACTAAATTAAATTATTATAAAATTACAAAGGTTAAAATTCATCACTTTCAATAGATTTACTTATTTCAAATAAAGTATTTTCATCAATATATTTTATATATTTAATAAAAAAGAAATCACGTGGATCCATAAAAAGTATTTTCTTATATCTAAGATAATTAATTTGTAATTAATTATTTGAAAAATGTTATTCATATTGATCAATTGAAGAATCAATCTTTTTTTACATTTCTAAATCTTTCATAAAAGCAATATATTTAGAAATAGTTGTATTAAGTGTATATTTATATCTCATCTGATGAATCTAAAATTTTTCAGGAGTCTCTATATATTTAATCCAATAACTGAATTCATCTTAGTTATCTTCAAGTTATTCATATCCATCATAGTCATACAGAATTGAATTATAAATTTAAAATGATTGATTTCCTAATTCAATTAGAAATTCTATATTATTTATATCAACAGTTGGAGTAGTTTCTATAAATTATCTAATTATCTTTATATCGATAGTCTATGGAACAACTTCTATTATTTCTTATTTTTCAATTAATTATTATTTTTATGTTTGTACTTTAATTTCAAAATCATTGGTTACCAATTCAGTTTCATAATCTTAGAATATATTCAAAATTAATAAATACTTTCATTCTTAAATTCTTCTTTAAGATTATTATCAATATCTTTATCTAAGTTCAATTCAACTTAATTAAATTATTGCATCTGATAATGTGTATTATTAGTTCGAATTTTAGTGTATTAGATGATAGATAAGCATTTTTTAAACAAAAGCTTTATCCATATTATGCATTAATTCATATAATATTATTATGATGAAATAAATGTATATATATTATGTCTTCACTTGTCTTAAAATTTAATATAAAATGATTTTTAATTAAGTAAAATATTTATATAAATAAACTCAAAAAGATCTATTTTCTGGTTTAAGATATTTAAATATGATATCTGCAGTAGCAAATTAGTAATTTTCTAAAGCTATATCCATAGCTGTTTGCCCAATATACTATAAAAGTTATTTAAAAATGAATACATTTTATGTATTGACATCTGCACCATTTTTTAATAGATATTCAACAATTAATGTAGCTCCACATTTTGATGCTGATATTAACATTGTATTACCTTCGTCATTTTAATAATTAATATCAAAAGTAGCTTCTAATTTCAGTATTTCTTTTAAATCTGATAATCGATGTTCTTCAATTATCATAAATATTTTTTCTGTCAAAGTTTTATCTTCATTTTTTGTTTATTAGATCATCATATTTCTAAATAATAAAGAATATGGATCCATAGATAATTAATTAGGATTTGTTTATTTATTATTTTATTGAGTCTATTAATTTTACTTAATAATTATTTATTATTCTTTTTCTTTAACTACTGATAAATTATTAACTTTAGATATTTATGATTAAGATTGTATTTTAGTTACTCCTTAAACTTATAAGAATTTTTATAATGGTTCTTTATATTATTATTATAAATAAATTACTTCTTGATGCATTCCTAACTAATCCTTATTAATTTTAACTACCATTCTTTTATGTTTTTGTCTCACTCTAATATAAATTAATTTATTATACAATATTTGATGGAGATTCAGATCTACTCTTTGTACCTGGAGGTAATGATAAAGTCATTAAATTCATTTATTTTGGTATTGTTTCTATTGTGGTTTCTCTTTAATGACGTGATTTTAACATATTTGAACATTTCAAAGAAGTATTATCCATTAAACTATTACTTTGTTATTAATAGCAAAATTTTATAAATCTTTTTTCAGCATTGTTCATCAGATGTTTAAAATTATCTTCAAATAATCCTACACATATTATTTCATATTTCTTCATAAATTTCTACAGATATTTTTTTCTATCTCTTCTATGTATTCTTAAAAATAGCCTATTTATAGCTTCCAAATCTATCTAAATATTTAAAATATACGAGGTTAATGTGGCAATTCATAATCTATATGGATTATCTATTTTATATCATTTTCAAAAGCTATTATCTCCATATGCAAAAGTTTATTCTTTGATTCATCCGAAATTGTTGAAATTATAGATTTTATGAATTTTTCTTTTTAATTACTTTGACTAAATAAACCAGAAGAACATAAAAATTTTAATTTCATTCCTTCATCATATGAATATTCCATCTAACTTTTGCTAGTAAGATAACTATAATCAGATATCATGATTGAATTCTAAGAATCGTAAGGTTCTGGGCATCTGTAAATTACACTATTAATATCTAGTAATCTTGTTGTTTGAAAGTCTTACTTAACTATAAATAATAGTTACTATAATTGATTGATCTAGAAGAGTTTTTGATATCAAAAGTTATTGATCAATTCTGGAATCTTATCTAATTATGTCTTAAATTATTTCATCTTCTCTTTTTTCTTTTAGTTTGTTTTAATTTAAACATTTCAAGATATAATTCTACAGATAATAGCGAATAAATTAAGTTGCTTTGTCTGAATGAAATTCATCAGTGATCTAATCATTAATATTTTAAAGTTTATTGATTTTTCTAAATATTTAGAATAATTACTTATTGAACATATTTTTAGAAACAAGAGAATAAATATTAGATTTTTTTGTATTTTTGATTTCAAGAACTTCGTTTTATTACTATAATATTTTAGTTGAATCTTCTTCCATATATTGAGGAATATAAAATTCCATTTTATTTTATTTTTATTCTTCAGTACATTCAATAAGAACTTTAATTTTCTTTTTATTATTAATAGGGAATTGTGGAGTAGTAGCACTTATTGATGGTTACTTAACAATATCTTAAGGTTTCTCTTTAATTGCTTCTATAAGACTTTTCATAGGTTTTAGAGATTCATCTTAGTGAGTTAAAGTAATTTAAGAGCTAAATTTAGTATGTTTTTTAGGTATAGCAGATAATTACTATTAAAATAACATTTCTTTGGAATTATGTAAAGATTATTATGGAAGATATTAAGTTTAAGTTTAAGTTTATAAAAAAATGTTAGATTTAAACATTTAAGTATCTGTGGCAATTTTATTTTTAAGTTCTTTTTCTTCTGATCTTTCTCTTTAAGTTTTAAGCAACTAAATGATTTTTCTTAAGATTCTTGAACTTCTATCTTAAAATATTTCAAGTTCATTTATTTTGATTTTACATATGATTTTATTTTTTTTTTAGAGTTCTGGTAATTTTTATTTTAATATTAACTCTTCACAAAGTACATCAATAAATTAAGGTTGATTTAGATTAATTTATTAAACTTCTTAAATCTCTTTTATTTCAGGTTCCCATACTTGAATTGAAGGTTGAGTTTTAATTCTTTAAGAAAGAACTACTCCACTCGGTTTTCTGCTTATAATAATAATAGATTTTTTTAATTAATTAACAACAGGTTAATCTTATTCTGTTTTAGCTCTTATTGAAGAGGGTTATAATTCAGGTAATTTTATAGCAGTCTCATTTTTTCTTTTATGTTTTTTACGAGTGAAAGTTAAATAAGATGGAGGTTTTTATTCAATTGATCTTGTCACAGCTGAATTAGTACTCACTTATGATATGGGTTTAATTAGTGATTTTACATAGTAATTATTCTCAAATTATTTCATTTATTATAAAAATAATTTATTTCAAATTAGAAAAGTATTCTATAATATAAAATCATAGATCAATTTAAATGATCTATATGACAAATATATAGATTAAAATATGGATATATTATATGTTATTTTTAATTTTATTAAATTAAACACTAAAATAAATATAGTTTAATAGATATTTTAGATATATTATATTATCATGATATTAGTAAATGTACTTTTCAATTCATTTATTTATTAATACTTAATATTGATAGATTTTGTAGTACTTTAAGATTAAAAATATTATTAATTTTAATTAATTGGTTTAAAGTAAATTTAATACTTTTTAGAGGGGTATTTTTTATATATGTATTCTTAATAATTTGATTTTCAATGCAAAAAATATAAAAAAATTATAAGAACATGAGAAATTGCGTAATTCTGGGGATTTTTTTTTGATAGAGGAAGCAATATTTATGATAAATTTTCTAGAGTAAATAAAATAAATAAATTATAAAATAGAGATTTTATTTGTATTATAAATTTTTGGAACTGTAAAAGTAAAATTAATTTAATTCTAGATTCCTACTCCTATATAATCACTAATGTTTGCTCTTATTTTATTTTTGATAAGCATGATGATCCTTATAAACCATAAATACTTATTAAATAAATAAAATATTATTAAATAATAGATATATATATATTATATCAATTATTTAATATAATAAATGAAAAACTTAAACAAAAGTAATCATCAAAAAAATGAAATTGCACAAAGTGAAAAATTATTACGTGATCTTGACTTGTATTAAAAAATATTTCTATAAACAAAATATGAAAATAAAAAATAACAATCTATATCGATCAGAAGGCTTTTGCCAAATAAATAATTTTCGTAGCATTAATAACAATCATAATAATTATTTAGTCATCCAAGTCTTTAATGTTTTAATACTTAACTTGATTAAGAAACTAGCTATTCTCATCATTAAAAATAAGTATAATATCAATATACTTTAGGAAAAAAGAAGAAAAAAAATTGCCATCTCTATGATTGATTGCACTAAAATTTTTTAAATTTCCAATAAAACCTAATATTAACCACAAAACAAACCTCTATAGTCGTTAATGCAAAAGATTGTCATTGTAAACCATCAAGGTAGACCATAAACCTATTATATGAAATGATTTATATAAATAATTTTATTGTTTTCATTATATACTTACAAATTTATTTTTATTATTAACAATTTATTAATCTAAATATTATAAATATAAAATATGTATCATTTTAGTTTAATTCAGTCTATCAAGAAAGATATCATATAAATTCTTAATATTAAAGAACAAGGTTTCTATTTTAAGTATAATTATGGAACATAATGTTTAACTCTATGATTTTTATTATATTTTATATAACTAATAAATATTAAAGATTTATCTATCTATATAGGATTTGAGAAGAAAATTGAAATTTATTAATTTCCTATAAATAGATTTTGCATTTATTAATTTTGTTGTGTTAATAATTATAAAAATGAATAAATACTAGTTGTTTGATTCTTTTTTTAATTTAAACTAATTATTGTTATTTAAGTTACTTAAAAGATTCTTAATTTATTGGAATTT
Source organism: Paramecium sonneborni (assembly GCA_905182985.1). NCBI lineage: Eukaryota > Ciliophora > Oligohymenophorea > Peniculida > Parameciidae > Paramecium > Paramecium sonneborni. The sequence goes on from CAJJDN010000007.1 coordinate 103,298, forward strand.
CAATATAGTAATTCAAATAAATATGAGAAATTAAATTGCTATTTTGAATTAGAATTAATTAAGTTTTTAATATTATTTTATGATTGAATAAATTAATAATTGAGAATAGAACTTAAAGTGAATGATATTTTAAAATAGAAATAAATTTAAATTGATATTCAATTTTCTAATTCATTTTCAAAATCGTCTTATTCATAATTATCTGATTTATTAGTTTTATTTTTGATTTAATATTAAAGTTCACTTTGAGAATAATCTTCATTCTAATCATTTTAATCTATTTAATAATCATCATCATTAATATCATTATCTTCTACATAATATTTATCTTCATCATCATCTTCTTAGGATTATTTTGCTTTAATTTATTTATGAAAAGCTTATTAATATAATTATTCTTCATCTTCTTAATTATCTTCATCTTCTTAATTATCTTCATCTTCTTCTTCTTAAAGTAATTATAATTCATAAAAATTAGGTTCAGAATAACTTCTGATTAATCCATTTTTCAATAGATAAGTTTATGAAGATTTATCAATTGCTTATTCTAATTATGGATCATAAACTTTTTAATCAACATCAAATAAAGATAATATTTATTCTTATTTTAAGCGAAGTTGTTTAAAAAAGAAAGAATTTCTTTTGGAGGATCCAGTATAATACTTTTATAATTCATCAAGAGCATTTTCATCATCATGATCCATAGAATCACAAAATTCTTTTAAATATTTAAATATAAGAGATCCATTTAATTTTCTTATATTTTGACAATCTTTGATTATCTAACTGTATAATATATAATATGTACTTTTAATAAAAGATATTAATATTCAATTTATTTGAGACTTAATTTATTTTACTATTTTAAAAATAAATCAAGTAGTTAAAATAAATCAGAATATTTAAAAGTTTATCCAACAAGTTTAGATTCTAAAAGTGATATAATATTAAAGAACAGTTTTGATAGATATATTTCTAATATTTTGGATTCTACTTTATCATAAATAGGCCAGAATCCAATAATATTGATAAATTCTGATTTAACAAATTCATTTTATTATGTTAAATTGATATTAATATTATATGGATATTTTTGATTATGTTTTTCTATGAGATATCTAGCTAGTAACATAGCATCTGGTTTATCTAATAAAAATGGCTATTTAGTTAGTTTATCATGAAGAGAACTAAAATCTATAGTTGATGAACCCTAATTAAAAAGATAACGACCTAATTTAACAATAGGAATTGATGCAGAACTTAATCTTAATCTAAGTTCCAATCCTAAATATAATTAAATTATAAATACTTATTTCTGTTAATTCTTATTACCTAACAGGTTCATCTATTAAATCCATCATTGATCGATTAACACTTGAACTTAGTACATTATTATTATTATTATTATTAGTACTATTATTTAAATTGTTATTTATTTTAAATGATTGATCTCTTTTTGTAGAATTATTTAAAGATTTATCCATAAATTTTTAAGGATTAGGTTTCTTAATAGTAATTTATTTAGTTTATTTAGTTGATATCGATATTCTATCTATATCATTTCTAAGATCTTATATTTATTTATCTTTAATTTTCAATTTATTTTTAGCTTCACTTTAATATTTATTGTATATTTTATCTAATTCTTGATATGCTTAAACCATCTATTATAATTTCTCAGATAGAGCCTTATTCTCATCCATATAATATTCTAATTCCTCTTACATTTATTTAATTAATTATTCTCTCTACATTAACATTTCTTTTAATTTATTTTATTCATTTTCAAATTACTTTTAATAAATGTTATCAGTTATCAATTATTCTATAATCTAAGATAAACGTATTGTTTCATCTTAAAATTATTTACATTCAATTTCTAATTCTGTTAATTTAGTATATTTAGATGCTTTCTTTATTGTTTATAGTTCTTATTTTGAATCATTAAGTTGTTCATTTAATTGTTTCACTTAAGTTTTTAAATTTAATATCATTTAATTATCTTAAGTAGGAGTTTGATAAAATCTTTTCATATTGCCTGTCTATTCCATTTCTTCTATTATATTAGAGCATTTCACTAAATCTTTCTTTATGTTATTATCAATTAATATTTACTTCTAAATTAACATTTTTCGTCTTTAATTTTGTATTCTCATCTCTTAATTAGTTTACTATCATTTTTAATTGTTGACTCTCTTCAAACAACCTTTCCCAATCCATCTTCTATGTAGAACCACTTGGCTTACTATGTTTTATTCCAATTGGTAATTTATAAGGACTATAATACAACTATATTATTATCTTATTACTTTGATGATTTATTTTGTTCTTTATTTACTTTCTCTTATTCCCTTGATTAACATCCAGATGCACTTGAAGGTCTCATTTTATTTAATATTTACTAAACTAATTAAGTATAAATATTATAATCTCCTAATTTTACATATTTATTAATTTATGTCTTATATCAAATATGATAATTACAATTACTACAGCAAACTATTCTCATTTTACTTAACTACTATATTATAATAAATTATAATTAAAATTATGAATGAAATTCATAAAGGATAATAACATGAAGGACCCTAATTAAAACATATAAGTTATGAAGATAAATTAGAGTTCTATCGGAATGTAAGATAATGGCATAATAAATTCGTCTATTAATAATTTGATTTAAGTGGATTGAAAGGTCTTCATTTAGATAAAAATGAAAAATTCAACGTCTTAAAAGAACAATTGACATCATTCAATAAATAAGTATACTTACATAGTAAATTAGTTACAATAAGCAGAAGTTAGTAAAATAACTCCTTAGAATTTTCCTACACGTTATAATTTTCATTGTCAGATTTTATAATTGTTAAGAGAAGCTTTATTATCAACAAATAAGGATTAATAAGAAGAATTCATTTAGAAAATATATGATTGGAATAATTAAGAATAGAGTAGATCAATAAAAAGCAGATGTAAACATACTCAATCAGTTGATTTTAAATATGAAAGTTCTAATTTTGATGGTACAACAAATGATGAAACAAAAAGACATTTTTTAGATTTTAATGAACAAAAGTAATTGCCTAGCTAAATCATTTAAGAAAACATCAAGGATTTTAAATAATAATAAAGAACTATTCATAAAGAAATAGATCCTCCTGATGTTAGGTATCAAATTTCAAGTTTATTTAAAGATTATAATAATACTCTAGAAAAAAATTGATTCAATAACAATTATAGATATCTCAAATAAAACCAGATACTTAATCATCTTTTTTTCCAACATAAAATAATTTAAATAGATTTTCTGTTTATGAATAATAGTAATAAGAAAATGATATAGAAAATGAAGAAAATAAAATGCCAATTGAACCAGTCAAAGTATTTCTTAAGGATGATTAAGACATAAGTATATAAAGATAATAAAGTAAATCTTTTGAAATTAGATAAAATTATTAATAATATTAACCATCTAATTAAGAGATTGAAGTATCTTTATAATAAAGATGGATTACTAATAGATATAAAGAACATTAAACTTAAAAAGAAGATTAAGAATTAGTAGAATCTATGTTAAAATGGTCAAAAAATAAATCAAGAATTCAAAAAGAAATGGATAGAAGATAAGATTCATCATAATTTGGAAGCAGATATAAACAATTAGAATATAGTCCAGATTCTCCTTTGTAAACAAAGAAGTAATATTATATTGGTTATGATCCAAAAGTTATTAATTTAAAATAATTACCTATAATTGTGAATACTTCAAAAAACAATTCCTTTAGAACAATGATAGAAATGTAAGAATTAGTTTCTAAATAAAAAATTGAAACAACAAAAAAGAAATATACAAGTTTATTGAATTTATCAAATATTGAAATTACACCATTGAAAGCTTAATAATCATTATCTATATATGGTAAGTCTGATTAAAAAGATAGATCAATATCATAAAAAAATAAGATTGCAAGTGTAATAGATGCATTTAGTCCTGATAAAGTTTCTGAAGAATAATTAAAAGAAGTATTTGAAGTATTTTTTTATAGATAATTAAAAATAGATAAAAAATAGAATGGCTAAACATAAAATAGTTGTTCCATTAAAAAAAATAATGACTGGTTTAATTGCTCCAACAGTAGATAAAAATAGTCTTTATGATAAAATTCCAGATATTGGATCAATGATAATGAGTAATCCTTTTGAAGTTGCAAAAAAAACAAAGAAAAAAAAGAAAAAGAAGAAGGAATGAATTTATATACTAAATTTATAACACTTTTAATGGTTATACAAATTTATTTTATAATAGAATATATTATGTATATCAAATGATGTGATTTTAAAGTTATTTATATATAAAATTGATTCTGTGTATCAAATTTCAAATAAGCTTATTATTATAATAATAAAATTAAATTAGGTTCAAATGAGTCAACCTATTACTTATTCATCATTAATATCACTTTCTTTAGCTAAACATCCTCAAGTTTATATCTATACAGATGGATTTATGAGTAGTGAGTTTACATTAATTAGTTTTAATAGTGTTCATGGAAATCTATTTCATGATTTTCAAAACACTGTTTTTAGAATTATTCCTGTTTTAAACTTTAAATGGACTTAAAAATTATTGAAAGAAATTGTTTAAGAGGATTTCTAAAAACTAAGTGAAATTTAAGGTAATTCATTATTTTATAAAAGTCGTAAAATCAAGAAAAGGAATGATTTAGAGTTTAAGAACTAATTTAGATGGAGAAGTGACATCAAACATTTCATTAACTAGTAAATTAACAGGAGTCCCTTTAATATTTGGTTCATCTACTTTTATGTTAGTTCATGTTACCTCTCTAAAATTTTTAACATTAAATGATGAAAATCCAGAAGATTTACATTTTTAATTAAAAGATTTTCCTGATGAAGGTAGCATAATGAAATTTACTCCCTGTTTAAATTTTTAGAAATTACGAACAAACATAGTTTACAATAAAGATGCTGTTATATTATCAAGTACAAAAGTTGTTTGTAATCGACCACCATCTTTATATACATTTTATAAAGGATAAGAATATAAATATAAAGAAACAAAAGATAAATAATTAAAGAAACAATTTCAATAGGAAATAAAAAAGAGTAAAATTATAGGGAGTATTGAATATTAAACAAGATGGAGAGTTGAAGGATATCATTGTGCAAGTAATAATGAAAAATAATCTGAATTTGATGATTATCTTCATGTAGGAGATGTAATTGCACTCTATTTATCAGAATTAAAGTTACATGTAAATGCATTAAAACCTTATGATCCTTTCAAAAAAATATTATAAATATTGAAAATTGAAAATCTTTCTTCGTCTGAACCTCAAACTAAACAAAAAGATTAATTATTGAAATTAACCAAGACATAATAACATTTAGATAAAGAATTTAATTTAAATTAATCAGATGCTAAAATATTAAAGAAAATATTAATAGAAGATGTTATTGTTACATTTTAAAATTTTAATTATTTTAATAGTAGTGAATCTTAAAAGAAATTATAAGATTTACCAAATAGTTGTTTTTGGAAGATTGAAAGTTCAGATTAAATGAGTGGAGGTAGAGTAGATTGGAATAAAACATATAGACTTAGACATTTTTAAACAGGTAGATATTTATAAATTACAAAAAATGGAAATTTAGTTGATATGGAATTGATTTCAGAACCTAATTAAAATGCATTATTTAAATTCTCTTAAATTCAAAATTCTGAAGATGCTGAAGTAACATATATTAAAAGAGATTCATTTTATTATTTATTACATATTGTAACTGGTTAATATTTAGGAATTAGTGATGAAGTAAAAGAAATAAATCCTAAAATTGAATAATTAGCAAAAGAAGCAGAAGTTGAAGTTAAATAAGCATATTTATCAGTGGTTTAAAATCATTATACAACTTTTAGAGTTAAAAAAATTGATTTTTCGGATATGTGGGAAACTTATATGTTATAATATAGTTTACCATTCTTTTTAGAAGCAATAGATTATATTTAAAAATTACATTAAAGACATATTGTTAATAGTATGATAGCATATAATGATGAAGATGTAAAAAGTAAATTACATTTCTATTCAATATTTTTAAAATTAGATAGAATGTTGGATATGTATTGTGAATTTATTAATAATAAATTGATTTCTAATATTAGTACAAAATAAGAATATTCATATATTGTAACAAATAGATAAAATGTAGTAAGGGAATAAAATATTTTTATATTATTAGTTTGGATGTTATTTAGATGTTTTCCAAATAGATAAATAATAGAAAAATATCCATAAAAGTTTGAATCGATGAAAAATGATTTTATGGATGAAAAAGATTTTATATTTCGTGTATCATCTTTTTTATAAAGTAATACACTTAGACATCATCCAAGAATGCTAATTAAATTAGAAGATGGACATAATAAAAGATAAATTTATTTATCATATAAAGTATATATGACAATTAAAGATTTCTGTAAAGATAATAGAGGTAATTAAAGAACTTTGATGAAATTATTAAATATTTTTTATAATCATATAGGTTTAGGAGATTAGATTGTAGATACATTAGCTAATTCTATATCCAAGACTAAATCTATTTTATAGTAATTACCAAAAACAATGATTAATATACCTTAAAAGGCTAATTCAGATGAAAACCATAATTAATCAGCATCATAAGATAAGTCTTAATTGTAAGTTGATTAAAACAAAGTAGTAGATTAATCTAATTTATCAATGACTTAAAATAAAAGTAGAGATAGGGTTTCTTAGAAAGAAATTGAATTATAGAGAGAAAAAGAAAAAGAATAATAAAAATTAAAAGAATAAGCAGAAAAATAAAAAGAAAAGGAAAAATAATAAAAAAATGAAAGTAATTCATTATAAGCAATTATTTTAAAATTACTTGAATTTCCTCCTTTCTCTAAACCAGATATAATATATTTATTGGCTACTGTATGTTAATCTTAAGAATCACCAGTTTTTGTTAATTAAAATTTAATATATAGAGCATTCTTTGAAAATAAGGCTATTTATAATCATGCTTTTATGAAATTAACATATAAATTTGGAGATTTATTACTTACTTGTTAAGATAAAAATGATTAACCAGTAACTATTAAATTTTTAGATTTTTTTGATGATCCAAGATTAGAAACTGGATCTAATTATTAAAGATAATTTGAATATATAAAAAATGAATTAAATTTAATAGCAAATTTATGTTTAAGTAGAAATACTTTAGCTTGTAAAACATTTTAATAAACATTTTTATTTAATAAAACATTACCATTTGTTGAGAATATTAATCTTAAAGAAGAAATAAGAGCAGTCTTTTTAAAATTAATAAGAGTTTTGTATATAGATTAAGAACCTTATTAAACATAAAAAAGACCAGAATTAGTAAGAGAAATCATTTATGATAAATCAATTTTGACAACTAAATTACTGAAATAAGATGGTGGTATTTTATCAATGTTAAAAATGAATGCTAATAATTATGTATCATTTGAAGAAATTTAAAAACGTTAATTAGAACCATTGATTTCTAAAGATACTATTTTATATTAAACTATGAGAGTTAAAAAATTAAAATAATAATAAATAAATTGGGAAAGAATTTAAAAAGAATAAGCTATAGATGAATCTGAAGTAGAAGAATCAGAAGAAGTTAAAAAGTTTTTATAATCATTAATTAAAATTTTAATTTAACATATTTAAGAATCTGCTTAAAAATTAACAACCTTAAAATAAAGAAGATTAATTTATAATATATTGACTTTAGAAGTTATTTAAATTGTTAAATTAATATTTTAATTTGGTTTTTTTAATTAAGAATATATGAAACCACCAAATTAACATACAAAGAAATCATAAGCAATTATGAGAGAAATTGAAAAATAGATTAAGAATTCAGAAATTGAATAAATTATATAATTATTAGCTTAATTATTAGAATATGATGAATAATATAATTAAGCTTTAGATAATGCTAATGTTTAAAGAAAATATATTGAAAATAAACTTAAAAGAGATGAAAAAAAGAAAAAAAATGCATTTGATGATTTAGCTAATTTGGGTAATATTAATCTAGATATGATGAATTTATTGGATGGTGCAGAGAAATCTAAAAAAGAAAGAAAAATAATTCATTAGGATATTGAAATGGAAATCACAAATGATCCATTATTTAGAAAAGTTAAATAATTAAAAAAGATATTAGATAAATGCTCGAATAAAACTTTTTCAATTAAATAAGAAGATTAATTTACATAATATGAAGTTTAAATTAAAATGGAAATTTGTGAAATCTTTATATTGATGTTAGGAATGAGATAAGATTTTTTAATTGATAATGCAATTGATTTCTTTAAATAATAATTTGTTCCATATTAAGTAAGTAATTTGGAAGATAAACATACATATACTGATTTATTACCAGAATTAGGAATTGAAGTAGGATAAGATGTTGATTAAATTTCTATTATGAAAGAATATTCTGAAAAATTTTAGACTGTAAGAAACTTTGATATAATTCTTGATAGACCATTTTATGAAACATTAATATTGTCATTGTTTTTTTCAACAGATGCAAAATTATCAAATAAAATTGTTGAATTAATTGAAAAATATTCTAGTTAAAGATTTGATTTAGTTTAAAATTTAACAGAATTATAAGTTGTTGTATCTATGGAAACAATTGCTTTTTATAAAAAATGGTCAAGACTATTAAATAAATTAAAAAGAAATATTCCAAATTGTTAAGCATGGTTATAATTAGATACTCCTTAAAAATTAAATGGTAGAAATGAAACTAATTTCTAAAAAAATTTAAAATTAATTAAAAAAATTATTGATGTTTTTTAAGAAAATGCTGGTGATAATTAAAGAATGAAAATAAAATAAAGAATATTCAAACATGTAGGAGGATTTGATTCTATGAATGAATTAATGTTATCTTGTATGATTATGATAGTTAATAATAGATCTGTATTTTTATTTAAAGAAGCACCTACTAGTTTTTAATAATATTAATAACATTTAGCTAAACTGATTTTGTAATTATTAGAATGTATTCTTTAAATTATGGTATTTTTTGGAAAGAATTCAATAGAGAACTAAGAATTAGTATTTCACAAAATTGTGCCTCATTTGACCAAATATAGGAGAAACAACTTTACTCAATCACAATTCATAACTGATTTATTAAATGATAATCCTAAATTAACTTAGCATATTAATAGAGACAGGGAAATTGAATACTTTTTTAAATTAATCAAAAAGCATGGAAGATATACAGAATTTTTAGACTTTTTCTTAATAATTTTAAAAAATGCCGAAAGTAATAAAACTGGTTAAAGTAATGTTTTATCAATGCATATTATCAATTTTGTTTTAGAAAAAAAATATTTTGAATATTGCAATGTATTAGTAATTATTATCTCTAGCCATTTGTTCCTTAACCAAAACTTAAAGGGAAGTCATTATTCTATCAACATAAGCCACAATCAGCATATCTTGGAAAATTTATTATTGTAATTATTATTTATATAATTTATTAGATGTTATCATAATGTTTAAAAAATTATATAGGTGTATCTTTAACATATAGGGCTTAATAAACTTTTAAATTGAACCTATTATTAGATAGTTTAGTTTAAATATCTTCAGAAGAAAGAGAAACTGCTTTTGAGTAATTTAATTAATTAGAAGTTAAAACTTGCATTTTTGAAATTATTATGGTAGTATTAGAAAGAGCAGAAAAAAAGAATTTAGAAATAATGTCTTGTTCCTAGAAAATTTAAGAATTTCTTGTACTAGAATCTTAGTTTTTAAATTCAAGGTAATAATTTTCAAATGCTTAATTAATATATCTATTTTAAAAATAATCTCCATTTCTTTTATCATATTTTAAAGCCTTTTATAAAGATGCTGGTGCTAAAATATTTTAAAATGCAGAACAGTCAAAAATTGAAAGAAAAAAGATTTAGGAATATGGAAAAGCTTTCTTAAATGCTTTAAATCATATGAGTTAGAAAACAATAATGGAAGATGCTCCTAAAATAGCTATGGTAGAAGAATTATGTAAAACATTGAAAATTGATATTCCTAAATCATTTAAAAGATAAGTAAATTCAGATGATGAATAAGATGATGATGCTGAAGAATATGAAGATGAAAATGATGATAAAGCAAAGTAAATTTCTATAGATGTATCAAATGAAAATACACATTAAAAAGGTAGTTTTACAACAGGACCACCATTAGTAAATGAAAATACAGCAAGAGCATTTTTATAGAAATTTAAATCATTGAAAGCAAAATAATTACAGGTAGATAAAAAAGAAGATGAAGATAATGAATCAAAATAGATTAATTATTTTTGGCAATTATTTGTATCTTTATTATCAGATGATGAATTTGTTCATAATGCAATAAAGGAAGAAAAACAAATATTTGCAAATAGTGTTTGGAATGTTAGTTAGATGTTTTAATCTGATATTAAATCTGATTAAAAAGATTTAGTCTTAAATTAAGAAGATGTTGTTAAAAATTTATTGAATTATTTATAATATTGGTAAGTTAATGCAGCTGATAAAAAAAGTGTACTTTTTATTTTTAAAGCATTAAAATAAATTTTGAAAAATCCATTTAGATCTGATGATTTAGATGAATTAAGAGAGAGATAAGAAATATTTAATAAATTAAATGCAACTAAAATTCTAATGTAATTATTATGGAGTGAAGATGAAAATGATTTATAATATTTAACAACTCTTTTATCTCTATTTTGTATGTTACTAAAAAAAGGTAATTTAGTTGTTTAAACAACAATTTTGGAATATTCTAAATCAAATTAAGAATGTGAAAAATTATATTTTAAATTGAATTTGATAATTTCTAATTATATTAATTCAAATCCAGCTGAATTAAAATAATAAGGAAAATTATAAACTAAATTGATTTGTAAAACCTTATAATTTATGTAATTATTATGTGAAGGACATAATTTATAATTATAGGAATATTTGCATTAATAAACAAATTCTAAAACATCTTATGATTTAGTTTTATAAATAGTGAGACTTTAATAATGTATAAAAATAGATAATAAAAATTATGGAATTGTAACATAATGCTTTGATACAATAACTGAAGTGATTTAAGGGCCTTGTAAAACAAATTAAATAGCATTGTCTAATTCTAAATATATGGAATATGTAGTTGATGTATTATCTGAAAATGAGAAACTATTTGAGACATAAGAAGTTGTATAGAAAAAATAAGATGCAAAATTATTAGGAGTTATTTTTAAGTAGGTATAAACTTAGAAAAAAGAATTTAAAAGTTTTTCTCAGATGGGTTAGTCTAAAGAATAATAAGGAATCAAAAGAAATAAAATAATGGATTAGTCTAAACCTTATAATTTAACATTACATTTGGCTAAACTAGCTAGATTAAAATTAAAAGCTTTAATTTCATTAGTTTCATTAGTAGAATGTTGTGATTTATAAGATAATTTAATTTTAAGAATAATTAGAGCTATTCCAATAAGAGTGTTGACAAATAATATGTCTAGAGTATATTAACTATTTTAGTAACATTTTAAAGATGAATATAAAGAAGAATTATTTGGTAGAGCTGAATAATAAATTTTTTTAACAGAAGATGAAGAAAAATATGAATTAGTTATTGAAATTGGATTTTATATTTATATTTTAATGTAAATCTTTGTTGCTAGTAAAAAAGGAAAGGATATTTTATAAGAGGATATAGAAATGAGAGAAATATTAAATGAATTTGATGTTGATAGAGCAGATGAATAATAAAATGGATTATTTAGTGGAATTTCTAAATTAGGAGGTTAAATGTTATAAGTTGGTTTAGGAGGACTTCAAAAATTTAAATAAGGAATGGAAGATGCAATGAAAAGTGAAGAAGATAGAAAAAAAGAAAAAGAAGCTTAAGAATTAGAAGAAAAAAAAAAGAATAAGGAATTACTAAAAACGTCTATTAGATTTTTTAAGAAAAATTCATGTTCTATTGAAATAGTTAGAGATGAAAAAGTTTATCAGGTTTTCTTTCCAAAATTACCTTATTGTCATTAATTACCTAAAGATTTAAAGACTGAATTTCATGATGAAGTCAATCGTTCAAGTGCAAAAACTAAATTGAATTATCTAATGACAAAATCTGAAAGTATTATTAAAACTATGAAACATGAAGAATATTTAAGAATATTGTTTAATATTAATCCAATATTTGGAGCTATTGCTTCTTAAGGAAAATTATGGGAGCTTTGCTTATTCTTGACAACTATAGCAATAAATCTAATTATTTTATTTAGTTATTCATAATTTTTAGTTCCAGAATAATATCTTGATAATTAAAGTAGAGTTTAATATTATAGATTATATGAACCTAGATTACTATGGTATGATTAATTAAGTATTACCAAATAAATTATTCTAATATTAGGAATATTAGATTTAGTTTTCTCTTCTTTAATTGTATTTTTCTTTGCTCTTAAGAGAGCACCTTTAAAAATATATCATATTTGGGTAGGATTTTTTAGTACATAAGGATTTTTTAAAATAATAATTAGATTAATAAAAAATTCTTTAGTTTCAATATTTGTACTATTATAAGATTTTGAAATTCTATATTATTCAGCTTATATATTAGCAGGAATAGTTGGATTAGCTGCTCATCCTTTCTTTTTTTGTGTTCATTTGATGGATTTTTTAAAATTAGATTAATTAAAAACTGTTGTTTAAGCAATTTGGAAGCCAAAAGTAGAATTAGGTTTAGCTTTAATGTTATTAATTATTATTGAATATTATTTTAATATTTTAGCCTGGATAGTATTTTATAATTAATATCCTGCATCAGGAGATTCAGGATAGGAATATTGTAATGAATTTTGGAGATGTTTAATTACAACATTTGATTGGACATTTAAATTTACTGGATCTATTGGAGCTCATTTAGAAGATCCTGCTACTTTAGAAGAATTATAATAATAAGCTGTTTTATAAGGTGATGAAGATGCTTCATATGATTATGTCAATGCTAATTAAACAGCAATCTATTATGAAAGATTCTTTTTTGACAATTTATTTAATATAATGCTTGTGTTTATATTATTAAACATGATTTAAGGTATTATTATTGATACATTTTCATCTTTAAGAGAAGATTTAGCTGAAAAAAATAAAGACATGGAATTTAAATGTTTTGTTTGTGGTTTTGATATGGAAACATTAGATAAATCAAGTGATAGTGATAAAGGTTTTGCTTTTCATATCAAATATGAACATCATATGTGGAATTATGTCTTCTATTTTGCATATTTATAATTTAAAGATCCAACTGAATATGATGGTAATGAAACTTTTGTTAGCAATAAAATGGAAAATCTTGATTTAGGTTGGTTACCTATTAAAAAAGCAAAATGTATTACTGATGAAAATTAAGAAGATAAAAAAAAATTAGAATAATTAGATTTATTAAATAAAAAGGTAATTATGTCTAAAATATTAATAGGCTGATAAAATAGAAGAAGATTTAACTAAATAAAGTGAAAAAGTAGAAAAAATTTATAAATCCTTGTTGCCTGAATGAATCAACAAATTATATTTTAACATAATTTATTTTCAATCTGTTTAATTTCATTTTTTATCTTAGAATTAATTATTCATAAAAAAATAGATTCAAGTTTTAATCAGTCTATTAATTTATTTTTTTTTTTAAATCTCCCTTTTTTTAGTCTAATAACAAAAAATTTATTTTATCTTAATTCTAAAAACTAACTTGGATTGGTTTTTGATTCATGGTTATTTTTGGGTTGAGGCTTGTTAAAATTTATGAAATTGCCCTTCTGCCATTAATTCATTTTTAAGTATTTTTGTTCGAAAGAACTTTAAAAAAATTCATGTAAGCTTTATTGAGTTATTATCTGAACAATACTTTTATTATCACAATAAAAATATTATAAAATGAGTATTCGAAAAAATAATTATGATTAATTATAATTTAGTACTGAATATTTAACTATTTCATTCAAAATTAAAATAATAAACTTATAAAATACTTTCATTAAAAAAATTTCTATATATAA
>CAJJDN010000007.1:118618-202096 GCA_905182985.1 Paramecium sonneborni
TATAATAACAAGTTTTATAAAATTAAACAATTTATTTTATATATTTCTGTAAACAATAAAGAATAAGTCTTGAAATTAACATTAATAAATTTTTTATAACACACCAAAATTTCTATAAATTATGAAATTAACCACTAATAATTTAAGATAATGAATAAAAAGATCTTTATTAAAATGGTAGAAAAGCAGTAAACTTAAAAGATAGTCTTGTAATAGTTTATTAGCTTTTTATAAATATCTCTAATTTATTTGATTAATTTAAAAAAATGCAATAGAAAAGAAAATAGAAATACTTTTAACAAAGACCTTAATTATTATCTAAATATTCCAGGAGTAATTTATAATCGTTAAATTTAGTATATTTCAAAATTTGAAATATTCTTAATACTGAAAGTTTGCTGATAACAATTTCAGTAAAGCAACTACAGTTTTCCATAAAATATTGGTTCCACCAAAAAACATTATTCTAAATTCGCCCTAAAATATCAGCAAAAAATGTTACAACACATTTAACAAAAAATTGGTGCATTCAATATTATATTTTGAGCTATGTTATTTATTTTGGTCAATTTATAAAATTACTAATGGAGAATTTCACTTGTGTTTGCATCAAACATATAGATTTGGAGTAATTAAGGATGTGTATTTAGGCAAATTTTTCTAAAATTAATTATAAACTTCCACTAAGAGATACTCCTTTTTAAAGGTGTTTCGAAGCCTGTGGAGAATCATAAATCAATCTTATTGAAACTAGTTCTATAATTATATCATTCAATAATTAAAATTTTTATGCCTATTCCTATAAAATTTCAAATAATTCACAAGTTATCTAAAACCTATTACCTAAAAGGAATTTCAAATTCAGTTCTATAAATCCGTATAGTTTAAATAGAGTATTATTTTAAATTTATAATTAAAAAATACTTGTTTTCCAATAAAATAACAGAATTATATTTTTGTTTTAAGATTAAAATAGATTTTAAGAATTCAAAATAGAAAACTATAATTCTTAAAATTATATTCACATAAATAAAACAAGGTATAAACAAAGTATAAATTGAAATCAAAATTGATATTATCTTTTTTGACTAATTGATGTTTTTCTAGAAGAATAAGATCGATATCTGATTTAATCGAGTCTTTATTTGTATTTCCATTTGTTAAAATTTATTTAAGTAGGTAACTAGATGTCATAGCATTCAATGTAGGTTTTGTGTTTTTATTCTGGTAATTTGAAATATTCTTTTTAAGCTCTTAACCATTATTTAGGATCCCCAAAAGTTTTTGTAGCTTCTTGTGTTGCTTAAAGCCTTACCTATTTTGTTTAATCAATTGCAGTTTTAATAAAATTTTAAAATTCTAATTATTTTTCTTTGCCTATTTAGTTACTCTTAATTTCATCCAATTTAATTTTATTTTTGGTTAATCTCTAACTTGTAATAAAGGAATCATTAAAGTATTTTTAGCAATATTCTCTAAACGAGATTTCTGGAAGACATGATTTATTTCTCATTTTAATATAATTTTTATTGATTCTAATATTAAGAAAATGAGATCAAATTAATCATTAAAAGTAATTCACTTATTTATCAATTGTAATTTTTCTTATGATTTCTTTTTATTTGCTTTAATTTTATCTAAAAATCCTAAATCTCATAATAATTATTTCAATTAATAAAATCAAATAGCTTTTACTTTGATTCTTCTATCTTTTTAAAGTTAAGTTTTAAATCTAAAGTAAATCGAACAAAAAGATTGCTAAACTCAATTGATTTGAAAATTTGCTTTTATTTTATAGATCTGCCAATTCTATTAAAACACTCTATACGTGAACTTATATTACATTTATTTTATTTAAGAGTGTTAACGTACACTTGATCTAACTAATCCTAAATTCTTTGATATTTATTTAGCTATCATTATAAAACATAATCAATATATTTTTCATCAATTCTATCATTTGAGTTAAGTTTTTCATTAAATATTCTAAAATAAATTGAAAATAATTACCATTTATTTCATGAATCTAAGCTAGCAACAAAAGTAATTTCTCATAACCTTTTACATATTGGATGATATCATTTTTATTTCTAGAAAACATTATTAATAGAATTTTAGCATATATCAAACATTTCATTTAATCATTTCATAGCTTTTTAATTAAAGAAAATCATTCAAATTTTAGTTTTAATATATTTTGATCTATTTCTAATAATTCAATTCTAATTTTTCCTTTTAACAAAAGATTAAATTTAACTCTAAAATCAAACAACTAAGTTTATTATATTTTACTCAATAATTTAAATGATTGATTTATTAATTTGAAGATTTTTGATATTATTATTTTAAATAGATGGATTCTTAATAAAATGATAGAATTTATTCCTATTCAACAGTCTTATGAAATATTTAAATATTAAAAGTCATACCATTTAAAATTTAGATTGTTTTTCCATATAAATGATAAATATATGATAAATATTAAAGGAACGACAAAACTTAATGAGTTAATCCTGAACAATATTTTCAATTTAATGGCAATAATCAGATTAAAATACTAATCCCAATCAAAAAATGTCACATTACTCTTCATATTATGATTATTAAGTCATTTATAATATATCTAAACAATGTATAAATAATTCTCTAAAATTTTAAATCTTTTAATACCTCATTCAAATAGCTTATTTGCAATAATAAAAGTTCTTAATTTTATTAACATAGTCATTAAAAAATTAATTTATACGATTAATATTAATTTGGATAATTTTTTCTTCATTTAAAGTTTTATATCCTCTTAACATTATCGATTATAATCTAAAGGTATTTATCTTAATTTATCATCATTCTTATTCAGTCAATTGAGCTTTTTCTAGTAAATACTTAACTAATAATCTTCGATTAAGGTGTCTATACACTAAATAAATACTATTTATAGATTTTAGCATTGTAATCATCCTTAAAATATGCTAATCTTGTGTTTTTGCAAAATTTAAATCTAATAATCATTTCTTTAAAGATTGAATAATATAAGAATTTAATTAATTTGATAATTTTAATAACTTTAGAAATAAAAGACATTAATGCATATATAAACAGATTGCTTATCCATTTCTATCAATTAGAATATAATTATATATAATTTTTGCCATTTAATAATTAAATTATTTATAAAATTAACAGCTATACATTAATATGATTAATTAATATTGGATGAAAATATTTTTATTAGATCAGAAGTTTTCGCAATCATAATCATATTCCACAGGTGGTTACTATTACATTCGAGGAGCATCAATAGTATGAATAGGATTCAATTATTTGTAGTATCTCATAGCCACTTCATGATTACCCATTTAATTATAATGTCTAAAGAGATCTTGAATTTGCTTTTATTTTTGCATGTCTTGTGCCTTAATAAATAAAAAATTAATTACAATATTTTGGAATTCGTGTAAATGTTAATATTCTCTTTATAATTTTTATTTTTTGATATATTCTTTTTTTTCTTAATATTCCTTTCTAAATATAATGAAAATTATTTAATACTATTTTTCTTTTTCATCATCAAATGTTTGCATTTCAAATTCTGCTTATTATATTTATTCTTTAAGTTATTCTTTTTCAAACCATACTTTAAAATTATAGAATTTTTATGATGGAAAAGTTGCTGTGTTATAGCATTCCACATATTCCTCAAAGTATTTCTTTTCTTCTTAAGGAGTTATTGCTTCTACATTTAATACTTTCACATCAGATAACCACATTAAAAACTCTTCACGTTTTAAATACATATCTGTATTACTTTAATATTAAAAATACATAACCTGATGGTGCCATATTTACCCCATTAATCTTTTTTGGGTTTTTTCTTTATGGTTTCATTCTTATTTTTTTTATCCTTTTTTATATGTTTTTCTTTTTTTTCCTTTTTCTCCTTTTTATCCTTTTTATCTTTTTTTTCTTTCTTCTCCTTTTTTTCTTTCTTCTTTTCCTTACTAGAGGATCTCTACTCAAAATAACTCATATTTTACTTTATCTTCTTTGAGTTTATCCTTTCCCATCAATCTAAAAATTTGATAATTTATTTAATAATAATAATTGTAAGATTTATATATTTAGAATATATACAAAAAATAATATTAATAATCCATAAAGTCTTTACAATATTAAATAGATTATTAATATTATTCTTATTGATTAAATCAATTTTTCAATTTTTATAAAGTTTAAAGTACATGCTAGCCAAATTAAGTATTAAGTTAATTAGGTTCTGGATTTATTTTTAAAAGTTAATTATAATCAAGTTATTTACAAAAATTTTATATGACATAATTCCCATAACAATTATTAGATAATCTATAGAAAACATTCATATTGTTAATGAATATTTTTAGGATTTCTTTTCTCACAAATGAAGAAATATTTACACATTTATCAACCACATTACTAATAAATGAATTTCATATATACCTTCCAAATTTATCACAACTAAGTTTTTCTAAATTTCTAATAATACTAGCCTGGATTTTTTGAGAAACTTCAAAAGGGCCTTTGTAAAGTAGAATTTAAATAATATAGTTTCCATATTATGATAAACATAATTCATCTTATAAAGCTAATAATTCTTTATAGACATAATTTAACTAATTTAGGAATATAGAACAAATAATATACTTAAGGCATTGAAGACTATTCTAAGATTTGTTAAATTAATCTACAACCATGAGAGTCATTTGATAACTTTTAGATCTATCCTAAAACTCCTTCAATTAACCAATCAATCTTTTATTCTTTCATCAATTCAGCAATTTTTTATATAACATGATTTCCATTAATATCTACAACAAGATTTCTAATTTAAGATGAAAGAATTGTAAAAATTTTTTGGAATTTATCAGTATTATAAGAAATTTCTAATAATTTCTAAGCCACTCTGCATCCATAAGTGTTGTAACTGAGTACTAAAATAGATTAAGATAATTAATCAAAGATTAAATCTCTTTATTTTTAATTGCCTTATTCTAAGATTCTTTAAACAACGTAATTTCCAAATATATCATTAGCTAATTGAACTATTCCAGGTAATATTTTTATAAAAATTTATTCTTTTTATTCGGGATCTCCTTTTTCAAACAAGCTTTAAATTTTTCTGCTGTTTTATTGATCTTTACATTTAAGAATCTATTTTGATGATAATAAATACTAAATCTCCATCAAGGTATGGATCGTCATCCAATGAAAATGATTGCATTGCCCAACAATCAAGTTTAAATCCAATGATTGGGCTTTGTATTTTATTTAATGAATATCTATATTGTTAAAATACAATTACTATAATTATTTTTAGTGTCGTACAATTTAAGGAGAATAAGTCCTGTTAGTTTCAGATCTTGTCATTGATGGAGAGAAGGATCTCTCTTCATCACTTTCGAGAGCTGTAATTCTATTAAGTAAAAGGTACCATTAAGAATGGAATCAATAATTTCTTTATCATCTTCTTCAGGATCCATGTAATTAGTCATTTATTCTAATTTTACTATTATATTAAATATCTTAATATTTTATTATTAGTAGATATTTAATATGGGGATAACTTTAAATAATGCATAAACATTAAAAAGATATCCAATTTAATTTTATCCATTGCATTGAATCAGATATAATTTTTGTTAATAAATTAATTAACATATAAAATGGCTACTCAACCATTGTTAGAGACATTACCCAAAGACTTTCACAAGATGCCTCCTAATTATGACTTTTCACATAAGGGTATTATTGAATTGTAATATAAGGAATCAATTGGAAAGATTATGAGAAAGATTTTGTGTTAAGGACTGATGCAGTTTGGGAAAAAGATCAATTAAAAGATTGGTTTAGATTATATACAAAAGTAAATAACTCTATAATTTTAGTGTTTTTACTTTGATACAACAGCAAATAAATATTCTTTGATGGAGCCTGATGATGTGTATACTATATTATTTGAAGGATGTAATGGATTATTTACAAATCTAATATAGGGGCATTGGAAGATTGTTTATTTCCTTTTAGAGGTACAACTCCAACTGGCAGAACTAATTGTTTCTAAGTTGGTTTACCACCTAAATAAAAAGTCTATGTTCCTTATCCAACATATTAATCATAATAAGATTACTTTACTCTCTGTGCCTTGAGATTTTAAAAATGGTTTGATTGTGATTAAGCTGAGCATTTCAAAATGGATAAAACTGAAGCTGATTATTTGAAAAGAGCAAAAGTCTATCCATGTTATGCTATGTTTTATGAGGCTGCTTATGCATGCACAGTTATTTATTTATTTTACATTATAGGATGATATGTTTGATTTCCTTATGGAATTAGCATATACAAGACGATCAAATAGAACATTTGAATATAACCATTTCCAACATGAAATGCGTCGTCCTCCAACTGTTTATGATTCTCCTAAAAATGCAGAGAGAATTAAAAAAACATATTGAAATATCATTAGTAAATGTAAAATAATATCATAATCTATCCTTATAATGAATGACAACTCTTTAATCAAAATTTATTAATCAATTTTTTTTATTCTTCAATCCATCATTTTATTCTAATTTTTTTCTATTTATATTTACTTATACATTTTTCTTATTACATTCTTATCATTTATAATTCAATTCCTTAAAAAATTTTAGATTTTTCTTAATAAGAACAAATTTTTAATTATCCTATTTCTATTATTTTATCTTTCTTGCTTAGTCCAAATAATTTTACTGTTTATCAAAATATTTTTAATTAAAATTCTTTTTAATAGTTTTCTAATGGAATGCCCTTGTAATTTTTTCATTTTTTTAACATCAAATCAATCTAAATTAAATAATTAATTCATAAATTAAAATTAATTTTTCGGCTATTTTCTATCTAATCATGCCCTTTTTCAATATCAAATTATATTATAAACAATATAATATGCTTGCTATATTTTATTAATAAATTAAAAAAAGCTTATTTACTAAAATTTAATAGACAATAATGTCGTCAATTAGTAGTTTAAGTTGGGATTAATAAGAAAATCCATAAAAAACTAAATTCAAGGAACTTTATTTAAATAAATATAGGATAAAACTAGGTCTATTATCTAATCATAAAGAATAATTACCAAAATCAGTATCAATCATTTATTAACTTTTTAGAAACCTAATCAACGAAATATTTCAATCAAAGAATTAGATCATTTAATAAAACCAGAAATGATCAAAGCAAAAATTATACCAGATAATTAAAAGGTACTCACAGCTTAATTGTTAAGCAAGGTTATAATGAAATAATAATAATAAGAATATTTTTGTCATTTTCCTGAAATGACTAAAAAAAAGACAAAAAAAAGATCATAAACTTAGCAACATATGTGTAATTAATAAAGTAAATAACAAAAAACATTTGCTAGAACTGCTTATTTAATTGTGATATGATATATGTACTATCATTATTTAGTAACTTATTTCATGCTGTTGATACTTTATTCAATTAATTTCACCATTGCGATAATATCATCAAGTAATTCATTCCTATACATTGCTTCAATTTTTAATTTCGGTCCACATTTAAAACACTCTTTATTGTATCCTTTCTTGCATTCAAAACAATATGAATGTCCACATGGAATGATTGTAACAGGTTGCTTTATAAATTTATTACAAAATGTACAAGTTAAATTCTTCTATATATCTTTCTATTTATATTAAATAATATATATATACATCAGTTTTTTCTAATTATAAAATTGTATCTGTAATTTATTTTGTATTTTTTGGTTTAGATAATTATTCCTTTAAAGCATCTAATTGAGTATTCAAGCTATGAATTTCAGATTAGTTATTCTAATTTTATTAGTCTAATAATTATTTTTAATTTTTCAATGATTCTAACTATTATAATTTGTCTTATAACTATTACTATATTTCTTATTATTTTTGCTTTAATTTTTCAAGTTGATTATTTAATTCAATAGAATTTTTTGATTATTCATCAATTTTTTATCTTAATGAACTAATTTCTTTCTACATAACTTAATAATCATACATCTTTTGTTTTTTATAATTCAGAAAGTTATAATTTCAAACTTAACAATTATTCATTTAATTTACTGTTTTAATCATTTTAATCTTTAGATTTTTTTAAGTTCTCAATGATAGTAATTTTTTCTTACTCTAGTTATTTAATTTATATCAAAGAAGCTGAAATTTCTTTGTTTAAATTCTACTCTTTCAATTAACTATCATTCTTATATTAATCATATTATTTCTTAATATTATTTTTATCAGTAACTTCCTTATCTATACTTTTTTAAATATCAGTAATTTAATGTTCCATTTTATTTTGCATATCCTTATTTATTAAGAACAATTAATACTTCAGCTTTATGCAACTAATCTTTTAATCTTCTAAATTCTTCATTACTTTCTTCTTTACTTTTTAACTTTTCCTAATATTAAGATATCTATAAGTTTAGTTATTCTATTTATTATAATAACTCTTATTAATTTGCTTATGACTATTTAATACTAATTTCTAACGAATTAATTTTTTCTCTATCTTTTTCTGCTTATAAATTATATTTAGATGAATCTCCTGCTTATTTAAGTCTTAATTATATTGCTTAATAACTAGCTTATAATTCTTGAAGTTATTTAGATTTCTCTTCATTTTATATTTTTTCTTTAACTAACTCTTATTTCATTGATTCAAATCCTTTTTCAATTGATACAATCATATCATTTCTATGTTCAATATCTTTTTTATGCATTTCTAGTTTTGAATCTATTTAACGTAATAACTATGACTCACTCACAGGAGCTTATTTCTGCTTTTTATTTAAAGATTCTGAAACAGTAGTATTGTTACTTATAATATAAGTATTGCTTCCAAATTTCAACTTTCTCTATATAGTATGCAATCTTCCAGGATAAGAATCTTCATCATCAATAGACGGTCTATTGTTAATTTATGGTAAAGCTTTAATTGTACTTCTCATTATAATAAATTTAATTATAAAATTTAGATCAATCATAATACAATAGTAATACTCACTATATTTACTTTTAACAAATTTAAAATGGGAAAGTAGAAAATTTTGATAAAATAAAAATAAACTCTAAAGTAAATTACCATTAAATATTTCTTCTTAGCTTATATTCAGTTAAATCTTATAATTATCTATTTTATTTTATTACATTTTTATCATGAATTTTAATTGATGTTCAGGTCTCTTCTTCCTCTATGTAATTCTATTAAATTGTTCAATTATTCTCTTATATGTATTCACAACTCATAAAAAAATAAATTAATGTAGCATTCTATTTTTAACATTAATTTTTCAATATCAAAATAAATAGAACAATAATATTGAATTTTAAAGTATTTGCAATACAATAACAACAGAATCTACAGTATTTTAAAATTTGATAATATAATTCTAATATTGTTTAATTTTTACATTACAAAATTGAAATAAGAGAAGAATGCATGATTATATTGCTAATTAAAATATCTTCTAAAGTTAACTTTCTACTTTATAATAAAATTTAGATATAATATATATAAAATTGAAAATTTCTTATATCATAAATTAATATAATAAAATTTATATTATTTGAACTATTATTTATTAGATTTTGTATTTAAGTTTAAGTGATATGTGTTAAAATCTGATTTAACTTGATTATTTAGTTTTTATTGATAAATTTATTATTAATAGTAAATAGAGAATTACATAAATAAGCATACAAATATTTATTATTAATTTTAAAAAGTGATTAATATGAGATAAGAATAATTGGAATAGTTAATAAATCTGAAATAGTATTAGGTCAATTGTAATGATGATCCTAACTTTGATCTATTACCGATTTAACCAACTTATAAAGAGGAAATGGATAAAGAAGTGAAAAAGCTGGAATAATAATCTCTTTTTGTAGATTCTTTAGATGTTGATATTCCAAGCCTTAAAAAGAATAGAGAAGAAAAAAGATTAAGGAAAATGGCTAAAATGTAATAATTAACAGATGGTTGGTTTGGAATGAAATCTCAAGATTAAGATGAAACAATGA
The DNA here is from genome assembly GCA_905182985.1 of Paramecium sonneborni. Lineage (NCBI taxonomy): Eukaryota > Ciliophora > Oligohymenophorea > Peniculida > Parameciidae > Paramecium > Paramecium sonneborni. The sequence continues at coordinate 128,716 of CAJJDN010000007.1, forward strand.
AATAAGAATTTTTGATTATGAAATTAAAAAAATATCTAGATCCAAAATAACCAGTTAAATCTAGTGATTTTAAAACTATGCCTAAATATTTTTAAGTAGGAACTTATGTTGATGGAATGGGTATTAAATATATTAATTTTTTAGATAATTATAATATAAAAAAGAAAAAGAGAAATCAGAGTGATTTGATTGATCAATTTTTAGAATATGATAAAGAGAAATAAACAACAAAAAACTCATTTTAGAAGATTTAACAAAGATAGTAAAGAATTAGTAAAGTAAATTCAAAATTAAGAAAATTAAAGAGAATGGCAAAATCTATCGGAAAAAAAAATAAATGATAATTATTTATTGTCCTGTCTATATCTTATTTTATGTAATTAAATAACTGTATTTTCTAAATTCAAATAAGTATTAGAAAATTAATATCTTTTAGATAACTATTTAATTAAAATGAGTATTTGTAATGAATTGATTTCTATTGATAAATGATTATTAATAATAAAATATTAGAATGACGGAAGAATTAAATTCAAGTCTTGATTCTTTGGAATTAGAAATTTACCATCGACCTAATCCAAAGATTCAATCTATTTTAAACTATTTAAGGAAAATTGAATTAAGATTTTGCACTGATCCTAGAAAAAAATAAGAAGAATATAGATCTTAAAATGGTACAACACCAAAAGAAGATTTTGATTTGCAAAAAAATAAATTTTTTAATAGAAGATAATCAAATAAAGTAATTGACTGTCCCATTCTCTGAAAGTCATTTTTGATTATCTATATTTTTTATCTCAATCTATAAATTTATTCAAACTATTAATCTCCAATTTTCAAAGACGATTAAAAATTCTTATTAACTAAACAAACAGTTAAATAATTCTTTATTTACATTTTTTTAAATTTCTACTTGTTATTTCTTAGTTTAAGATTAGTTTTAATTCTTTTATTCTGAATTAAATATATGAAATTTACATATTTAAAAAATCAAAGGGATGATAACAAAATAAATCAAAAGAACATTAATAAAATAAATAGTTATTAATATTATCAATTAAAAAAATTAATAATATTATCTAACTTTTTATAATTTATAATCATTTATATAGCTTATGTCTGATATAATCCATTTTATTTGTAATGACTTACAATAAATCAGCCTTAGAATACTTATTTAAAATCGTAAAATAATTTTATTATTCTAAATCTATTTATTGGATATCCATGCAATTTTCAAAAAATTCGTCTAGAATCAAAGATTCCAAGGTTTTTTCTATATGTAATAATTATCTTTAAAATAAAAAATAAAAATACTTGCTTCCACTGGAGGGATTTTTATCCAAAAATTACTATAGATATTAACTTTTCATATCTTCACAATATTTTAATACTAATTTTTTCATAAATGTAATAGAAATTTCAGATGAAGTTAATTCTCTTAATAATTCATTTTCAAAATGAGCAAATTCTGTTCCTTAATAAATATGTTATCCATTTGTTTAAGACTTAAAGAATTTATCTGCTTCTTCTTAATAATGTTTAAACATTTTTCTAGCTGTCTCAACTTCTTTTTAAATTAATGTACAAAAACTTTTATATTCAAAAGTTTTAGTAATATCATTTTACAATTCATGTTTTTTAGCTAAATGGGGAAATGCAGAAACATTGAATTTTTCAACTAAATTCATTCTAATCATTTCAATTAAATAACAAATATATTTAACAAGTAAATATCCACAAAAGACACTTTAAGATTCTCTTTATTCATCTCTCTAAAAATAACAGAAATGAATACTTCATCTTTGCTTAATTCTAATACTTCTTCAACTACTTTATATAGATAGAATATTTTATTTCTTTCCATTAATAAATATTTAAAAGCTTTAGATTCTTTATTCCTCTAAGAATTTAATGATAATTCTTATTAAATTTAATTAGGTTATTATTCTGTATTTTTAATTCCTAATTAAAATAAATAATAAATACTTTCAGCATATGTAAGTTCTCTTTCAAATAAGTCTTTCCAATTGATTCTTTTATTGTAATCTTTTGTTAACATTTTCAATAGTAAATCTTTAGTTGTTTATGATACAACATTAACATTATCTAAAAATTATATTTCTCTTTCTTCAACTGCTAGCATTAATTATGCCATAGTTTTTTCTTCAAAGGGACATATTCCATAAAGTAATTCATATAAAACACAACCTAATGACCAAATATCTGCTTTAATAGTGTATTCTTATCCTTTCAAAATTTCAGGTGCCATATATATTGGTGATCCAACCATAGTTGTAGATAAATCTTATGGAGTATTCAAAGCTTTACAAAATCCAAAATCACCTAATTTAATTTAACCATTATGTAACATAATGTTGCTTGGCTTTAAATCTCTATGCATAATATTTTCTGAGACTAATGATTAAAAGGCTTAAACTAATTGTCTAAAATATTATAAGGCTTCTTTTTCAGTTTAAACTCTATTAAATTATTAAATTCATTATTACCCTTATTCTTAAATTATTGTTTCAAGAGTTTAACCATTACAATATTCATAAACAAAATAATAATTACGAGAACTCTTTAACATTTCAATGAATTTAACAACATGAGGATTATTAATTCTAGCTAGAGTTTAAATTTCATTCATTGTGAATTCCTCAAGTTTAGGAACTTCTTTAAATTTTTCAATTTTAACAACTTTAACAGCAACTAGACTGTTATTCTTAATATTAACAGCTTTGTAAACTTTACCATATTGACCAGAACCAATTACTTCAAGAAGTGAATAGTTTTCAACTACCTTAGCACTCATTAAATTAAATTTTTTATTTTTTATAATATTCGACTTTATTATAAGTATATGATTTAATAGATAATTATTATCAATCGAAATAAGTTATTAGAGCATAGAATATGAATTATTTTGGTAACATTGTATTCTTTTATTTTATATTAATCAGAAATTAACAAGTTTAAACTATAGAGAAAGCAGCCTATAACTACTACTTTTTATTACTTTCTATAATTGATCATTTAAAATAACAAACCTCTTAAATTTAAGTAAGAACTCTTAATAAAAATTCAATTTAAGATTAATGATACTTAACCAACAAATTTATTTAAATAGGAACAATATAAATAAACAAAGAGAAATTAAAATTTAATTTTGCATAAACTTCATTTACCATTATTGATAAAACCTTTATTATGTATATAAACAAGTAGGCAAATTGATAAAATTTAGTTTATAAGTTGTGTATAAAGAGTTAGGAATCTATTTTACAATGATTAAATAAATAAAAAAGAAAGATTTATGTAAATTACAATTAGAGGAACCTAAAGTTAAATAGAAAGTAGAATACTTGTCTGATTAAATATTTCAATCATAATTAAATATAAAAATTGAATATAATGAATTTTAAGGATTAAAGTGGAATGTAATAATATTGTGATACAATAATTGGCCATTTTAGACATCATAGCAATGTAGATTTAAATTAGAACAATTCTAATATTAATTCATTTCTTAGTTTGCAATCTCCAAGTCATAGAAAAATGTCAGAATGTAACGGATTAGAGAAAAAAATATTAAGTTCAAGAAGTTAGATTCATAGAATGATGGAGAATTTCTCACGAAATTATGATTTAATATAATAATCAGATCCTCTAGAACATATTACAGAGTTCACTCCTTAATTATCACCAATAGGTAATGTAAATGAAGTAAAGAGACAGATTGATATTAAACATGATGGTTCTTTAACTTTATAAGAATTAAAATCAAATTAAACTAGCATCATATAGATAACTAGATTTAGATTTAATTATTTTTATGTGAGAATTTATGATAGAGAAAGTCCATTGCAAGCTTATGTTAGAAGTGAAAATTCTAAATTATAAACTTTCAAAATGTATATATCTACTATTGCACAATTTCCTACAAGTTTTAATTGCGAATAAGCTATTTAATCCAAATATTTTAAATTTGCTGATTAATAATAAAGAGATGCTTTTCATGTAAAAAATTTATACATTTCTATGTATTCAGAAGAAGATTGTCTTATAGCAATTAATTTCATTTTTGGTCATTATTTTAAAAAGAAAATTAGAATGATAAAAGATGAATTCGATTAAGAAAAATATAAATAAAGTAATCATTTTATATATTTATAGAATTGTATTCATTAAATACTCCTAGATTAGATTCCATTCAGATGGATAAAGTTGCTAATAATTTAAATACTAAACAATATTAAAAAGAATGTAAGATTATATTTTAACTAAAGAAATTCAGCAAAAGATTATAATAAATTAAAAATTATTAAAATAAAGAATATTACAAGCAATTGAACGAAAAAAAGTTATTTATGAAGACAAGAGATTAGATATTATTAGNTATATAAACAAGTAGGCAAATTGATAAAATTTAGTTTATAAGTTGTGTATAAAGAGTTAGGAATCTATTTTACAATGATTAAATAAATAAAAAAGAAAGATTTATGTAAATTACAATTAGAGGAACCTAAAGTTAAATAGAAAGTAGAATACTTGTCTGATTAAATATTTCAATCATAATTAAATATAAAAATTGAATATAATGAATTTTAAGGATTAAAGTGGAATGTAATAATATTGTGATACAATAATTGGCCATTTTAGACATCATAGCAATGTAGATTTAAATTAGAACAATTCTAATATTAATTCATTTCTTAGTTTGCAATCTCCAAGTCATAGAAAAATGTCAGAATGTAACGGATTAGAGAAAAAAATATTAAGTTCAAGAAGTTAGATTCATAGAATGATGGAGAATTTCTCACGAAATTATGATTTAATATAATAATCAGATCCTCTAGAACATATTACAGAGTTCACTCCTTAATTATCACCAATAGGTAATGTAAATGAAGTAAAGAGACAGATTGATATTAAACATGATGGTTCTTTAACTTTATAAGAATTAAAATCAAATTAAACTAGCATCATATAGATAACTAGATTTAGATTTAATTATTTTTATGTGAGAATTTATGATAGAGAAAGTCCATTGCAAGCTTATGTTAGAAGTGAAAATTCTAAATTATAAACTTTCAAAATGTATATATCTACTATTGCACAATTTCCTACAAGTTTTAATTGCGAATAAGCTATTTAATCCAAATATTTTAAATTTGCTGATTAATAATAAAGAGATGCTTTTCATGTAAAAAATTTATACATTTCTATGTATTCAGAAGAAGATTGTCTTATAGCAATTAATTTCATTTTTGGTCATTATTTTAAAAAGAAAATTAGAATGATAAAAGATGAATTCGATTAAGAAAAATATAAATAAAGTAATCATTTTATATATTTATAGAATTGTATTCATTAAATACTCCTAGATTAGATTCCATTCAGATGGATAAAGTTGCTAATAATTTAAATACTAAACAATATTAAAAAGAATGTAAGATTATATTTTAACTAAAGAAATTCAGCAAAAGATTATAATAAATTAAAAATTATTAAAATAAAGAATATTACAAGCAATTGAACGAAAAAAAGTTATTTATGAAGACAAGAGATTAGATATTATTAGTAAATTAAAAGCTAATGAATCTTTAAAAGAAATAAGAAATATTTAAAAATAAATTGAACTTTAATAAAAATTTAAAATACGAAATTAGATTGTTTGGATTGAACTTCTATTAATTGCTTAATATGCAGCAAAAATAAAAGAAATGTTAGATGTATTTATTTAATATCTAAATTTAGCAAATGAAATTGCATAATAAATATTTAGCAAAAGGAAGATTAATAGTTTGGTAATATAAAACTATAACAATGATAAAAATTAAAGGAATGGGTGCTACAGTGGAAGAAAGAAGCAGATGTAAAATGTGTTTATCAATTATGATTTTTACAAAACAACTAAAATAATTTTCAAAAGTAAGAGCCATTAAAGTAGTCTTATAATTCTTACATGCTACTCATCTATATATTTAATGTTTATAAAAACATCGATATTTTGTTGAAAAAGTAAATTATGTAAAAAAGGTGTTTAAAAATTTAAAATAGAAACATAAAGCTTATAGAGATAGATTATGGAGACTTTTGAATAAGAACGGGTAGACTATTATTCTTGAATTGATAAATAAACATAGTCAAATAAAGAAAAGATAATATCATATTGATAAGTATTCAATAATTTAATAATTTTGATAGTATTCTACTATTAAAGATTATGGATGATTTTATTTAAGGAAAGAAATAAAAATGTTAATAATATGCTCAAAATTATATAAAAGAAAAAAACAAAAAGAAAAAAGTGGTTGATTTTACTTTAAGTATGATGTAACCAGAAATGTTTAATGCTCCTACTTATGAAGATCTAGTAGAGATATATAAAATATATGCAATTGAAAAAAATATTGCAATTAATGATACACATAATTGAAATTAATGATTTTAGACCTTCTCATTAGAAAGTATATAAAATATTTATGTATAAATATTAAATTAATAAAATTATGAATGGCTATTAAGTTTAAGAAAGTAAAAGAAATCAAATTGACTATATTTGGAATAATGTATGTAATATTTCAATGTTTTTATTGTTATTTTCTCATGGCTCTATAGAGGTTTTAAACAAGTTCAATCTTTCTTTTTCCTCTTCTATTTGTACCCAATCTCTTAGCTGCTAATTTTCCTGCCTTCTTTAAATCTTTTGGTTGATTTGTTTTAAACAATTCAATAATTCTTTTTTCATATGGGCTCAAACCAGCTACTTCTTAGATAATCTTTCTCACTTGTAAGACTCTCTTACCCAAAGTTCCTTTTCTTTAAGAAGGTCTTCTTCTTAATTATTTCTTTGTCAATGAAGATGTTATGAATCCTCTATTTAAACCAACTGCAATTCCTGTTCTGCCCATTATTTTAAAAATGATATTTTTATTTTTTAAATATTAATCACACAATAACTTCATTATTTTGTTAACAAATTCTTTGAATTATGAATTAGTTTATAATGATCTACTCTTAAATTGATATATTCGTATAATTGTTCATTCTAAATAGCTCATATTATTTGATTTATTAAATTTTAATATAATTAGTTTAAATTCTGTTATAAATCAGTGTTCATCACTATTTTAATCAAAATGCACAAAATAAGCAGATATTGATGTATTATTCTAAGGCAAGTGTACATCAAGTGCAAATTCAAAATCAAAGATTCCAATACATTCTTAATCACTTTCTATCAAATCTTTTGTTGCTTAACTAACCATAATTTTGCCTTCTTATCCTTTTGATTCCATTTTATTAGCAATAGTAACATCTTCACCATAAATATCATATCTAACTACATCTGTTCCTACAACTCCACCAATAACTCTTCCTGTATGAGCACCTATTCTCATATTTAAATGTTGATATTAAGGATCTTTATTAATTTGTTATATTATTTAAATCATTTTTAATCCAAATAACACAACATTTATAGCCTATCAATAATTATTCAAAATAATTACTTCGCCAACTGGATCTCTATTATTAGCATCAATAATTCCCATACAAACATAACAGTCACCAATTGTATATAATTTATATACTTGAAATCTTTAACATTCTTCATCAAATTACTAAAATAATATTCTCAACATATTAACAACTTATTCTGGTTCTACTGAACCTGAATATTTTGTAAATCCTGCTATATCAGCAAATAAGATTGTACAATTTTCAAATACATCAATAAAATTATCTGAAGTATTTGCATCAGTCGAAAAAAATCTACCTATAATGTGTTAAGGTAATAAATATTATAATATCTAAGTTTACTTAGCATTTTTTGATTCAAATTAAGAATAGCATTGATAATTTTCTACTAAAACAGATAATTCTTTATGCTATATCATTATACTTTATAAAAAAACACTTATTGAAAAAAGTATTATTTCTAAAATATATTCATTATATAATAAGTTTATTAGTATTAATAATATGTATAAAATTGATAATTTTATTCGATCTTACTAATTATAAATTTACAAATAAAAAAAGTTTTAAAATACTGATGTAATTTGACTTATTTAAAATATTAATTCCATATCACTATAATGTGCATCTATTATCAAAATATTAATAATGGAAAATATTAAAAAATAAAATCCTATCATCCATTTTAATATTATATTCTAATTAATATAGTTGATTGCAATTGCCAACAATAAACAAATAATTGATTAGCAAATAAAGAGTATTTACAATTAGATTTATATATTCTTCAATAAGTAATATAAGACATTCTTAATTACTAAAACAATAACAAGGAATATTAAAAATATCTTTATCTATTTCCTTTCTTAATCTCTATATTAATCATAGATAGTAAAATATAAATGATGATTTTCACTTTAATAATCAGATTCTTAAATACCAAATTTTTCAATTTCTACTTTATCTTCCATATTTTTAATATCAAAATGATTTTAATAAAAACTTTGTTCAATTTTAATAAGTTTTCTAATTTCTAATTCATCCATATTTTATATATTTCTTTATTCTCTAGGAGATCTATTTGCAGATTGAGAATCATGTTTATCAATAAAATCAATTTTATTATCAGCAATAATTCTAGTTCTTTTTCTTTTAATAATATCAAGTTTAACACTTTCAGTCATTTTTTAACCTCCAATAGGCATATTTAATATTGGATCTTCTCCTATATTTGTTTTCGTTCCTGCTCTCTTATAAATAGATTTTCTTGATTTGATCGGATTTAATTCCATTGCAAGATTAGAAACTCTTTTACTATATGCTCCTTATGTACCATAACCTCCTAAAGGAATACTTTATTTTAATCCTTCTCCTTAAATATTATTAATATTTGTTTATTCTATTTTAGTTTTATCTCTATCATCTTTTTAAGTAATATTAATAGTATTATTTATTATATTATTATTATTTATAATATTAATTTCTTATTCTTATTCTTATTCATTATTAACATTAATTCCTATTTAATATGATGAATTAAATATAGATCTTGAACTTGCCCTTATTAATGGTTAAATTCCTAATGGACCTAAATTTGTTGTTAATTTACCATTAGCAATTGTATTTTGAATTGTTAATGGATTTCCAAAATCTTATCTATCCTCACTAAAAGAGACTTTTTTTAATATTGTTACTTTTTTATGTTAAAGATTTTATTAGATTTTTTTAAATATTTAATTAGGAGTATGTGAATTTGGAGATTTAGCAATATCATCAGCCATTTTAATAGTTGTTTATTATTTTTTTTTACTAGTTTTAATAAGTTAATATGTATTAATAGTTCCTTTACCCTTTGCTTCAACTTCTTTTAATTTAAACTGATTTTTTTAATTATTTACTTTTTCATAAGCTTATTAACTAAGAGTTATTATTCCAGGTTATGAAGTAGAACAGACACGACTGGTAGTATTAACAGTATCTCCTATAAGTGAAAATTGAGGTTTATGTGCACCAATTACACCAGCTATAACTCTACCATAATGAATTCCAATTTTTAAAACAACTGCTTTATTATCTCCATATTTCATAGTTTTTACACTCTCCAACATTTACATAGCTGTATCTAAAATTCTTTCAGTTGGATTAAGATTATCAGATATATTATAATCTTTTAATCCTCCAGCAGCCATATATGTTTTACCAACTGTTTCTATCTTTTATAATTCATTTGCTTAACAAAATTAATCAAATTAACGATATAAATTATCCAAGAAATCCACCACTCTTATTTATTCATTCTTTATTATATCATCAAATTCATAAATATCACAAAATAATATTGCAACATCACCCTAATCTTCTGAAATCTATATCTATCCTTTAGACATCCTTTCTTTTATAAATCTAGGCATTAATAATCCTAAAGCATCATTTAATTTCTTATATTCATCTAATAACTTATTTTATAAAATATATTAATATCTTTATAAAAATTCAGTCTTGTAAATTTAAACTATAAGAGGAACACACATTTCTATCATTATTAATCCATGATTTAATATATGATAAGGATTTCCATTATTAAATATACCTACCATTACTATATCTAATAATATTGATATTATACAAACACAATAATAACCATAAAGACCCAATAATGGATGATGACTTATTGAAAACCCTATCAAAAACATTTGAATTTCAATTAATTATGTATCCATTAAACTACGTAAAATTATAAAGAATATAAATCTCAAACTCAATAAAAAGATTGGTTGATGTTTTGATACTTTTATTAATGGAATCATTGTCATAGATACAAATTATATTATACTAATTACTAAATAAGCTATATTAAGATTGTTTATTTATTAATATACTCTTATACCAAATATTGATATCTCGTATATTAAAAATATATAGTAATTTTATGGTTTTATTGAATTCTAAAAATCCTTTTCTGTTCTTTTGTCTGTAAATTTTAAATCTTTCTCCATTTAATCAGTCATTTATTAATCTCCTTTAATCTTTTTTACTAACAATTCATCCATAAAATCTTTCCCTTAAAATAACTTCTCTATAAATTTCTTTGGTTAATTCTTATAAGCAACTCTAGCATTTAAATATTTCAATTATGAATTAATCTTTTCTATCTTTATTTAATGTTAAGAATGAAAATTTATATCATAAGGACATGGTAAATTAAATTCAGTCAATATTAATATTTCTTAAAATACAAAAGATATTACTATTGAAAATATCAATCCAAAAATCCAGTATGTAAAATTTTAATTTTAAAATTAATATAAAATATCTATTGTTATCAATGCATATACCAATAATGATAGAAATATCAATATAATAAATGAAAATATCAATTTTAGCATTTTTGCATTCTCATAAAATGAATTAAAATATGATATAAGATATTTTTATTTCTCAACCAATTCTAGTATTAAATAAATAAAAACTGAATAATGATTTAGCTCCTATGTTTCAGATATATTAAATATATTAAAACATATTTCAACTAAAATTGCATCAATTAATGCTACAAATATTATCTTAATTATTTTTATGTAAATATTTTATTATTTAATTAATTCTAATCTTTTCCTATATATTTCAAAATTATTATTATCAAATTTTCTTTAAGTTATAAAGGTTTCATAGTTCAATAAGCAAGTCACTATATTGCTTGGGATCAAGTAAAATAAAATTAATTCATCTAAAGTATTAAAGTTATTTTGATAATCAATTATATAAGAAGTAAATCCAAAAAGAAAACTTCGGTATATTTAAATTAAAATAATAGATTCATAATTTAAATAAGTTTTTGGACAATAATAAAAAAGTAATTTAAACAATTAATCAACTTTTTAAATCAAAAAATTTGGATTAGATAAAGTACATTAAGGATCTTATTAAACAACATTAAATGAATAATTAGATTTGTAAAAGAAATATTAATTATCTAATCCTGGTCCAATTGATGTTATATATCTTTCAGTTATTTATAATAGTTTTAAGAACTTGCCCTTTTGTTTTTCATCCAATTTATATGCTCCGACTCCTTATGAGAAATAGAAAAGAACAACAAAGTGATATTTTAGATAATCATCTTTAACAATTGCTTCTAGAGTTTAATCATTTATAATTAAAAAGTTATCAACTATTTTTTGTTCATAAACTTCAAAAATATTTTATTTTTCAATCATATTTTAAATAAATTATCTAAATTTAAATTAAATAGTATTAGGTTCTATAAAATGTTCTATTGATTTTTTTTCTGTAATATGATAAGTTCGCAAAAATTAAATCAAATCTTCATAAGTATCCATTAAAAAGCACTATTTGTAATTATACCTTTATAAAGTCTAGAACAATTTATCAGGTTTTAAATTATTATTAGTGATTTCTTATGATACTAATTAATTTTTAAAAGGTATGAATTATTTGAGACCAATAATAAATAATAATTCACTTTCATTTTCAATTTATTAATACAATGAATCTAATTATTATTCTTAATTTCCATATGTTTCATTAATTGAATTAAGTTTAGTTAAAAATGATTCAGTTTATTAAGCATTTAATTATTTTTTATAATATTAAATCGATTTCTGTCCATCCCAAAACATTTCATCAATAATATCAATAGAATTACTCTAATTTCTAGAAGTAGAATGATTTGCTACAATTCTAGTATATAATAACACACCTTCTTCTAATTCAAATGATTCTGGATCTTTAACTAATATTGTAAGTGTATCAGATCTATTATCAGTTGGATGCAAAATAGCTATTATATCAAAAACTTTAATAACTCCTTAAATAGATATAGCTTTTTTAGTAATCTAATTTTGCTTATATTCAATTTTATAATTATCTATTATGGCACTAGAAATAAATTTATAATCAAAAATATTTACAAAATCTAAGATAGATTTATCAAATGTATTTTTATATATATTTTCTATTTTCTTCTCTTCTTTATCATAAACACTTTCTATATCATTACATAATAATAACATTATTAATATTTCGTTTGATATCACATCTTATTTATTTAATAATTTATTTATAAAATCCTGTTCACTATAAATATCACCAATAATTTAATCACTACTCTAATCTTATTAGGTAGGAGTAATATTCTTAAGAGATCCAGTAACAGATTTTGGATTATTTAATACATTAGTCTATGATAAGTGGCTATTACTTTTCTATCTTTATATTTTTGGAGAATTTTGATAAGAAATAAAACTACCATTATTTACTGGTGCTTATTAATGTTCTTTTTATTATAATGATCCTAACATATTTGATTAAAACAAATTTCTAACACTTTATTTTCTAAAAGAACTGTAAGGATTTAATTTTTAATCAACTCCTGATTTTTTTAATTCTTTTGAGTCTCTCCTTTCTTTTTCAATTTGAATAGCTTTTGATTATTCTCTTAAAAAACCCATTTTTTAAAAAGACTTTTTTTCTTCAATTACTCTTAATGTTGGTTATTATTTTTCTGCTAATAATAAATCTATATCTTAAGTTTTTTATTCATCATAAGCAGAAAATCTATTTGTGTCAAGTAACAACTTTTCATAATTAATTTTTTATCTTGGCGTTGTTTTTTCAATAATCGCTTATAATTTCTCATAATTGAAGTAATATTTACATTTATCATGAAAAAGCATACAAATTCTAACATCTTTCTTCATAAGTTTCTAAGGATTTTCAAAGACAACAACGTCAGTTTTAATAAATTCTAGTATAGTTTAATTACTTAATTAATGAAATAAATAAATTAAATCTTGATTTGGGTTTTTTTTTATTTGTGGAAGACTTACAATAGATGTATTGGCTGATACAATCTTTTATATTTAAATTAGCACTTTCTTTTCATATTCTTATAGAATTGGATCAGATTTATTTTATCCTTATTTTTGAATATCTTTATTAAGTAGTTTCAATTACTTATTTTCATAAGTTTTTGTTTATAATATATGGCTTAAAAACCATACTTAATTGATAAGAAAATAGTTTTAAGGAAAAAGCAATATACAAATTATAATAGAATTGGTGTATGAGGAATATTCTAAATTAGATACATAGATTAATTTTGGGACAATAAGGATTATGAATATCAAAAAAGTTAATAGAAATATAAAGAAACTATTTTAATTATAATGATTCCAATTATAAAATCTATCTCTTTATTGAAAACAACTATGACCTACTTGAATAGCTATACCAAATATCCAATCTGTTTAGTTTAATATTTATCCTCTATAAATTATATTTTCATCAGTAAACTGAGTAGCTTTAGGATCATTTTTTAATTTTATTGTACCTTTATGAGATGTTGAAAATTGAATCCAGCCACTTAAATTTATTAAAAATTTTGTCATAATACCTTTAGTTTTTGAAGCCTGATTAACATAAGTACATGGACAAGGAAATTTTATTACATAATCAGCTTAAACTTATTATTAACTTGATTCTAAAATTAAAATATTTGCAGGACTCATTTCCCCTTGTTATAAACATACAATTTATCCAACTTTCAATTTTTCCCATTCAATTTTTTATGAAGATTATTTGTTTTAAGTTTATAAAAGTTGATCTATTGAACATAAAATTCGACATTCTTATTTATTTATTGTTTCCTCAAATTTCCATCTCTCTTTTAAAACATAAAATAACAAAAAAAACGAAATCATTAAATCGAGAATTAAACAAATCATTGTATATGAAATGATGTACAATTCCGATTTCAACAAATCAGGTATAGTAATTAAATAAATTAAAGGATATATTGGAAGAATTTCTAATTTGAGTAAAATACGAATCGATTCCTTAATTACTGTAGATGTCTAGTTAAAAACAAATAATACTTATATTAAATGAATTCTATTTGTTAGGACTTCATAATTAAAAGTTTTTTAAACAATTCCATTTGTAATTTCAATCTAAATAATGTAAATTGGATACTCTCATATTTTAAAGATTTTCTAATTCCAAATCCTTTAATCGTTACTAATACTTCAAAGGAATTTGTTTGTAAATCTTTTCAATAATTCGATATAACATTAATTAACTTTAAATATAAAATTATCACAATTCAAGCTTAATTTTTTGTATAATCCAATTAACAGAAAAAGTAGTATTTTTTCAGTATGATTAAAAATGTGAATAGAATAAAGAATATTATTAGAGATAATTATAGAAAAAGAGTAAATATTCGCAAAATAGTAAATTAGGAATTTGTGATTAATAAATAAAATGTTTTTTACATAAAAATTGTTAATTAAATTATAATGAGATTGGCAAGATTCGGAATACCAACTATTTTAAAACGATTACCTTTTACTCAATTATAGAAATCTCGTCCATAAATACTAAAATCAGTTGCAATAGGAGCGTTATTCACAGGTCTTACATGGAAATAAGCTTTGAAATTAGATGAATTCTAAAGCACTGTTGTTTCAGATGTTAATGAATTCTGTTGTGTATTGGTTTTAGAATTGAGTGAAGGAGATACCAATTTATAACATGAAGCATTAAATGCACTAAAAGAAATCCCAAAACTTGTTTAAAAGAAGACTAATGAGGATGGTATAAATTAATAATATAATTTAGATGAACTGGATCCAGTAACAGTAGGAGTTGGATTCTAAACAAAGTTTTGGGAAAAATTAACTAGAACACCATAGAATGATTATGAAGCTCGTGCTGGTGCATATGGATCTATGCCATATGGTAAAGGAAATGTAATAGTACATGTAAAAGCATAAAATAGATCATTGGCATTTGAAACTATTTAAGTATTTGAATTATGTTTCTATATTTTAGAAAGTAGTAAAAAGTTTACCAAAAGGATCATATCGGGTGGTATCAGAAAGATATGGATATAAATATTTGGACGGAAGAGATATGAGTGGATTTTTAGATGGGACTATGAATCCAAATCTTAAATAACAAAGATAAAAAGTAGCTGTAAATGAAAGAGGAGGCAGCTATATGATCCATTAAATATGGCATCATAAATTAGATTGGTTAGATAAAGTTACAGAAGATGAATAAGAAAAAATGGTTGGAAGAAAGAAATCAAATTCATTTGAATTAAGACCATTACCAATTGATAGTCATGTTAGTAGAACTAGAAGTGAAGATAATAAGAGGTTATTAATTGTTAGATAATCTCAACCTTTTGGAACAGTTACTGGTGATCATGGTTTACTCTTCATTGCTTATGCCAAAGATTTAAACAACTTTAATACAATGTTAGATAGAATGACCGGAAAAGGAGATGGAATTAATGATCAAATAATGAAGATGTCTATGTAATTATTCTTATTTATTAATATAGTAATTCTTATGGCAATTATTTCTATTTACCAAGTGTACAAGAACTACAGAAATTATGAGATAATTTATATATTTAACACAATATGATTATCCAGTTATATAGATACTCATCAAAATATTTTCAAACTTTATTATTGCTCTTTATTAATTTTGAATTAGGATTTTATTTTTTAAGATATGTACACATTAGTCTTTAAGTTAAAGGTTACTTTTAATTATATTTTTCACTTCTAACTAATAAGATTCTTGGTGTTTTTTATTCAAAAATACTTAAATTATTTGTTTTAACACCTTCTAAATTACTTAGATTTGGTATATTCAATATAGATTTTTTTTTATTATTCTAAGCAAAATAATAATTAGAAGCTTCAGTTTTTATTCTAAATTAACCACAATTTGGGGTTGAGTATTTATGTAATTTATTTACTACTTCTTTTTTACTTTTATTATCTATTTCTTAAACTTATTTTAATTTATCAATATCTTAATCTTTACTGGTCATCATTTTTTATTATACTTTATTAAATAGACTATGAGTTGAAATGCTTGTTTTAGTTTTATTGTCCTTTTCAATTCTATGTGTTGTACTTATTTTTTTCATCAAATTTTATGCTTAAATCAATTGTATTACTGGTAGAATGGATACACGATTACTTTTTTAAATGGACTATTTAGAATGCTTTTCACATAAAAATTAATTAAAATCATACTAAAATGAGCAGAAGATCCAATTAAACTTAAATCTCTATTTGATGGTCTCATATTTTATGGTTAAATAGATAATTAAGGTGAAGCTGGAAATCTAGTTTTAGTATTAGATTGAGGTGAGTCAAGTAATTCTTTTTTGCAAATTAAAATTTTTTTCTTCACTTTGCCACCACAATCTAAACATTCACAACTAGAAATTAATTGCTAATTATCAAATTGATTTATTATTTGAAATGGNGTAGAACTAGAAGTGAAGATAATAAGAGGTTATTAATTGTTAGATAATCTCAACCTTTTGGAACAGTTACTGGTGATCATGGTTTACTCTTCATTGCTTATGCCAAAGATTTAAACAACTTTAATACAATGTTAGATAGAATGACCGGAAAAGGAGATGGAATTAATGATCAAATAATGAAGATGTCTATGTAATTATTCTTATTTATTAATATAGTAATTCTTATGGCAATTATTTCTATTTACCAAGTGTACAAGAACTACAGAAATTATGAGATAATTTATATATTTAACACAATATGATTATCCAGTTATATAGATACTCATCAAAATATTTTCAAACTTTATTATTGCTCTTTATTAATTTTGAATTAGGATTTTATTTTTTAAGATATGTACACATTAGTCTTTAAGTTAAAGGTTACTTTTAATTATATTTTTCACTTCTAACTAATAAGATTCTTGGTGTTTTTTATTCAAAAATACTTAAATTATTTGTTTTAACACCTTCTAAATTACTTAGATTTGGTATATTCAATATAGATTTTTTTTTATTATTCTAAGCAAAATAATAATTAGAAGCTTCAGTTTTTATTCTAAATTAACCACAATTTGGGGTTGAGTATTTATGTAATTTATTTACTACTTCTTTTTTACTTTTATTATCTATTTCTTAAACTTATTTTAATTTATCAATATCTTAATCTTTACTGGTCATCATTTTTTATTATACTTTATTAAATAGACTATGAGTTGAAATGCTTGTTTTAGTTTTATTGTCCTTTTCAATTCTATGTGTTGTACTTATTTTTTTCATCAAATTTTATGCTTAAATCAATTGTATTACTGGTAGAATGGATACACGATTACTTTTTTAAATGGACTATTTAGAATGCTTTTCACATAAAAATTAATTAAAATCATACTAAAATGAGCAGAAGATCCAATTAAACTTAAATCTCTATTTGATGGTCTCATATTTTATGGTTAAATAGATAATTAAGGTGAAGCTGGAAATCTAGTTTTAGTATTAGATTGAGGTGAGTCAAGTAATTCTTTTTTGCAAATTAAAATTTTTTTCTTCACTTTGCCACCACAATCTAAACATTCACAACTAGAAATTAATTGCTAATTATCAAATTGATTTATTATTTGAAATGGAATTGCAAAATTTTTAAATAGACTTTTACATCCTAATAGTTTCTAATAGATTACTTTTTGTAAAACATTTATCAAATCCAAAGATTTTGTAATTATGTTAGTCATCTTAAATAGATATTCTTTTATGAAATATTTAATGAAACGTTTTCTGTAAATCTGATTCTGGTTAAATTTCAAATAAATCCATAAATTTATATCTATTATTATTAATATATTAATTAAAAATGTTAAAAGACATAAGTTAGAGTTTATGTAAAAATAAAAGAGTTTCGACAATAATAAATATTTTTGTATAATTATGAATGTATATTTTGATATCACCATTCTGGTTTAGGTCTTTATTTCTTTGCAATTTCTCCTCTTGCCAAATCTGGGAAGTTCTCTTCACATGACAATGGAACATCTTTGAAATAGTAATTACCATAAGTATTATTTTATCTTTCTCTCTCATATGACCATTATCTCTCTCCAAGTAAACAATGTTTATAAAATTTAACTGCAGTCATTTTTGTTACTTACCACCAAAGATAAGATGCTCCCAATAAGTATAATCCATATCCTGCTAAACCAACATATCCAAAACTAATGATAGTGATCATCATATCACATACTTATAAAAGAATGAAGTTTATCTTATACTAGTTATACCTCTTTAACCAATTGGTAAAAACATTTATCTCTAAGTTAAGGCAGCTTTTTATAATCACATCCTATATATACCTTATAAAAAGAATCCAGTAGTGCATATCCAAACTGGGAAGATTCTCACAAAATTAAAGCATTTCAAATCTCTCTCAACAAAATCTTGAATATTTCTTGATACATGAATTCTTAATAACATTAATATCAAATATTTACCTCTATAATTTATTTACAAAATATGTTCTTGGATCTATTTATTTACCCTCTTATGCATTTTCTTACATTATTTCTATATATCTTTTATATGCAGGATTATCTCCATGTTAATAAAATAACAATGGATCATATAATTTTTGAATTTCTTCCTTCAGATTTTTGGCATCTGTCTTTGACATTTTAATTATTTATTTATATAATTATGATTTGATAAAATCATCATTTTCTAATAATATTTAATGGAAAGTTTAATGTCACTTTAAATCCATCATATAATATCATAACTAAGTTCACTTCAAAATCAACTAAATAATATTAATATTTCATACCACTAAATTCTCTAAATTGAAAATTTGGACATGAAAAATATTTTGGAAATATCATATGAAAAGGTAATTCTAATCCTCTTGTAGCATTCCCTTCTACAATTTATATCAACTAAATCTCTGTTGCTTCACTAATTTTTCCTAAATTATTTTCTAATTTCTCTACTCTTATAAACTATATATCTATTGTTCTTATTTCAGAATCACATTCTTAAATAATTATGTATCCATGAAAATCTTCTTAAAATAAACAAATTGTTGTGTCAATCTATCCATTAATTCTAAATTTGGCACTCTATGTTTTATTCATTGTGCTTGAATTTCCTAATAATTTATCTGGAGTTATCAAAAAATGTTCAACTCTAGGATATTTTTCTGTCTGCTTAATTCTGTCATTTCCTTATCCTGGTACATAAACAAAATAAGGAATTATTGAGGTAACTTTTAATCCATTAGCTAATGTTAATTCTGCTTCTATTGAATATTATATTGCAATATAAACACCAACATAAGTTTCCAAAATTTTCCTATCTTAATATGGAGTTAATTGGTATTTAAATGGAAAACTATTCTTCTCTTATAATCTAAATTCTATAAATTATTATTATTCTACATATAATTATCTGTAGTCAATTTTCCATCTAGTTAATGTAGTAAAACAGGATGAAGCTAACTTGACATCCTCTCTAAATCTTTGTGCGTTTCTTTATTTTATGATATTATTGTCCCTTCAGATTTCCATATAAATTATTTTATTTCAAGTCTTTTCTATTATAGATCTGTAAATATAAGAGAAACTTATCCAGAAACAAAATCCTATTTCAAATATATTTCATACTCCTGGCTTAAAAGTATTATTCGCCTTATCAAATTTAATTTACAAATTATATTCGCTTTTCATATTTAGGTATTTATTAAAATAATAGTATAAATATGCACATTTTAATCATAGTTTCTTTTGTAAAAAAAGAAATATAACCTTAAATAAAATCAATTAATTTGTTCATAATTTTAATTCAATCAATTTAATCATCACTATAATAAAAATAATTAGATGCAAATTGTAATTATTACTAAATGCTTTATATTTTATATTAAAATGGTCTATAATTACAGTATTTGTTCTTAAAAAGTACATATGTCAGAGAAAATACACTAAATTTCAGCATCTATCTTTTCAGACAGGGATAACTATTAATCATCATGATAGCTTTATTATAGGAATAATATAAATATATGAAAAAAATGAAGTATTTTATAATTATGGTTTAATATTATTTTTATTTATTAAATGTTTTCTAATTAAAGCGAGTATGATCTACGAGTGTTTTTATCCTCCTATTAAGATGCTCTACATTGTTTAAAATAATCAGCTGATAAATCAACATTAAGAAAAAATTATGAAAATATTGCCAATCGACTTACAATTTATGTGAAATAAAAGAAAGTATATTGTTGACAATAAGGTAGATGTTTGGAGAAGCTATTTTATCTAAAAATGAAGAGAGAGACATCTTAGCATTTTAATATACACAGTAAAATATTAAAAAATCTATAAAAATAGTTATATATTTTTAAAATATTTACCAGATTTCGACAATTTTAAAGGAAATTATGATTAGTTGAAGACAATCCTCAATAATTCATTTAATTCTCTATCTTCAGATTATTAGCTGTATTCATAATAATCTTAGTAATGACAAGCATAATGATTTGAATATAAGTATATATGTGGCAAAAATCATATTATAATAAGATCATTGTCTTCGTCTCTTTAACCAGAATTATAATTAAGATATTACGAATTTTAAGGGTTTTTCTTTTTAAAGCATTTAGATTTCAATTATTGAACCCAATTTCCAACTATTTTGTGAGGTGGTACAATAACTTTATCGGTTTTAATAAATGATGATATTTTTTTGGTCACATTAAACATAAATTAATTAGATTCTTTCATTGAAGAGACAAAATTTAAACCTAAAGTTATTTCCTATTTTGATTAAATTTATGTTATGGTTCTTCATAATAATAGAAAAAACTGAATTACTTTTTTGTAAATTGATAAAGAGTCTTGAGACTATTGATGGTAGTTTTGGTTAAAGATAAATTAGATAATTATTATTATAATTAGTTTTTTGGACTTTACTAAAAATTAATAGTTTTAACTCTATCATATAATGTAACACTCTAATTTTGACGTGGATCCTCGTCATGAAATAATTATTAATATTCTTGTAGGTCTGGTTGAGATTATGAAGTAGTACAAGGGGTTTTATTAACAATGAACATTATTATTTATTAATATTTATTAATATTTAATAATGTAACAATAATTATTAAAGCCTTAATCTAAAGAACATGCCCTTTAAATATTACAATAGGGATTTCAAATGTATTAATAATAAGGACATGTGAGTTTTAATGAAAATTCTGCTTTATCACAATAACAAGAAAGGATGAGTTTCAACGAATAGAAGATAAAATCTCATCCTAAAGTTCACAATGTTTTTGATAATCAGAAGAGAATTAAAAATAATTAACATTTAATTGAGTAAAGTCTAGTTGGAAATAGATTTGAAATTCCTATTTTACCTTCAGGAAAACATCTGAAATTTAATGTTCTTTCAAATTGGGGAGATAAATAACAAGTTGGTTTAAATGGAATAGAAGTATTTGATTCATAAGGAGGCAATATTACAAGATATATTAAAATGCCTATGTAAGATGAATATATAGAGAAATTGAAGTTGATTGACGGTTATTAGGCAGTTAAAGATGATAAACATATTTGGAAAACTAAGAATTTAAAACCAGAAATCGTCATAGATTTAACTGCAAATATCAAAATATCATTGATAAGAATATGGAATTATAATAAATCTAGGATTAGATCTTATAAAGGTGTGAGATTATTAAAAATAACTCTAGATGAAAGATTAGTAAACTATTTATGTAATATTTTAGTTAGATATTTTATGGAGATATTTAGAAAGCAACAGGAGATCTAAAAAAGTTTTAAGATAATTGTGAATATATTTTATTTACATAAGATTCAAAAATTATTAGTAGAATTGCTGAATTAGATTGGTTAAATAAAAGAGCTGAAGATTATTCTATTTAAATTTTATAATAGACTATGAGTATCTAATAAATTAGACCGAATACAGGTACTAAGTTGTAGTCATAAAATTAAAAATAATATAGTGATTAGTCTCCTTCATCAAAATTATATTCATCTAAAATTTATTAATAAAAAAATAATGGATAAGAGTAACCTATGTAAATTTAAAGACAATAATAATATCAATAATAATAATACTAATAATATTAGGTATAAAAATAAGAAAAAATAGCAACGCAATAATATCCTGAATATATTTCTGTTTCTGATATATTGTTAGAATTTAATAATGGGTCAAAAAGATTTTTAGGATTGAATGGAATGGTTTTGATTGATTGCAAAAATTAACAAATTCTTTAAGATGATATTTTAGATTCTAATTTAATTGATTATGATTTGTAAAGACTATTTTATTCTAATAATCCAACTTAAGTAGATTCATCAAATATGGTTTGGTTAAAATAAAAGAAAATCTTTATAAAATTCAAATAATAAACAAAGTTATCTATGATTAAGTTTTATAATTGTAATTAAATTGTAAGTGAATCAACATTTACTGGACCAGAAATAGTAAAGATTACTTATAATGGAAAATCCAAAATATATAGTATTAATTAGTTATAATTTTAGATTTGAGACCTGCTCCATGTGAAGATATTAATTTTGTTTAAACAATAAATTTATCATAGCCAAACAATAATTCTTATTCTGGGAATTTGATGGTTAATTATGAATAATTTAATTAAAATTATATTATTGCTTATCCTCCTTGTGGGATGCTTGTAACAATTTATTTGGTTAATACATGGGGAGATAACAATTATATAGGTTTAAATGGAATAGAAATTTATGACAATTAAGGATAAGCATTATTATAAAGAAAGATTATAGGTTATACTATTCATTCAGTTCCATAAGTAATTAATTAATAATATAATTTTAGTTAGATGATGATCCAAGAGTTGTTTAGAATTTAGTAATTCCTCCTTATGATATTAATTGTCAACCATAAAAAAGTTTTTTAGCTCCATTTATCAACACACCAATGGAAAAATTAAAAAATAAGAATGCAATAATAATATAAAAGGCAAGAGATTTAGAAAGATAAGAAATAAATAAGATTTATGTATTATTTGACAAACTTACATCTTTCAGTGGCATAGACTTTTATAATTATACTAAAGATTGGTAAAGAGGTGTAAAAGAGGTTCATATATATATTAATAATCGATTGATTTATTAAGTACTTTATTAATATATACATTTAGGGTAATATCAACTAAACCTTCCAAGATATCAAAAAGAATATATTTAATAAAACTACTATATTATTTTCAGATTCCAACTAAATTAAATAATAATTAAATCCATATTTCTATCAATTTCCAGAAGAGTAGGTTTCTTTAATTGATGAGAATAAATAATTGACCTAAAGAGAATATTAATAATATTTCCCATAATAATTGATTAGACCTAAAACTAGCGTTAAATGATCATTATCTAATATATTTTATTTGCCAAATTTCGGTTATTTTAAGAATTCCAATTTTTCACTCTTGTTAATTAATCACTTTCTGTAATATTTATTATACTTAATGAACATTTTTGAAAGTCAATATATAGATTTTAAAGAAGATTGGGATGGATAAAGTACAAGTACAGAAGAAAAGGAAGATGAAATTATTTTTGAGATTGAGTAATATTTTATGAAATAAATTAAGTGTTCAACCAAAAAGATAGAAATTTGAAACCAAAGAATAGAAAAAATAGTTTATTGAAGAATATACAAAAAAAAAGAAAACTGAACTTTGTAAAAATTATTAAGCATTGGGATATTGTAAATTTGGAAATGAAGTATTATCACTTTCTCTATTCATTATTAGTGTTCTTTTGCACATGGTTAAGAAGAATTATAACCAAAAATTCATTTACATTAAAAATATAAAACTAAAGCTTGCATTCGATATTTTAATGATGGATTTTGTCCTTATGGAATTCGTTGCCAATATTTACATAATGAAATTATCAACCGCTAAGAATTTGAAATATATTTAATAAGTTGTTACAAAAAATATGGGATGAAACCACCTATTTCATAAAGTATATTCTTAAATTCTATTTAGAATTTTTAAAGACCACAGAGA
Organism: Paramecium sonneborni; assembly: GCA_905182985.1. NCBI lineage: Eukaryota > Ciliophora > Oligohymenophorea > Peniculida > Parameciidae > Paramecium > Paramecium sonneborni. The sequence continues at coordinate 153,129 of CAJJDN010000007.1, forward strand.
GATTAGATGTTTAAAGATTTTAATAGATTTTCAAAAACATGTAAAAGCAAGGACTTTCAATTAATCTCTATCATAGATCTAATTTTTTTAAAAATTTAGAAAATTAACCTATCTCATCTTGAATTAATTTTATTTATATTGTAAATAATTAAAAAATTTTATGTCAACTCTTTATCTAACAGGTTCCTAGGCCACTTATGAATCTTTTGATGTTAATGTTGCTAATAAATTAAAGGATATTTGTAAGGATATGGAAGCATTAATAATCAAAACCAATTAAAAATTTTCAAGACTTTTATAAAGTTAATAAAATAGCTTTTATAAGTCTTTTCAATTAGTTATTGAATAAATCTCTTCAGATTTTAAGAATTTACAATAAAAATTTGATGAATACGTGACGTATTATGAAGATGAAACATAAGTAAAAGAATTAAGAAAATAGACTAGGTAGCAAAAACATAAAATAAATTGATTTTTTTTAGAGATGAGTGTTAAGTTTTAAATAAATTATGCATTGATTTGAAACATCAAAATCAAGAATTATAATAAAAAGTCAAAGAACTTGAATAAGTATTATCATTTATTTAATATTAAAATAGGAAATCAATAATCATAAATTTATACTAATTAAATAAATTGATAAAAACTCAAAATTAAATGAGGAAGCAGAAATTATGAAATAAAAAATACAATTATCTTAAAACATTTAATTAATGAGTAGATATAATGATTAAAATATAACAAATGAAAAGAAACTTAAAGTTCCTCATCTAAAATTAAATAATCGATTCCCTACAGATCTTACTGATTTTGAACATTAAAGTATTAGTACATTTAGCAATAAAAATTAAATAATAAACCTTTAGAAGGAAATAAAATCAAAAAAAAATCTATCATTAATTAATAAAACTAGTGAAGAGTTGACTAATACTAACTCTAGTAAATAAAAAATATATTAGATTGGTATATAAAATTATGATATTAATTTAGATCAATTTTTTGAGAAATCATTTAATTCAAGAACAAAATCATAATAACATACTTTAAAAAAGTTAGAACAGTCTGAAATTACTTAAAAGATGCAAGAAAGAAGCTCTTCAAATTTAAGATCTAACAAAAGTAATACTTAATATTAAAAAAAAATTCCATTAATATCCAGTTGATTAAAATAATTTATTTTTTAATTATGCAATAATATTTAAAGAAAGTGAAAAAGAGAATACAAGAATAGTGGATTAAATACGTTTTCATCCTGATAATACTTGCAATAGCTATGCTTAGAAATTATACAAATTAAAAAGTTTCTAATGAGGAGCCTGTAAAATTAACAGAAGAATAGATTTCTAAAACTGCATAATATAAATAAGACACAATAATATAATATGGCATAATGTCAGCTATATTTATTGGAATCCTTGCTTTTGTTTAAGCTTTGAATAATAAACATGATAAACCTAAAGATTAAGAAAAAGAAAAAGTAAAAGGTCAATGATGATATGTGGAAATAACAGTTAATTATTATTACCTGATAAATAAAGCTATTTTTTGTTAACTCTTTATTTTCTTATATATTTAAATTGGCAAGCAACGAAAAAAAATGAGCAGAAAAACACAATATCAAAGAATTCAAAAATTTATTTAACATTTCCGATACTATAGTTTCTCTTTTTGTTCTCTGTAAAAAATAAGCAATTATTCTCAATTCTTTTTACGATTATTCTATTTAGTACAAAGTTTGATTAATTTTGATAATAAATCTGAATCTTTTTGAATAGAAAGTTCCTTTTTATAATCTCTGTTTAAGATTTGTGGCTGAATTTCTATTTTTATTTATTAAAATAAAAAATTTACTACCTTTAGTAAAAATAGATCCTTCTTATTTAAACATTAAATATAAATATTTATTTGAATTTCTGTTTAATATGCTTATTTACTATAATATTTAAACAGTCAATTGTCTTTAATGAATAACCTAATAAAAATCATAAATTTTAGATTTATAGATTGCACTTCTATTAATAGAAATATGAAGTATAAAATCATAAATTTCTCTAGTATTTATTCTTCAATAATATAAACTCTAGTTAAAAATTATGAATAGTATAGTAATTTAAATATAGATTGGATAATTATAGATAAATCACTATTTGTTTTACATAAATTTTTAAATTCCATTCCAAAAAGATCCCAAACTTCCAATAAATCCATCATGTTTAATAAAATAAGGCTATATTAAATATATATAATATTACATGTCTATTTTATTAATCTAATTTTGAGAAGTAAGAAAAGGCTTCATTAATACATTATAATGTTTCTTCATGGTTTCTAATGAAATGACCAGAGAAGAATACTCTTTCAATATTATGTAATTTAGAATGTAAAAATGCTATTTGACTTATGTTATAAGTAGTCATATAAAGTAAAGATTTAACTATATCTGATTAATTAATATTTGGATTCTACTTTAACTTTCCCATACTGACAGCAACATGCTTTTCATTTTTATTTCTAGATGGAGATTAAAATCCTAAATGGACTTCATTCATTAATAAATCTGTAGCTGCATTAGAACCTTATTTTGTCATTCTTAATAATTCATCAAAATCATTAATTCCTGTAAATAAGTGACTCAATCCTAAGAACATTCCTCCTCCTAATGAAGTACCTGAAATTCTAGCAAATTAATCTTCATTATCAAATTTTAAAATGCTCACACCACTTCCTATATTCACTAATATGAATGGATAAATTGAAGCCTAAAAATTAATATTTATTAAAATACAGTTAATTACAAATTTTCAATATCATTATTAAATGTAAAGTATGTATTTTTGTATTTAATACTATCTAATAATTTAAATCCAAACTTTAGAGCATCAAATTCATTAATTCTTATTATATTTCCATAATTTTAAATTTAATCATAATACTTAAATGAACCTCCTCCAGTGATATAAAAATTTTAGATATTAGATTTTCCATCATCAATAAACCCTATTTATTCTAGTTTTTAAATTAGCACATCTAATGAATTAGGATGAGATGTAAAATGAATTTCATAATCTTCATTTTCAGTTATGACTATTAAATAATCTTATATCTCATACTTTTAAGTTCTTCTATCGTTTCACAATTTAAAATAAATCCTTTCTTAGTTGCAAATGTTAATTTAGTTAATGTTCCTCCAATGTCTAAACAAACTATAGGTATTAAATTTTAAGAAAATGATGCATTATTTTACATCTAAATATTAATATTCTAAATAAGAAACTAGCATATACATTTTATATATATTAAACATTTACGTCATTATATTATTCTATAATCATAAAATTGATTAATCAAAATTGAGGTTTTTTTGGAGGATTTCTATTCTGAAAGGCTTTTTTTTATAATATTTGAAATTACATATAGATATTTAAATAAAGATCTTTAAAGAATGAGGATAATAAGAGGAGTAATAAATCTGTATGTTTGCAACTTTATCAATTTTAATATAAATTTTATTTTTATAAGGAAAATTAAACTTAGGTTAATTAATATAAGGAAGAAAATAATTGAATTATTTTAAGATATTAACTAAATTTTATGTGGTTATTAGAATAAGGATAGATTAGTAAATAGAAGTTATATATATTTAGAATAAAAAAGTAAAAGGGTGTAAAAGATATAGCTATGGAATAATAAAACGATTATAAAACAATTTATATCCTGTGATTTGTGATGCTAATGATAATTATTAAATTGATGACGAAGGAGATAAAAAAATTAATTATATGAGAAAGTTAAGAATATAAAGTATTTATAAGAATATAATTAATAATTTGCTATCCATTTTTTATTTTTAATTACGAATTATGTGATTAGATTTTTTATTCAATAGAAGATGATTCAAGCTATTATTTAAAAAATTAATAATAAAGAATTCATCATTCAAAATAAATAATCTATTTACCAGCATTTTTATTTTATTCCATTTCTGTATGTAATCTAATAAATTAATTAATTCCATCTTGATCCCATTTTATTTTTGTAATTGAATCTACTGGAATTTCAATTTATCCACTTTATAAATAAGGTAAAACATTTTATTTAAATTCATCAATTAAATTCTTTTTAAAATCATCAGATCTTGATCTATTTATGATAAAAATATATTACCTTAAGGTTGTATTAATAAGATTTATTCTCTTCTATAATAAAGGACTTAAATTAAAATTGTCAATAATTCCTCCCGTAATTAAACCATAAACAATCCATTTTCCATCAATAGTTAAACTATCCAATGTCAATTTATAATTTTGTTTTCCTATACAATCAAAAACTGCATTTACTCCTAATGGATGAATAATTTATAGTTATTAAAATTATTATTCAATTGATTAATCTCTAATAATAATATTTTTAGTATATTTAGTAACAATCTGTACTTTTTCTTTTGAACAACTAGCTATAACATTGATTCCAAATATATTGCATAATTATAAAGCTGCTTATCCAACACCAGAAGCTGCTGCATAAATTAGACAAGAGTCTCCTTTTTTTAAATCTGATAACTTATACAATAAATAAGCAGTCAAATAAATTTCACAAATTCCCCCAGCCTTATTATTATTATAATTGTATTACTATATCTAATGGAATATTATCTGGAATATCAATTAAATGATCTTTATTAACAACTGCGTATTAAGAATATCCACCTCCTGGTAATATACTCATAACTTTTCTTATTCTGTTTCTATTCTCATCTAATTCATAACCAGCAAATTCTAATCCTAATATATTTGTAACTCCTTTAGGTATAGCATAAAGACCTTATCTTTATAAAGTATCTGCTCTATTTATAGATGTTGATTTAATCTCAACTAATGATTAATTCTTCTATATTTATGGAATATCTGATTAACCTAATTTCATTACCTCTGGACCTCCATATTCTAATTGAGTAACCTTTAATATATATTTATTAATACATGTTTCATTTTTTATTTATTTAAATTAATTATTTATTATCATATTCAAATTCAATTGTTTACTTTCTTGACATTATTTTATCTATTTGCTATATTTTAATTTATTCTTTCTTTTCTTCATCTAATAATTAATCAATATCCTTTCATTTTTTCTGCTTATTTTCTTGCTCTATTTTTTATTTTAGTTTATTATATTAAATTTTCAATTATCTTTTAATTCTATTAATTTCTTTATTTGTATACCTAATCTAATTAATGTTATTCTCTTAACTTAATCTCTCTTTCTTTCTTTATTTTATTTGGTTCATCTTTTTTATCCTAAATATAAATTTATTATATTTTTTGAATTAATAATTATTTTACCTTCTATACGAAACTTTCCCATTCGTAATCTTAAACATTTTTATCTCATTTATTTCCTATCTGTTAAAATGAAACTTACATTTCTCTTGAATTTAAATAAATATTTAATAAGTCATTAATTTATAATATATATCAAAAATTGTCAAACCTTTTTGTACTTTTATTCTTTTTCAAAAGAATTTAATATCTTTTTTTTGATGCTTGTTAAAAAGTATTATGTCTTAGCATATATTCCTTAATTTTTTTTAATTGACTAAATTTTACATCACAAAATCATACATCTTATTAATGTTATTTTAACTTAACTAAGTTTTCATCTTAAATCTATTATAACTTCATCATCTGCTTCTACATCTATTCATATTATTTCTCATTTGATGGATGCCAATGAGCAGAACTACCCCTTTTATTAAATTTATTCTATGAAAATTATTTTGCAATTTCTAAAACTCTTTATTTCATTCTACCAAATATTTAATTTTATGATAAATTCTATTATTAATATTAATGCTACGATACTTTCTAATTAAATAAGATAAAAGTTTTACTTCTAAATTTTCAGCCCAATGTGGCACTTTTTTATTATTACAATATAATCTCTTTTTCTTAGGAGTATGCTAATTTTTGTTTTCAATATTTTAAATATTTGTATGAATATTTTAACTATTAACACAAAAATCTTCTGGAAATGGAAAATCGAATACTGAAGATTAAAATTGAAATCCACACTCCTATATTATATTATCATCTCCAAAACTACTACTTCTCCATTTGTAAGAATGATGATCCAAATTTGAAGATTCATTTGTATTATAAGAAGTAGCTCTATATTCAACTGAAGAACTTTCATACCATTCCGATTTATTTGGAGAATCTATTAATTACTATTCTTCATCTTATTAATTAATAACAATTTGTTATTTATCTGAATATACTAAAACATCTTTATGACTAGAAGTTTGTTTTTACTCATCATAAATTTCAATTGACTTTAATTTTGGAATTAATTCTTCAGGATCTACTGATTCTATTAATTTCATTAACTCTTTTTATTCTTCTGCTTCTTTTTATTTATCTACTTTTATCTAAGAAAGTTATTGTGATAATAGGGATGCTTTTCTTATCTAAATTGGAGTTGAATTTTCATCTTAATCTACACTAAATTTTGGATATTCTGCAGATAAAATTTTATTTGATTTTTATATACTTTAATCTCTCAATTAACTTACTTATCTTAAGATTCTATTTTCATTATAATTTTCTATTTATTTTTAATTTTCCATCACTTCAACATTAAAACAATCACTCTACATATTCTTTTAAAACTATTCATTAATACACTCTTTTGTTTTTGAGTCCTTCAACCAATCATCTTCTCGTTCCTCTGTCACTGCTTCCAAATTTGACTGCTTCTAAGAGTACAAAATTAAACAATTTATTATCTTCATTGTTTAGCTTACTGTCTCTAATACACTGTTTGTCACTAAAGTCATTCTTTATTAAGTTTAGATTGTAATCTAAGATGCTGCTGCTGTTACATGAATTGAAAGTGCTAATATTTCCTTTGAAATCTCTTAATTCATATAAATTTAAAATAATAAAATAACAAGCTCAAAATTTAACTCATATTATTTATGAGCAAACTTAAAACTAAAAATAGACAATAAGTTCAAAATGACTTTGATTCTTTTTCAAGCAATAATAGTGATTAAAGTTATGATGATAATCAACCTGTCACTATGAACTTTTTAGAAGAAATTAAAGGGCATTTAGATGGGGACATTAGTTTTGAAACTAATGAACATAATATTTATGATCCTGCTTTCTCATAAACCATAAGTCATAAAATTAAAGATCATCAAGATACTGCATTTCATAAATTTAAAATTAAATCTGATACTCAATCTATTAAATCTTCCAATTCAATAAATATCATTTGTTCATTGGAAAGATTTTAATATTAATTACAACTTAAACATACTTAGAGTCTTCCAGATCAATATAATTTGTAAACTATTTCTGATTCATAAAAATAATAACAACTAAATTTATTATGGGAAAAAATTAAATAAAAAACAAAGGATTAAAAAAAATGATACTATTAATTAATATTCTTTTACATCATTTTTATGGATTGTGTTTTCATATATAATTAAATAAAAAAATTTTATATTCAACATAAATTATTAATTCATTATCCATTTTTAAAATTCATATGTGGATTAAAAATTTATTATTACTATTATTATTATTATTATTATTATTATTATTATTATTATTATTATTATTATTAATATTGCCATAAAAACATCATCTATTGTTATTCTTATGTCATTGCTCCATAATTAAGATAACTTTTATCTTAATAATATAATTACGGCATTTATGATAATAACAATTATTATTATTATTGATAATACATCATCTATTACATCATAGCAGCAGCTTAAAACTATTATTAAACTTATTATTATTAAATTTATTTTAATCCATTTTCAAATTATAACTAATTTTGTTAAATGTTAGTTAAATTTTAGTTTGGATTCTAAGATTTTTGATTAAAATTTTTGAATTGATTTGAATTTGATTTGTTCTTCTCAGTTTATAGTATTTTTTAAGTATATCTTTTAACATTTTAATTAGCTAAAGCAAACTTAAGTACAATTTAGCCATGATTATTTAATTAATTATTATCATGCAATTTATTTAATAGAGCCAAATATTCATTTCTTAATGGTTATTCTAAATATTCAAATAGCCTTTAAATTGGATAGTTAGCAAATTGATCATTAATCAATCTTTTAAATGAACTATAATCATATAAATATCATTCTACCTTTCTGAAATAGTTACTTCTTCCCATAATTTAGTTCTCCATTAAGATCCTCCATAAACTATAGCTTTCTCTGCTACATTACTACCATATTTATCCATTGACATTGGTATAAAATCTTTAATTAGATATTAATCCATCAACAATCTCTTATGTATTTCTTACCCTTTCTCCAAAATTGATTAAATTATATAATTTGCATATTATCTTCTAGTTAGACCTGAACTATTTTCTATTGCTCTAACTATGATATCATTACACAAAGTCTTAGTTTAAATGTCAAATTATTTAGGATATATATCTATTATCTTATTCACAATTAAACATCCATATTGATCTGTAGATAATTCAAATTTTTCATTATTTTTATTTAATATCTATTATTATTAAATAAAATATTTACATATTTTGACAACACCTAAAGAAGCTTCAATAAATTATTCCCTTCTAACACTTCTAGACTTTTTTAAATAATTTAATTTGCTATTTTATCTACATAAAACTTCTTCATTTATGGAGTATCAGAATGAATAAAATTAAGGTAATTTTCTAATTAATTAGGAGAATCTTAAGGATTTTAAATCATCACTTCCAAACCTTTCTGCATAACTTTACAAGCATATAGATCTTTTATTAATTTATTAATTGATTAAAATATTCTATCAAGTATTATATTTTTATGTGAATGAGGACCTAAAATTAATTTTATTATAATGTACCAACTTCTAGTATTTTTTCAAGTAGGAAATGCTTATACTTATCTAAACTAATATTTTCAATTTCATTTCTTACAAAAATATTAAATACATATTCTTTTTCTTTTAAATTTGCATTTTAGTACTCCTATTACATTTTTCTTGAGTTTTTTGTTAACTTCTCATGACTTAAATATGATGACCTAAAAAGGTTAACTAAATAATAGTACATGTCTGCTTAAAAAGCTGAAACAAGAGAAGGTCTTTAAGTGTCATTAATCAATACTTAGTTTAATTATTAGTTAATTTCATCAAATAGATCATCTAAATTCATATAATCAGATATAAATAACCTTCTTTATATATTTAATCTTCAAAAAACGCTGTACTAAATGTTTTTGTTGTATTAGTATTCTCAAATAAAGTAGGAGTTGCTGTAGAGCCACTTTAAGATGGGTGGCATTTCAATTCATCTTCTTCCTTATTGAATTCTTAAGGAACATAAGGTTAGGCCATCTTTTGAACTTTATAAAATAATATATATTTTTTGTAAATATCCAGCACTAAATTCAAAAAAATATTGAATAATTATATACAAAAGAACTAATTTTATTATATTTCTTAAGATTATTTTCATTTCGAAATGTTTCTAGAATATATTTTATAAAAATTCCATTTCTCTCATCATTAGATGCATTACCTCTTAAGTTAAAATAATATAAATTATACCAAAATATATAAAGTCACAAATTAAAAAGCATAATTCAAAATAAATTAACAGATATTCAATCTATTACAAGTTTTTTCTTTTATCTATTGAAATATTTAATTCTTATAAAGAGAATTTAGTAACATTAATTTTGAAAATTATAATGATAAAATTTCATATGCATTTGAGTATGTGAATAAATCTAATTATTTATTATTACATAAGGTTCAAAAAAAGAATTTAAAAAGCTGTTTGCAGATGTATATTATTTTATTTAAAAATTTATTCAATGCGTAATCTAACCCCTGATAAAGCATTCAGATTGAAAAAGCAGAGTATTTTCGAATTGAACTTTAGTGAAGAACCTAAATCAAATAAAATACATAGCCGATAAATAAATCAACAACCATTGGAAACTTTATTCTAAGCCTACACAAAAAATAGAGTTATTAAATTAAAGGAAACACATCACATGCATTGCAAAATTCAATCTCTTAAATCAAAACTAATTAGAATATTTAAGGATAATAGATAATAATCACCTCATGATGTATTCACAGATTAAAAAGGAAAATAAATATTAGAAGAATTAAAAGAATCTCATATTCTTAACATGTAAGGGTTATAAAGAATGGTAAACTCTAATGAAAAAAATCCATTTTTCTTAAATTAGCCTAGACACTCTAGTGGATTAAGAAAATGTTATTTTAGATATCCTACTGATGCTTTTGAGAAATTAGATAGAAGTACTGCTGTTACTCCATAACCTTTACTAAGAAGGTATACTCCTTTACTCAAGCCAAGAGTAAGAAATTCTGAATAATGGAATGAATTAAATGCTTGGCAAACTAAAGATGAGTCTACCACAAATTTATTTTGATTTAAAGTTTTGTATAATCTATAAATACTTTTACAATATATTCATTTATAAAAGATACCAAAATAATTTGAATTAAAAATTATTTTACAAAAATTAAGAATCATTTAAGAATATTGATCAAAAGCTATTCAGCTTATGAGAGTTCTTAAGTGCAAATTTACTATTGACTTTATTATTAATCAAAAATAGATATTTTTAATTGTTTATCACATAAATATGTTGGATTAGATTTTTATTTCTTTATTTAAAATAATTCCCATAGTTGTGTAAATTATAAATCCTAATATTATCCAAGTTCGGGAATATCATAAATATATTATTTTTATGGTTCAATATCCTATTTACATTGATTAATAGTAATTTCCCTTTAATAAAATAATTAAATCATATTAAAGATATCTGTTTAATAATGTCTCACATAATGATATAATTGATCATTATTTTTAATGCTTGAAATAAAAGAACTACAACTAGTAGATGCAAATGATATTGCTGATGCCTCTAAACTTTCTGCTTATTTTATTTCTGATGAATTACAATTATCATCACTTAGATAAGAAATTTATTTGAATAACTATCGTATTTAAAATTAGACATTGTATTACATAGATAAATAATTATGAAACCTTTGTAATTCATGATCTAAATGATTATTAGAAGAGATTAATTGTTAATCTTCAATATTATTCATTGAAATTTTAGTCATTTTTTAGCTGCATTACTAAAACTCTTTTATTTTCTATTTGAATTATTCAATTCTAAAAGAGGATAACAATTCAAATATATGATAATCATAAATGTATTAGCCAAAAATAAAGATTAGTATGTTTTCATCTATTAAATAATCAGTTATTAATAAAGGACTCAAATCTACTGCTAAATTAATCAATTTATGTAATTCTTAACAATAATCAAAATTATAATATCCATATTAATAAATATTTGTTTAATTTGTGCTAATGTCAATTAAATATTACACATAGTCTCTTAATTCTTAAAATTTGATATTCTTATTTCTGCTTTCAATCATTTTTAATCTAAATTCTTCTCTTAACATTACAATAATTTCTCCTTTATCTGATTTCTTCAACCATTAATTCACCATAAATTATCGTACAGTATAGTTAGGTAATCTATGAAAAGGAAAAGTTTTATCAATTATATAATTAAATTAATTAATTAGATTTTATGTCTCTTATTCTAATATGCTTATCCATCCTTTATAATGATGCCAAATTTGAATAAATTATTACAAATTACATTTTTTAAATTTTATTTCCAAATAGAGACTGTATATTTTAATATAATCATGTAAAGTGTAAATTTACATAAGTAATTATGGTAATTGAATATATATTTCCATTCCTTATCTTAATTTCAATATCAGATCTTAATTTTTATTAGCAAATTCTATTGATTCCTGATATTCTTTATAAAGAGATGTTGAATTGTTTAAATTTGATTTATTTATAAAATATAGAATGGCTTTCTAAAATCCACTATAATTGAGTTTTTCATCAACAATAATTGGATGTTCTTTTAATTATTATCGAACACTTTTAATTGCTCCATTGAAGGGTATTCCTCTAATTGGAATGAATATAAGGCTTTAAATGATTTTCTTCCAATTTTATGATATAAGTTAATCTCCTTTAACATTTAAAAGCCTTTGACATTCAATTTGAAAACAACCTGATGTTTGAATAAATAATTAGTAGGTAACCTTTGAAGTTAATAAAATGTTATGGTACTCTTTAATACTTAAATAACTAGTCAACAATGACAATATTTTTTATGATAACTTGGAGAAAATACTTTAAATATATTAGTTAAAACATACATCTATTTTTTGTTATTGCTTAAAAATGATTGTAAAGTATTTTTACTTTTTGATTTAGCTTCATTTTTAGATTAGTTATTTCCCATTTCAAAGAATTATCAAAATTACTAAATTAATTATTTAAATAGTATTTAACATCCATTATTTTTTCTATAATTTTGTTAAAATTAAATAATTTCTCAACTTATTTGTTCCATTATTTCCATTCACTATTCTTGCAAAGAATCACAAAATAAACAACAATATAACATTCTTATTTGTCTATATTTATAATTATTTTCATTTTACTAAGGAATTAATTTTATATTTAAGTTAGTTTAAAATCTAATCTTATAAATTGTACTTAAAGTTTTAGATGATTATGATAATATTTCAATTTATTAAACATAATAAATGTATTGTATTAAATTATATATTTCATTAATCATTCCTCTTTTGCATACCTTAAATCTTTTATGTTTTATAGAGATAATCATCTAAATTTGGCAATACAAATATAAATTATTTTAATTTGTTACATAATTTATTTACAAAATAATCGTATCATTTAAGCTTAAATAGTTTAGAAATAGTTTTGATTCAAAAATTAATTATAATCAAAGAATTCAAAGAAAACATTATTTGCTTAACTAACTCAATTTTATAATCTTTATATCAATTTGATTGCTATCTGAAATTCTTAAATCTGAAGTGAATCTAATAAAAAAAATCTTATTTAATAAAATTATCAAACTGGTTTGATAAGCCATATTAATTTTGTTTTATGAAGAAGGTATTCCATGTTTTAAATTTCTAGTAAATTTCAATTTAAGCAACTTTAATATTTAAGGTTTGCTAATTATTTCCAATAATTTATTTTATTTTGCACAAAATAAATTTACTTATTGTTTTAAAAACCTAATTTAATGTATTGGATTTGTGATTAAATAGAAATTATGTAAAAAATCATAGATTATTTGTACATAAAAAATAATGGATATGCTATAAAAATAATAGAATATTATCAAAATGAGTTTTATTGCTAAAATACTTTTTAAAATATTGTTGTTGTTTCTTCATCAAAATTGCATAAAATGATTTAACCTTAATTATTTGATGTATCCTTTTAATACTCTTCAATGACAAGTTTAAATATTTGTGCACATAATCCTTTTGGAAATCCATAAATTCCGCTAGAGATTGCTGGAATTGCAACTGATGACAATCTCAAACTATTAAAAGATTAATTTAGACTATTTCCAAATAATAAAAATATTAATACATATTCTAAACACATATTTATAATTCTTCTTCCGGATTTGATGATTCAAAATATTTTGGCCCAACTGCATGAATAATATATTTTATGTTATTTTTTTATAATTGACAACTACTTGTAACAGCTAATTTAGATGTAGGTACAATTCCATGTTATTAAATATATAATTAACATTCTCTTTCTAATTATTTCCCAGCAGCCTAAAATATTGCTCCACAAACTCCACCTCCAGGAATTAATTATGAATTGGCTGCATTTACTATTGCATCAACATCAACTAATTTGACAATATTATCTTTTATGATTTTGACAGAAAGGCTATATTTTCTAACAAGATAATTAAACATAATTAATTATATGATTAAAATAATTTGTATTAAGATTTAAAAGCAATAAATCATTTTTCAGATTATTATTATTTCAGACACCATAATTCAATATTAGGTCCCAAATGCTTCATAAGTGAGCAAATTTAATTTGTTGGGCTTGAATTTCTTTTATTTTAATTTTCGTCTTTGAACTATAGGATTTTTAGTAATGGAGAACATTGATCTTTCAGTTGACATTTAAACTTATTGTTCATCTGAGTAATTAGCATCATTTTTAATTGAGTTTCTAGTACTTTGAGTTTAGAAATTAAATTTTTGATGAACTCGATCTTATTGAGCATTTCCCATTTTTACTTTTTTAATATTAAATAATATTGAAAATGAATTAATTTAAATTGTAAAAAATGTCAAACAATGACGCATTAGATCATTATTAAAATTATGCTTAGTTTTAGGCTTACTATAACAATTCAAGATTAAAATCTTCATTTTCTTCAGAATTAATAATATTATTATTATTATCAGTTCTTTTTTAAATGCTTTCATCTTCAGGATCATCGACTTCTAGAATAAAATAAATAATATATATACATACATTAATATTTATATCTTGGAATACTTGCAGTAGGTTTCATATAATTAGGTTCTTTATAATCTTCATAATCAACAACTTCAGGTTTATTAATGACACTTTTTAATTATTAATATGCTTTAGTTAAATCTAATACTGGTCTTCCTGATGATGTTTAATTTTAATCATATTCTTTATTATCTCCTAAAATTTCTTAAGCTAATTTCTTAAATTCTTCATATGATGATGGTTTTTAATTATTATTTAGTAATTAATACTATTACTATATTTTTTATTATTATTATTATTGTTATTTAATTTATTAATTTTCAGTTACAAACATATTGTCTTCTTAATTTTCATCAATTTAAGATTACTCTTCTTCATTTTATAATAAAAATCCATCCTTAGATTATTCAATTGCTGGTAATTTAAGAATATCATTTTCAACTCTCTTTAATTATTCAAATTTACAAGGAGGTCTTTTAATTTTAGGTTTTTTAAGATAAGATTTTTCAATTTCTTCATTAATAAGAATACCGCCTGTTCTAGCATGTATTTCCATTTCTAAACCTTGATGATCTCTAGTAATTCCAAATGGATTTCCTGTTATAATAATTTTTTTAAGATTAGTAAAATTTCGAGCACATATAAGATTATGTTAATTTTCAGCTATATTATAAGAGAAATCTAAAGTTTCTAATTTATTGAAATATCCAACTACCAATCTTTCAGTATGAATTCCTCTTAAAAAGTTTTTACTAATATTTAAAGTTTTTAATTCAGGTATCTAACCTAAGACTTCCCATAAGACAGATGCTGTCTAATTTGATTAAAATGCATTATCACTTATATCTAATAATTCTAATTTAGTAAACTCTGCCATATCTGTTGGTAATTCAAGTAATTCATTTCTTACTAAATAAAGTTCCTTCAACTCTGTTATATGTTTTAACGAACTTATAGCTTCTTTATTTAAATAATTAAAAGATAAATCAAGATGTTAGAGTTATTCAAATGTATTCTTATGAGTTATTTCTATACTTTTAATGTTGTTAGCACAGATCTTTAAAATTTTCAATGCTGGAAATGAAGTTAAATCCTCCAATTATAATTAATTTTCAGAAACATCTAAATCTTATAAATTTAAAAAATATTAGAAATCTTCTGGTTTACTGTTTTATATACGAAGTCCTAAATATGTTATTTAAATATTAAACTTGATAAATTTGCTCTAATAATCTCATGTGGATTATCATTATTAGTTACATTAATCATTAAGAATCCATCTAAACATTTTACTCTCATAACAGTATCATCAGGAATATAATAGATTTTTGTTTTGAATGGATTTTTAGTATGAGCCTTTCTTTTCTTTTTTCCAAGTAATGGTAATTAAAAATGGTTCAATTTATTATAGGCTACAGGAAATGGGATTTAAGAGTTAGCTTTATTTTTCATAATAAATTATTATTATTATATTGTTAATTCTAAATTATGTAAAGATCAATTGGTTATATAAAGAATCGAACCAAAGAATTTCAATTGAAAAAATAGAAATATAAATCACCAGATCTAAATAGCAGTAGAAGAATATACTAATTACCTCCATAATGGGTTGATAAAATGGAAGAAACTAGAGATACTATATAGAAAGTTGGATTTTTAAATTAAGAAATTGAAAAATTGAAAAATTCAAAAGAAGTTGGACCAAAAGCTTAATTTAACGAATAAATTATATAAGGAAAACTTGATTAAGCATTACAGGTTAAAATCTGAGTATAGTAGATGATTAGAGATATAGAGGAGAATTTATAAATTATGGAAACTGATGATTGTGAAAATGATCTTGAATACAAAATCAAATAAAATGCTAAAATGTGTTTAGGAATCTCACTAAAAGAAGTCACACCATAATTAAGGAATTATTAAAATTAAATGATGAAATAAGTACAATTAGAAAGACCTACACAAAACTTAAAAGTTGATTTTGAATAAGAATATATTGATACATTAATTTTGGATAGAAATGAGAGAATCAAATCATTAGGAGAAAAATTGAAAAAAATGAATGAATTATTTAAAGAAATGAATCGATTAGTTATTGAATAAGGAACTTTATTAGATAGAATCGATTTTAATATAGATTAAACTTTTACAAGAATTAAAAAAGGAAAATAATAATTAATTCAAGCAAATACAAAACAAGAGACTAGTGACAGAGCTTAGAAATGTATTTGTATTTTAGTTGGATTAAATATTTTTATAGCTTTTTTATTTGTAATTAAACATACATTATTTTGAAATAATCATATAAATTAAAATTAACATTTTAGAAAACTATAAAATAAAAAGTAATCTAATTATTTAAAGATTCATAGGCTATTCCCTGTTTATATCCAGTAAATGTTTTAAATTATTAAAAATCTATTTTAATAAACTTTAAATAATTTTTTTGTTTTAACATATCCTCAAAAAGTTTTACAATTTTTTTTTTGATTTAAAAACAAAAAAATACATATATTCTTAAATATTAAGTTTTTCTCATAATAAATAATAAATTTATATGTTAAATTCTAATTTAACAAAATTTTGTATAAATAAAAATTAATAATAGTTTAATAAATAATTAAAAATAAGTTTACGATTATATCGAAGGTATTTTAAAAATTTATAAATATAAAGAAAATACACATAATAGGTAATCAGAAAGGAGACTTGAATTGTAAAGTTTCAACGGATTGAATTCTAAATAAATAAATATAAATAATTACTTTAGTTATAAATTCTAAGCTTTATTAAAGTATGAATGCTCAATACATTAAACTACAGAATATCTATTGTCTTAAAAGTCAAGCATTTTAAATAATAATTGCTATGCCTTTTAATCTTTGACATTTCTATAATCAATGGCAAATAAATTATGTTTTGATAATCTTATTATCTATTATCTATTCAAGTTTCTATCAAACATGGGACTCCCTGTCAACAATACGTGAAATACTTAGGCTAAGCTATATATATCGCATTTTTCATTGTAATGTTTTCCATTGATGATTTCTGGAGCAAAGTAGCCAATAGTTCCACATTTCTCACATAAATAACTAAGATTTTCCTTAAAAGCAGAAAATCCAAAATCAATAATTTTAATACTCTTATGATCATAAATATCTTCTAACATAATATTATCCATTTTGATATCTCTATGTATGATGCCAAGATTATGGATGTGATTTAATCCTGATAATATTTGTTTCATAATTGATTTAACTTTTACCTTACTAATGTCACTAGCATTTGAATTTACATATTAATTTAAGGTTCCACCAGAAAAATAAGGATATATAAGTATTATTTGATCATTTTCAAAATAATATTCGATCATACTAGCTACATTTTAATGCTAATGCTAAGCAATGTGTAAATTTATTTAAAGCTCTCTTTCTATTAGAAAATGATTATTCTTTTGTAGTTTTGCAACAAAAATTTGTTTATTTACTCTATTACAACATTTGATTATCTATAAATTATATAGATATAAAATACCTCTCCATTTTGTATTTATTTTATTGTTTCAAGTTTCTAGTAATTATTTGAAAAATTGCTTTATGCCACTTTGATTTTCAATTCTTAAAACCCTCTACTACCACTCTCACAATCAATAAAAAATTTTTCTTGGAAGTTCTCTTTATACTCAAAAGTGACCTCGTGAATATCTTCACTAAAAAATTATATTATATATTACAATTTAATCCAAGTCATTTTCTTAATATCATCTATGTTAATTTTCAACATCTAATTGAACTATTTCTACTTTATAAAAAAATTCAGTTTACTTCTTGAATATCAATACAATTTCCTTTAACTTTCAAACTTGATATTTGAATCGGTAAAATAGAACTAGATATTCTATTTGATAAAGTTTGAGATTAATCCTTTTACTCAAATTCTTTAGTTTTCATTAATAGTTTATTGTAAATTTAATTAATAAGAAGTAAATTAACTTCCACAATATAAATCCAGTTGTCCTGACGTTTTAATAGTTAATCATCTTATTAAAATTACTCTCTCTATATTAGATATTTAAAAATTTTATTGTTTAAAAAAAAATAAATACCCTCTTGTAACATATATTTAAAATTGATTTTTTCTTAAACCTTTGATTCTATAAAAGAATTATTGATTACAATAAAAATTGTCTTAAAACTTCTTCTAATTTGTAATAGCATCTTGAATTTGATAAATTTGTTTACTCTAGCTTAACTTCAGTACATAAAATATATGCTGGAATTTAAAATTGTTTTATCAATCATTCAACTCTATTTTCTTTAATATAAAAATTCATGCCATACTTTTAATATTAATAGTTATTATAGATCCAGTTCGAACATCTCCAGAATTTTTTTATTATTTTTAGTTTCTTTAAATTGAAGTTAATTTATGAATTAATATTAACTTTGAGATCAATAGAGATTAAAGTTAATTAAGATTATCATTTCCACAAATATATTAAGGGGAATCAATATATTAAAAGGATCATCAATTAATATATTTTTAGTGTTTTCTTATTTCTTTTTTTTGATTTCAAAATGAAAATAAATTTTAATAGTATTCAAACAATAAGAAATAGATTCATATTATTGGTAAATATAGATAAGGAATTAAGCATTTTTCCATTTAAAATAAGAATCTAAAAGAAAAATAAAAAATAAGAAATATTTTATACATTAAATCAAATAAAAATGAATTATTTCCAGAATGCAAGACAAATTTTAAAGTCTAATTATCTTTTTATTATTCTAATGGATTTCTAAATTAGGGCAATCTTATTTTTTTTAATTTTTAATATAAATCCTTAAATTAATTTATTATAATTATGGCTGGGGGTATTTTTAAAAAATTAGAAATAATGTGATTGGGGTATTTGATTTTTTCATTTAAAAATTAATTCACATTCGTTGCAAAATTAAGATACATTTGATAATATTTAGATTTTCCCACACTCTTTTTTATATTTCAGCTCGTAATCTTGAATTACATGTAAAAAAATCTATATGGCTTTAATTCCATCATAAGATTTTAAATCTTCTTCATTTGTAAGGCATTATTGGAGAATATCATTTAACAATATTGTAATTGAAGTAAATCCTTTCTTCAGGAATGTATCAATCAAACTAAAATAGTTGAAAAATGTACATTTAAAAAAATACTAAGTATAAAAGAAATGATTTATTTTATGTCGAATTTTGTGGTAAAGAAATTAATAAAACATGATAAATGTTTTAAATTTTCATTTTATAACCTTATATCAAAAAGGTTTAACCAAATAAAGTATCATTTTTGAATTTGTAGTTTTTAATTTTATATTCTAATTCATTTTTGAAAGAAGTTCCTGCTAATTCTATAATTCTTTAAGCAATTCCAGAATTAAGATTTTCAGGATTAATTGGTACAACTAAACAATCAGTTGGAGGACCAAAGTTTTATTAGGAATAGATAATTGATCTTAGTTTTTCATCTATAAAGATATTCTAAAATATTTCAACTGCTTAATCAATAATATCAACTATTAATATAGTTATAGGTCTAGTAAATTTAAAACTTAGAAATGTTTAACGAAAGATTTCAGCACATTTAAACAAAGGAAAACCATAAAGTCCAGCAGATATAGGTGGTATTGCAATAGTGTTAATATTGTATTCCTAACATTTTAATAATCTATATAGTTCATTAAATTGAAATATATACATATTCAAAATGCATTTTCTTAAATCTTCAGCTGATTTTTCAGGAGATTAAGGATTATATATTGGACCAACAGCATGAAATATATATTTTGGTCCATTTTCTTATTCTAAATTGTAACTATTAGTAATAACAACTTCTGATGTATTAATTGATTTTCTCCCTGATTTTTACAATATCATATTAATTTCATTTTCTAACATATTATAATCTGCGGCTCGAAAAATAGCTCCACAAATGCCACCTCCTTTTTTAAGGTCATAACTAGCCGCATTTACAATTGCATCAACTCCTTTAATTAATGTGATATCTTGTTTAAAAATTTAAACTGATAATAGAGGTTATGTAAATATCATGGGATCTAAATTAAAAATCAATTACTTAAATACCTTTTTGAACAACTATCCAACTTTTATTATTAAATTATATCTTCTCCTTACTAACTGCTTAAGGAAAACTTTAACATGCTTCTAAAAATGAACTATAAGGAACATCATTTAATTAATCCTTTTAATTTACTATCAGATAATTATATATATCCTCCAAACATAGACAAAATTTATTATTTTTCAAACATTTTAAAGAATAGAAAAGTCTTTATTAATAAATAAAAATACATATCATTAAAGCAATCCAATAATTATTTTTAACTTCCATCTTCATTAGATTTATTTGGACAGAACACTAATAAGACAAAATTAGAACCAAATATTGGTATATTTGTTCTTATAGATTGTAAATAATGTCCTTTCTCAGCCTAAGCCAACTTAACAATATCATCCAGTACATTATCCAATTACTTATCTAAATTTATAAATGAAGGTAAGGATTATTTAAATTAGTATTTATCAACAGGAATAACTACACAATCTACTTAACAAATTATTTAATATTATTCTCTTTACTCAAGCTTGAAGTTTTATTAAACATTTTGCTATTACATCTTAATTTATTTAGATTAATTGAGTTCTTACTTATTTTATATTTAATTAAACTCTTTAAACTAATCCTCTTCTTACTCATTATTTTTATCCTTAAACGGATTTCGATCATTTCCAAAATCTTGTTTTTATGTGTTTATTATTTTCATAGACATAATATATTATTTTATATCTTTAATTGTCTGTAAATTACCTTATGTGTAAAATTCATTTATTGCTGTTATATTTTACCAATAAGTTGATTCATCACTTGAAACAAGAGACCATAAATACTAAATTATTTAATTTATTTATAATCTTTGAGAAGGTGAATTAGCAAGCATCCTTTCAATCAATTAAAAAAAATCCTTCATTTATAATTCTAATATTAAAATGAATTTATTTACTGTATTATTAAGTTTTGTTAATTATACTTTGAACAACATATTAGAAATATATTCCAAGTGAATATGAATCTTGATTTACAGATAATTACTATAGTTTTTCCATTTCTGGTGGACAAAATGGTTACAATTCTTCGGGGGTTGTTGATAGTTTATATTATAGTTAGTATTTAAACTCTTCATTAAAGTATGCTGGATTTAATTAGTTTTTTAATAATTATAAATGAAGATATTTGAGATCCAGACAAACTGTTAACATGAAGTTGATTAAATCCATTCTGTTCCTTATTCTATTTAAGGAATAATCTGCATTCTCAACATATAAACAAAAATAGTTTTAATTAGCTGGTTTTGAATAATATGGTTTTTTCAAAGGTTGTTTATAAGTTTCTTCATATGGAATATTATTTTCAAATTAGTTTTATTAAAAGGAATCTCTTTTATTGTTATTGGTTGAACATTATTAACCTTCCCTTTATTATTATTAATATTATAATGATTATTATTAGTATTAGTATTATTATTAAGCTTTTTTATTATCATAATTCCTCCTAAGTTAAGCAATTTCACTCTCCTATTCGAAATTCAACATCGAATTGTTAAAACTTTTGTTTTAATCATTTTATATTTATTTTTCTATCTGTTCTGTATTGGATTATAAAGATTTATTTTAAAATTCATTAACATCATATAAACTTTTTAAATTTCTTACATCAGCCTCATCATTAAATTCTTCAAATTTCATTTAAATTTTCTATTCTTAATTTGATTTAAGACTCTATTATTATTATTATTATTATTATTATTATTATTATTATTATTATTATTATTATTATTATTATTATTATTATTATTATTATTATTATTATTATTATTCATCTGGTTTGATTAATATTAAATCATTTTTTTTCTATTAAAAAATTTCACTTTTTAAGATAATCAAATCTAATAAAAAATCTGAAACAAAAGCATAATCATCCTTTGTAAAACAAACTAATTTAAATTGTACATCCTTAAATTTTTCTTTTTAATTTACAAAAACCTTTTTAAAAGCATTTAATGCCTCATCTGGAGGATAATCAGAAGCACCACATCCAAGCAATGGAATTAAAATAGATTTTATTTTATTAATATAGATTTAATTGAAACTAATTTTTAATAGATTTTATACATATTTTCGAAAAGTTTGACTAACTACATAAAAGACTATTTTTCATTCTTATGATCATAGTATGGTACAATACAATGAATGATATATTTGAATATATTATGATTAATTGGTAATGCAATAGCTTGTGTAAATTAAATTGATCCAGGTTTTTATTTTTATAAATATTCATCGCATGGATTTTAAATATTATATTAGCCAAAGAAATGATATGCATTTTATCTCAAACCTGGAGCACACTGTAAGTTTAATCCAGAGGGTAAAGCTATTGCTTCTGCTTAATTTTAGAGAATATCTCCCTAAATTAATGATAACATTTTATTTTTTATAATTATTTAATTAATGATTACCATTTCCAATAAAGAAATGAATCCTTGTAGGTTATATCTATTAAAAACTGATAAACTTATTATTAGAAATAAATAAGAAGAAGGATTGACATTTACATTTATTCAATAAAAAAGCAAACAATTGAAATTAGAAGAATAATTTAAGTTTGATTGTAATGTTGGTAATCATTATTTGATCTGTGAAAAACTTAACCTAAAAGCTGAGGTTTATGTTTTTAAAACTTAATATGATAGAGAAAAATATTAAACATAAGAAGAAGAATTTAAAGCTACAAAATCAGAATAATAATATGATAGTGATGATATTTCGAATGAAAATGATGAAATAATGAGTGAAGAAATAGGAATCTTACCTTAAAGAAAAAAAAAATTGCTAAGATGGTCAACTATAGAGACTTCCTCGACTTATTATTCTAAAAAAGAAAATTAATCAACAACTTCTGATATGAGTGAATAATTATTACCAGAAAAAAGAGGAAAACGTAAGGGCTCTGATCCAGTTATATAGAAAACAGAACTTATTGTAAAACCTAAAATCTAAAGAGGAACTAATTAAATTAATAATTTATTATAAATTCAATAATAAGCAAAAATGAATTTAAAAAAATAAATAACAATCTCATAAGAATAATTATCTTAACTTAAACGAAATTGGAATGCTTAAAAACTGATTAATGAATATCTTATCAATTAATATTCTTATTAATGAATCTCATTTCTCTTTTCCTAATCTCTATATGAAATAATGTTTCTATAATCAAATTGTTATGTAAACATATAAATAAATATTATTCTTTTTTAAAGTTTTTGTGGAATTCTATAAATAATTAATAGAATATTAAGTTTTATTCAAATTTATATAAAAAAAAAAATTTAATAATAAAATTTCATTAAATGAGCAATTAGTAAAGATAATATATTAAACCAATCATAAGAAAAGCAAAAAAAGTTTAAAAAGTATGTCAGGATGAAGAAAATAATTTTGGATTATCTGACTTTTAAAATGATTCAGATGAAATCTATAATTTAATAGAGGAATTTTCTGGAAAATGCATACTTTTACCAAACTCTGAAGAATTTGATAATGAAGATGAATATTAAAAAAAGAATAAGACTGGAGATAATTGTTTCTCGTATATAATTAATTCAAAATAATAAAATTCTCCTTCTTTTGAATAGAAGTTAGAAAAAAATTAATAGAGTTTCAAGATAGTTGATAATTTTTCATCATTAGAAACTTAATCAAATATTAGCGATGAGATAAATGGTGAAAAAACTGACTATATAGTTGCTATATAAGGAGAGATTAATTATTTGGAGGGGTTGGACTTCATTTAAAAGACTGTTATTTCAAAAGATAAAAAATAAAAAAATTTAAAATAAATAAAAAAATAAAATAATAGAAATTCACTACTCAAAAATCTTTAGAAAAAAAAGATTTCTAAACTTTATAGAAAATAATGATTTTCATATATTTACTTGTATTATAATTTAAATCTAACATTAAATAAATAAAATTTATAATGTCAAAGCGATATTTTATTAACAATTTGGATAGTCCATTGGGCTAAGAGTTTTACTCATAGTTAGTAAAGGAAGATACTGAAGAAGGAGTTCATATGGCAACATACACAATTGATGATCCAAATAAGATGCCTCCAAAAGGTTTCAAAAAAATATTGAAACGGTATGAAAATTCTATATGTTAGATGTAAGCCTAAGTTATCTAGAAAAAAGATGCTTGAAGAATGTGATGTTTATGTATATGATATAGCATCAGCTACATAACAAGACTTAGATTTTGTATGCGATATATTTAGAAGTAGCAAAACAACATTAGAAGAATAGAAGGTATGGGTATATGTTATAAATAGGTGTTAATATTAGTATCATCTGTTTTAACATGGAGTGCAATGCCAGATAAAGTAAAACCAAAAGTAGAGAAAAAAGCAGATGAAGAATAAGAAGGAGAATAATAAGAATAGGCAGAATAATAGTAAAAGAAAGAAGAGCCAGAAGAAAATTAAGAGCCAAAAGATGAAGAAAATTAAGAATAAGAATAAGAATAATAATAAATTTAGTAATAACAAATTATTGAAGTTCCTGAGGTTATAGAATATGTACCTTGGGAAGAAAGTGATTTTAAATTAAGAAGTGCTTCTGCTTAATATTCATAATTAAAAGATTGGGAAGACATGGTCTTAGGTTTACAAAAAGAAAATCTAAAAGTTATTGTAGTTTGTGCAGGCTTAATTTATGGCAAAGGAGAATTACTCTTTTAAAAATATTTTAAAGTAAATTATTCCATCTTATAATTAAGAAAGCATGGTTATAATAACCTTATAAATTAAGTTATTAGTAAGATGGTAATAATAAAGTACCTACAGTTCATATAACTGATCTAGTGAAAATGATTGTAAAGGTTTCTGAATCTATTCCAGAGTCAAATTATATTTTCGCTGTTGATAACACTTAAGATAGATCTCAAAAAGCTATAATATAAGGTATAGCAACAGGTGTTGGAAGTGGTTGGATTGAACAAAATGATGATTTCTTTAAGGATTTTACTCCTGAAGAAATGGATTGTTTCCGATTACATTTAGATTGTAAACCATCTTAAATGTTTGTTGGAAATGAAGAAGCCCCATCTGATTTTGAATGGCATTGTGAAAAAGGAATTGCTGTAAATGCAAAAAAAATATTATAAGAATTTACTAATATTCATAAATTAAGACCAATAAAAATAATTATGGAATCTAAAGCAGAAAATATGAGATTT
Organism: Paramecium sonneborni; assembly: GCA_905182985.1. Taxonomy (NCBI): domain Eukaryota; phylum Ciliophora; class Oligohymenophorea; order Peniculida; family Parameciidae; genus Paramecium; species Paramecium sonneborni. The sequence goes on from CAJJDN010000007.1 coordinate 178,952, forward strand.
TCAGATATTTTAACAATGATAAGTGATCATTATAGAATTCCAGTGATTACTTAAGAATAAATTTTTATAGATGCTTAAGATTCAAATTATGTTTTCCCATAAGAAATGTTAGAAGATTTTACTGAATATTGGCCTTTAATTCAAGAATATATGAATAGTAAATCACCAGCATAATTGTCAGAATAATTAAAGATTTATTATAAAATAATAAAATGGAGATTAAGTCAAAATGACTGTTAAAATAGAGGTTTTATTTTATAAAATTTTCCTAATTTCTTTGAAGAAGCGGATTTTATTTTTTATCCAAATAAATAAAAACTTAAAATGAAAAAGAAGCCTAAGAAAAAACCTGTTGTTACTGAAGAAGAAAAGAAATAACCTTAAGAACCTGCTGTTGATGAGAATGGAGATCCGATTGAATAAGAATAGCCAGAAGAGTAATAATAAGAAGAATAACAATAAGAAGAACAATAGGAGGAAGAACAATAGGAAGAAGAATAATAAGAAGAAGAATAAGAAGGAGGTCCAAAACCAGAAGATTTCTTTCCAGAATCTTATATAGTAATTAAACCATTAGGAAAAAGTGATAATTTTGATTATAACAGAAAATTAATTAATTTTTTTAGTGAAAGAAATTTGGATGCATATTTCATTGATCCTAGAAAAAAAACTAATCATGACACTTTTGAAGATTTGAGAATTTACATTGAAAGAGTAATTATATATTTTATCAAAAAAGAATGGTAGACCATATAATTACTTATAAAATGAATCTGAATTAATAGTTCAGTATTTCAATTTGTAGAGAATAAAAGATTTAACAATAAAATATACAAGAAAGTAAGCTATATAGATCTGGAAAGAGATAACAAAAGTGAAAAAGGATAAAAGATAAGGTTTGGTTACAAAGTATACAAAATACATATAGGAACAAGAATAAGAATTACAATAAGTGAAACAATTTCCTTTTAGAAACTATTTGATGGATTTTGTGGTACCAGTATTAAATGAAGGATTAGTAGAGGTAGCACATATTCTACCAGATGATCCAGTAGAATTTTTGGTATTTAAATAATCAATAACAATTAGGCAGAATATTTATATAAAAGGAGTTTTAATGTTGACAATGAATGATATTATAAATTATTAATATAAATATGTATATATACTGTAATGGATTTGATGTAAGAAATGATGATTTGATGTTTTATTTTGGGTTTGTTTTACTTTAGTCTAATTTATTAGGTTTTGTCAATACATAATGTTATAGCTTTAAAAATTGTACAAAAAATACAATAAGCATTTTGATTTTGATCAAGGGAGTTTTGATCTATATTGATGAGATAAAAATAGAGGAATCCAAAAGGATTCATCTATCACTATTCAAAAGAACTAAATCTTCATTAATTTTTTTAATGAAAATTAGCATATCCATAATTCAATTTATATTCCCTTTCTTCTATTCGAATAAGAAAATAGTTTATCAAAAAAATTTCCAAGAGAAATTGTAAATAATAAAAAAATGATAAAACAAGAAGAAAATTAAAGACTTTGATGATAGAAAATTAGTTGAAAAAGAAGATATCTATTTAAACTCCAGTATATCTTATTTATAATTAACTCAATTAGTAATTAAGAATTCCTATCTTTTCATTTTCAAATTTGGATTCTAAAGTAAGTCTTAATATTATTAATGACCTTCCTTAACAATTTCGACTGCTCTCTTAGCATCAAATATTTAATTATTGAATAAGATTTAGTTTTCTTTTTTTCCATCAAAGGTTTTAATATAACGAAATCGATTAAGCATATATCTACCTAAATCAGGATATTTTTTTTCATAATCGTTAAATTCATTAATTTTTAATTAATCAGCTTCTTCAGTGTTTAAAACCAATATTTTCCAATCTACCTCATCTTGATCTAAAACACAAAAAGCTCCAATAATTTTAGCTTAAAATATATCACCTGGCTTGAATACTTTCTTCATACTTAAATCTAAAATATCTAAAGGATCGTCATCTCCCTTGAATCCTTCATGTAAATTAATGGTTGAATTTTCCCATGTTTAAGGTATAAAGCCATAATTGTATGGAGCAAATTGTGCATAATATCTTAGTTCTTTTTCATCTGAATTTTTTTTCGTCTTTTTATCTTACACAATTGGATTATATTTAATAGTTTTACTTACTTCAAATTTTGCTAATCTCTCTTTAGGTATTTCAATTCCTACATTTATGATATTAAATTATTCTTTTATTGGATAGATTGGTACATCATGCCAAAATGATGTTATTTTATCATTAGAATATAAATTAATTTGATAAGAGAATCCTGAACCTTATTCAGTTAATCGATATGAGTGATTCTAACTGAATCTTTAAACAATTCTTAAAATATTCATAAATAAAATAAATTATAAAAAGAAAGCAAAGAAATGGCATAATTATAGTTAAAATTTAATCATTGCCAAGAAACACTTTCTCTACTTTTGCCAACTTTATATTATATTTTCCAAATTGTAAAAACATATCTTTTAGTAGGATCTATGGATTCTCTATGAAATTAATATAAATAATAACATACAACAAACTACTAATAATTTAAGTAAAATACTTTGTATAAGAATTACATATAGGTAAAGATTAAAACAAACCTTAATAAATTAACAGCATTCAATCCCCATTCTGGATTGTTTTGATCATCACTATACCACCATAACTAGCTTATAATATTTCACTACATGATATTGCTTCATCCATAAAATATCATATAAAATTGAAGCAAGAAGTCCTATTCCTACTACCTTTATATGAAAAGGTTCAAATCTATCCATTAATATAGTAAACATCAATCCATGACATACTAATACCTTTTTAAAATAAAGTTTTAATTTTACATCTAAAAATGAAGGCTTTGCAGAACACACAAATAATGTTATCAAACCATAAATTGTGAAAATAATTACACCATGTTAGAGAATTTCAGGAGCTTCTGGAGTTTAATCTTAAATTTCCAATTATTTTTCAGATGAAAGAATTGACAATATTTATTCTTTTTATTCTTAGGGTGTATTTAATTAATTTAATTATTAATCTAACTCATTAATATTTTAATCTTATTATTAATTTTAAGATGTATGTAATTATTAATTAAAAATATTTGATGAAAATTACTTGTTGTTTAATTCTTTTGATTATTACTTAGCTTTAAATGGTTTCTCAATTATTTCTAAATTGTGTTTATATTCTATTAAATCATTATCTAAAGTAAATATTTTCTATTCAAATTTTTATAGTTGTGTCTATAAATATTGATGCTGTTTTCTAATAGCAGATTCTAAAATTACCTTATTTAAAACAATTTGTGCTTCCATTTCAACAGATGACCCAAGCATTCTACCAACTGGATCTTATAATTAAAGCATAACTTATTTAATCACTTAATCATCTAATTATTAAATTTTTAATTATGCTTAACCCCATAGAGTTGGTAAAGTATTTTCAGTTCTGATGTAAAATGAAATCTAAAGAGTAGAAATTAAAGGGGGAACAGAACTATATTTAGCCTTGAATAATGCTATAATTACAATTCAAAATCTTAATAAAATTCTGGATTTACTTTATCATATTATGCTTCAGGTTTAGCAATTTAATTTATAACCCCTAAAGTTAATTATACATGACAATTAGTATATTTCAAATTTAAAGGGATGTTTTTTACACATAATAATGTCAAAAATAAATATCTAGTATCAGAATAAACAGCTAATTATAGATTTATAACAAACATGTTTCTGCCAATTGGCTTTCGCAAATTGCTTTATTTTATTAAATTTATTTTAATTATAATTCTGCATTCTTTATTTTTTCTCCTAAAAGCTATGTTGCATCTATTATTGTTTAACTGATGTCTACAAGCCTAAAAACTAATTTCAAATTTAATTAAGTCGGTTTGCATTGTTAAAATAATTATTCTGCAATTTCTCGATCAAATTCCTTCTTGCCCATCATATCTAATTTTGCCAAAATTTCATCTGCTTTATACAGACTTTCCTATTTTAATCCATTTTCTTCAAATCCTCTTAATACGGTTTATAAATTTAACATATTAAAATTTATTTATAATATATTCAAGTCTATTCACAGGAACAAGTATTTACTAATGATAAATTAAATTTGCATTCAAATTAGTGACTTTGATAAATTAATACTTAAAGAAATGAAAAATCAGTTTTTTATTGATTTTTACTTAAGTTTATATATATATAGAAAAATATTGAAATATATCGAAATTAAAATTAACAAAATGAATAGTAGTACCAAAATAACATTGACTATTGAATAATTAACAGAGCTATTGATGAATCCTTAATTACCAAATATTTAAAGTAGTCTATAATCATTGTCAGATTTTGAATTGAGAAATAATAATGTAGATTTAATGAAAATAGTATCATTTGTTGATTAGGATGAGTTCCAAGCTATTAGTACATCTAGTTCAAGTAAAAATAGTCATGCTTAATAAATGATTGAGAAAATAAATGAATTGGAATTAGAAAATTCTAATCTCAAAAATTAATTAGAGAAGCAAATTCAGAAAGAAAATAATTTAAGATAATAAATGAACCAATACTTATAAGAATCAGCTAAATTAAAAACAGAGAATGAACGTTTAAATAAACAGATGGATGAACTAGAGTCATTTATAAATTAGAATAAAGTCATATCAAATAGATTAGATCCTATCTCAAAATCTGTTCATTTGGATATGAAAAAAGCCCTTATAGTAAAACCATTAACAATAACTTAACCTCTAAGAAAATTTTCAGGAACTAGTGGAATAGTAACTTAGCATCCTTTAAAAAATTCCAAAGACTTAATTAGAGTAAAAACTGAAAGAAGTAATTAATGAGACTGTCAATTTTTGATTTTTTTCTATGTTATATTACAAATATTTGTATTAATTTTGAGTATTAATGGATACATTTATTTTAATAAAGAAATTCTAGATCTATAAAAAATGACAATAAAGATATAAAATATTAATTATATTGAATTTTAGTCTTAATTTATTAGAATAATTTTAATAAAGAACGATTTGATATTTATTTATTATTTTTATTCTTTAAAATGTTTTCAATATTAATTTTGTCTACATTATTAGGAATAACCTTTTGCACTTGGAGTAGAAACCCTTAAATTAAAATAGATAAATTTAATATTACTGAATAAGCTATATCTATTAGTACACAAGATTTCAAACATTTTAAGTACCCAAATGCATTTAATTTGGAATTGTATTATTAGGAAGGATTAACTAATGAAAAAGATATTAAAAAATACTAAAAGATAAATGATATGTAATTATATTAATAAGGATGCTATTATTTTGAAAGGAAAATAAATGTTGAAGATTAATTGTAAATTAAATTGCCTGATGAGGGAAAATATACTTTTACTGATCTCATAATTGTTGAAAATTAGGCATATGTGATTAGAAATGATAATAAATTATTTCGTGTAGATTTAGACTTTGATGGTTAAGAATTAAAGGTAATAGAGTAAAATTATTAAATTTAAGAAAATGAGTATATCTCCATAACATTTAGATTTCTCTAATAAGATTCTTATCAATCTCAAAAAAAAACCATAATTTTTCACAGAAGACAATCAAATATTTGTGGTAACAGAAAAAGGAACAATTAGTTTCAATTATAAGTAATGGTAAAATGGAACATTGCCTAAAGTTAAATTTCATATTTTAAAAGATATGACCAATATCAAATAGGTTCATTATGATAAACAATTAAAAAGAGTTTTTATAGTTGCAGGAACATAACGAGTTTTAGTATATGAAATCAAGGATTAGGAATTAAGTCATTTTTAAACTATTGAATTAAATTTAAATATAATTAAAGTCTAGACTAAATATGATCAATTGTTTATATTAGATGACAAATATGGAATACATTTTTTTATTTAAAGTTAAAAAGAATACAAAAATAGTGGTATCTGTTATTCATTATATAGAATTTTTGATACCTTTGGAAAATCCAATATCTTTTATTTATAACAAAAATTCCTTTTTAGTTGTAGCTTAAAGTGTTTAAGGATTAGATAAGATAATTTTTGCAATAGAAATCTTATTTAATTTTAAAAACCAAGAATTTTATTACAATAAGTTTTATTTAGAAGATATGCAATTACAAGATGTCTAAACATGTGGTGAATTTTAATTCTTAATTGGTAATGATGTACACAAAATCATTTAAACTAACATCTATAGAGGAAAAGTTAATGAAAATTTCGATTATGATAGTGATTTCATGATACCTTTTTTAATAAAAATTCAGGAAATATAAGGAACCAATTATTAAATAGCTAATTTTCAATATCATTATTCCTTAGCATTGACTCCTTATCATTTATATGGAATTAAAATAAACGAAAGAATTCCTGAAATAGTTTGTTCTTCTTATAAATAAATTGAACATTCATATGCTATATTAATAAATTCAACTTAATGTTAGAAGGCTTAAAAAGATCCTTTTATTGTATGTAATGAAGAACATTTTATTGAAATGGTAGTGAATGAAGTATTGCTAGATTCATCATAATAATAATCAGTGATAATAATCTTGATTATGGTTGTAATAATATTTATTTTTTTATTAATTGGATACATATTTTTCACTCGATAGAAAACCAAAAAAGATAATAAGAAGGATATGATATCTCAAAAAAATGTATGATCATGCAACAACTTTTAAATAACTAAATGAAATTGAATAAATAATAAATAAATTTTATAAATATTAGATTTATTTTGGATCATCATTTGAACATGAATAATTTAGAGTTCATTTTAGATCTGAATAAAAATAATTTAATTTTAATACTTTGAACTATTTTTAACAAGGTTTTATTCAATTTATATATTTATTTCTTTCCAATATTTTCACATTCATTTGATATTGAAAATTTAATTCACTCAATTCTAATGAATTCATAAATGCTTTGAAGGAAAATTAAGAAAAGTTATGAATTATTTAAATAATATGATTTTTTATAAATGTAAAAGAGGAATATAGTTTTCATTTGCTCTTAAACTTCTCATAACTGCAAGCTTCTCTAATGACATTTATTTGATAATCATATCCTCGGTGAATTTATTTACAATTTTATTGATAATGTTAAAGAAATTTAAGCCTTTTTGGAAATATTTTCGAATAATTTTGCTTTTAGAATTATGCTTTAATGATTAACCTTTTGGACCTGTAATTATTGCATCAATTAATTATAATATAAAGTACAAGATAGTAATCTTGTCTTATTATATTTTAAGAGTAAGTCTAATATTTTTTCATACTTTCAAGATTATTGATTGGGTTTATCTTGGAATCCTATTTATTGGCTTCAATGCATACTTTTATTTACATGTAATATCTTTTTTATTTTTAGGATAGAAAATTATCAGACAGTAAAATAAATTCTCAATCTTAAAGGAAATTGACTCAATTAGACATTACATCTCAAAATGATTATAATGATATGTTTGATTACTTCAATTATATACCTTTGGGAATATGTTTATTAGATAATAATTACAATATATTGAATTATAACCAAAAAACAACAAAATATTGCTCAACTATAAAAGAAGATTGTTTATAATAACAACTACATTTGATAATCCAAAGGTAAAGAAATTAAAATTTTGATTTTTAGAGCATGGATTTAACAGTAATAGAATCCGAGTGCTTTAAGATTTGAAAGGAGATCTATTTTCAATTCATCCGAAGATTATGGATCGGACTTTTAATTAAAAAGAATGTAATCTTTTAGTTAAACGAGAAAAAAAGCAATCTCATTTACTTCATGTAAATAGTATGGTAATGTTTTTGATGTTGCTCAAATTATAAATAAATTCAAATAAAAAGGTATAACAGGTTTAGTTAATTTAAACTCTCTTAAATATAAAGATTCCTCTAGTTTAAAAACTTATGAGATTAAGATTTATGAAATCACCAAAGGGTATTTAATCATGATTAAAAATATAACAAAAAAGGAAAAATAAATTGATATGAAGGATAGGTATCATTTTCAATAAATGCTTATCAATTCCTTTTCACATGAATTACGCACTCCTTTAAATTGTTCCTTATCACTGTTATAAACATTAGAATAATAAGTGAAATCAGATTTGAATGATACATATTTAAAGCCTGCAATAATTTCAAATAAAAAGTTATTGCATCAAATTAATGATATTTTAGATTTTGCAAATTTTGAAGTAAAAACATTCAAATTACGGCCTACAATTTTTAAATTGTCTAGTTTAATAAAGACAATTGAAGATTATTTTAAGGCAGAATGTGAATAAAAGGAGATTAAATTTGTCATAAAAGTTTGTGATGATGCATTTATTAGAAGTGATTTCGATAGGATATTGCAAATTCTGGTTAATTTATTAAACAATTCGGTAAAATTTACAAAGCAAAAAGGAGTGATTTAATTGAATGTTTAAAGAGTGGGATCATTGTATCAATTCGGAGTGTATGATACAGGATGTGGAATTTCACCTGAAAAATTATTTTTAATCAATAAAATATTGTAAAATTCTGAAGTGGATATTGCAAGAAGAGGAGAAGAAGACTATATTTAATATGTAGGTCTGGGATTGAAAGTTTCTAGTTAAATTGCTAGATAATTATGTGATAAAGGTGAATTGAGTATTACAAGTTAATTGAATCAATTCACAAATAATAGATTTATTGTAAAAGATTTATAATCATACGATGAAGCATTAACAATACCAACAGATGAATGTATTTAAGAACCATACAAGAGTAAGGTAAAAACTAAGTGTAATTGTTTAAATGTATTAATAGTGGATGACATCCCTTTTAATCATTTAGCTTTTATCACTGTTTTGAAATACTTTAATGTAAAGAGTGACAGTGCATATGATGGATAAATGGCTATAGATATGGTTAAAAGTCGATATAAAAATTGTTCATGTACATATAAACTTATATTCATGGATATTGATATGCCTGGAATTGATGGATATTAGACAACTAAAGAAATATAGCAATTTTTATCATAGAATGACTTAAGTTCCACTGTTATTATGTGTAGCGCATTTGATAGCAAAGAAAATATTGATTTCGCCTACAAAAGTGGAATGAAAGATATCCTTCCAAAGCCAATAGAAACATGTAGACTCAAAAAAATACTATATAAATATTATTTCTGATTATAAATCTTATATTATAGATTGAATTCATACTTATTTCTTCTTGTAGTTCTGATTTTTCTGAATAGATTTCCAACAAATTTTAATAATAAAATAAACATTAAACTATTTTAGTGATTATAAATAAATATTAAGAATGCAAAATCATACTTGAATAATAAAATGATAATATTGAATAAAAGTTTATGATGAATTTAAAACTAAAATATCAATATAATTTTAATACTAATTAAAATGCCAATAATTATCGTGACTTTGATTATTTAATCCATTATTATGTCTATATATAATGGTGTTACCTAAACTTAGCAAAATTACTTTTTATTGTTTGATATATTCTTACTTTTGGGATAATTTGGGTAAAACTTATAGTTGATATTATTGATTGGTAGTATTTGTTTGTAAAATGAATTGCTAACCGCTGAAGAGAATGTAAAATTAATTTTAATGTAGATCAAATGTTTTTATTTGAGTATGCGTTTTATTCTTAGTGCTAATGTGCTTTTATTAAAACAGAAATCTATCTACTTTTTGTTTTGCTTATTTTATTTTCTTTTCAGGAGTCATATTTACTTATAACCATTATCGTATATGTCCATATTTGGCTATTTAATGATTTTGATATAATGTATTGTTTTTAATAAACCAAAAAGGTCAATATCATAAACTATCGAAAGAAAAAAATAACAATCCCTAAACGCAAGAGCTTTTTGATTTTTTTAGAACTTGCCTACCTATTCCATTATGTATAATTCAAAATAATTGTATTATATTTTGGTTAATTTTAGAGTTTTTGTTTAAAACTGATTAGTTTATATCTGAATATGTCGATATTACTCCCCAACTTATAAGGTAGATTTCTTCAGGTAAAACTAAGGAAAGCATAAATAATTTCCTATCAAATAGGAGATTCAATACAAATAAATCATTTATGTATTAAGGAGGAAAAAAACTCGAAAATTGCGGCATCTTATAGAATGATAATCAAAAAGAACTCTATTGTAATATTAAAAATTGCTTTCCTGTTGATATTGAGGTGGCAGAAGTAATATGGGAATAACAGCCAGCTACAATGTTAATTTTTCAAACTTAATAACAGCGACTTGAATAAAATTAGATAAAGGAATTATAATAAAGAGATTAATATAAAGATGAAATGCTTGCAAGTGTTTCACATGATTTCAAAACTCCAATCAATGGGATAGTGGCTATAGTGTAATTTTTAGAATCGTAAGCATTTTACATTTAATTTAAGGATTGTAATTAACTAAATTGAACTTAATTATTTAATTATATTGAAAAAGTGGGCTTAATTATTGTTATATATGATTAGTGACATTTTGGATTTTTCTAGAATTCAAAATAACACTTTAAGATTGACAAGCACTCCTTTTCTTATCAATGTAATTGTCTAAGAAATTATCGATTTGATATCACTGTAAGCTAATCAAAAAGGAATTGAGGTGGAAAAGAAAATAACTTTAGATGAAGATATAAGCATGAATTCAGATCCGAATAGAATAAAGTAGATTTTATTAAATTTGTTAAGTAATTCTTTAAAATTTACAGAGAAGGGAAAAATAAAGATTTAAGTTGATTATAAAAATAATGAACTAGATAATTAATTTAAAGTAATTACAATTAGTGTTTCAGACACAGGAGTAGGTATTCCTGATAAAATTAAACCAAAGCTATTTTAAATGTACGGTACTTTTGATTTTACCAGTAATGGATCAAACAAACATGGAATAGGATTAGGGTTGTTTATATGTAAGAAATTAGTTGGATTATTGGGTCCTACTGATAAAATTGATTTGAAAAGTTAAGTTGGGATTGGTTCAACATTTAGCTTTGATGTTTATTGCAATATTGATTAGAGAAATATACTTTCTAAACAATATCAAAAGGAAATGACTAATATTTATAAGTAAGATCCTAAATAAAGTTTATGTGATCATCACCATACTAATGTAATAACTTCTTAGTATACTATTTTCAATTAAACAAGTCATTCATAAATAATCCACAATAATAATAATCATAAAATAACAAAAAAGTTGAATAATAAAACAATATCAACCCAATAAGAAATTTATCATAGTAAAAAAATGCATAAGCCTTAACAATTTCACTCTTTATATCCTCAAAAATAATCAATCAAAAAGGAGAATAATGATAATATTGTATCTTTAAATTTAGAAGATTCTGATAATTCTAAAACAAGAAATATTGAATAATACTTAGAATTTCATAACGATATAACTTATGCTACATAAGTGTTTAAAAACCAATAAAATATTGAAATAAATAACAACCCAATGAATTCACCATTTAATTAGATTGAAAGTTAAGAGTCTCCATATATTCATAATTTGCAACCGAAACCATTATAATTTACTGAATCAATTGAGGATATGATGAGTAATCTTTTTCCATAACCAATAAATATTTTAGTTGTAGATGATTCACCAGTTAATGTCTTTGCATTTAGATTGATAATGCAAAAATATGATTTTATCACTATTGATGAAGCATATAATGGAGAATAAGCAATTTAGAAAATCAGAAATAGTAGAAAAGAAGGTAAAAAGTATGAATATATTTTCATGGACTTAACCATGCCCATCTTAAATGGATATGAAGCTGCTGAATAGATTAGAATTATGGTATCATATTGATTTTATTTTTATTTGATTTTAGGAGAAGGATAACTTTATTGAAAAAAGTTTCATCATTGCCTTGACTGGATATGACGATCTAAAAGAAAAAGAGAAATGCTAATAAAAAGGATTTGATGCATTTCTTTCTAAACCTATTAAAATTATTGACATTATCTCGGTAGTTAATGAAGTAAAAAGTATTAAAGAACCCTTAATTTGATTTCATTATTTAACTTATTTTATATCTAATTTCAGTACATAACTTTAAGATAAAAATGATAACTTTCATTCTTTAATCTAAACAACTTTTATTTTTTACATTTATTTATATTAATATACAGAATTAGTCAGTTCTAAAATTATTGAATTAAATTACATTAATATTTTTTTTTTATTAATAAATTTATTGAGCAGTTAATGTCCTTTACACCTCGCCAAATGAAATCACAAAACAAAGAATTATAACTAACCACCATTCCTTATGTTAGCAAATTTCAGAGAACTTTTACAAATGAGGAAATTTCAAGCGTGTCTAAAAAATTAGATTTTGATTAATTTGACAATTAAGTGATAAAACCTAACACCATTTTGAAAATGAACTCTCTTCCATTTAAGGGAATTGGTCAAATAAGATGATCTAATTACTAAATACTGATTGTTAATTGTGTATAGTTTACTCATACTTTATTTAAACTCAAAATTAATTATTGATTTTAATTTCATAATAAAATATTTCATTCATTAAAGATGTAAAATTAAAATAAATCTCATCCTTTATTTAGATTTTATTTATTAATTATTTATAAAAATAATAATTAACTACAAACTAAACACAATTAATCATATATTTTTTAAACAATACTTTTGGAAGCATATAAATGTATTTTGAAGCTTTATATCGATAATAATTGTAATCTAATATGATTTGTAATCAGAAAATCGTTAAAATATGTTAAGATATCATAATTAACATACTGTAAGATTCATAAGCACCATATATCTAAATTTTACAGTAAGTCTTTAACTTATAGATGAATGAGCTAATAGAATTTTTAAGCATATGATTGAATTGATCTGACTTAAAGAATTCTTAACAATTTAAGTGGAGTAAATAGTATTCAAAAATGAAGATCAATATATTTAAAATATATGATACAAAAAGATATGTGAATGCTGGAGGCATTTTTAATTAATAGAACACCTAAAAGTATTTAGTTTTGAAGGAGATGGGTTTTGATAGGATGGAAGAATGTTTAGTTTACTAAAGAGAGGCTTTTAATTTTGCAATTTAATTTGCTCAGATTTCTTATTATAAAAAAATTAAATATTAATCATACACAAATCTAAGGTTTAATAATCTTTAAAATATTAACCTTTGAATGAATATGCTAGAAGGATGTAGAATTAAGAATATAATTTTATTAACTTGAACTCTAATTGAATGCGAAAATTATGAAATAGGTATCATCTATTGGACTGAATGTCTTTTTTTTATGAGTAATTCTAAAGGTCAAAAGTTTTGGAACAAAAATTAATAAAAAGGTATTGAGATCATTTATAAATACAATTGGAAGAAAAAAATGGAATGATTAAAACTCCTTTCAGAATAGATCAAATCTAAAATGAAACAAGAAGAACTTAGAAAATTAAATCAGAGTTAAATACTAGACTCAATAAATTTACTGGATAAGTATAATCTTCAAATAATTAATAAGACGAATTATATTTGAAAAGCTTATAAAAGAATTCCAACTATATTTAAATATTTATCTTAGAATCAAAATTTAGGAAAAAACAATTAATTTTAAGAATTTTAATAAATAACTTAAAGATACTAAATAGAAAATGAAAAAATAAGAAAATAACAAAGTTTAAATACAAGCAAACACTTAATCCAAATAATGTAAAAATATTAATAACGTTAGAATTTTATGCCAAAATAATCAAGTGAGAATTTTAGAATGATAATATAATGGATTTTATTTTGTATAAGTCAAGTTAATTGCATGCAGAAGATAAAGAATTCAGATATAATAAAAATTAAATTGAGCCCTAATAATATACTCAAAAAAAATAATATTTAAATCAAATAATGGAGGGTTTCTAATAGAAAAATGACAATAGGCTAATTTTAGTTTACAAATATTTTTATATAAGAAATATGTTGGACACTAATTTTATATTTTATTATCATTGGTGCATCATTACTTACCATCACCTCCCTTCCCTTGATTCTCCTCATCTAAAGGTTGTTTATCTTCTTTGATGTTGTTACTTTCTTACTTATCTCCTTCAACGCTAAACAGAATTCAACTTTAAAAGTACGAGCCGGAAGACTCTGAATTGTGTGAGTCTTTTGAAGAGCCTCTTGATGAGGACTTTGATTTCCTTTTTGAACTCTTTCGCTTCTTATTCTATTTCTTTTTCTTATCTCTAGATGAACTACTTGATGAGGAATCTGAACTGGATGAACTCTTCTTTTTTTTATGTTTCTTTTTATGTTTTTTTCTAGACTCACTAAAATTTATTATTATCTATTCTTTACCTACTAGAGCTAGATGAACTAGAAGATGAAGATCTATGTCTACAATTCTTAGCACTAATAATAATAGGTAAATGAATATATATAAAATATATCGTATTCTATAATAAATAGTAAATACGATATAAAATCTTACAAATGTCCAGAGTGACCGCATGAATAGCATAGGCCATTATTTTTGCTCGGTTTATTTCCACGAGCCATCTCAACCTATAACACCGATCCTTTTACTTCTTCCTTATTCATTTTTTTTACAGCTTTCTCTGCATCTTCAGGATCTTTAAATTCCTATAATTAAATCATTATATCTACTATGAAACAATATTTTCCTTTCCAAGCAAACTCTTCAATTTTTCCAAATTTTTTGAATAACTTTTTTATATCATGTTAATCCTCTTTTAGAGAATAACCTGTCACATATACTCTTTTTTTATTCTTTCTAGGTGACCGTGACCTTGATGAACTAGAAGAAGACATGTAATTTAAATAAAGGATACTTTTTTTAATATAATTTTTTATACTCAATATTTGTAATGTCTCATTCTTTTATTTATATTACAAGATCAAACATAAAAAAAACAATCCTCTTGAAATTTTACTTATTTAACATATAAAAATATAATTTAATTGCCTCAATTTTTAAATAAAGCTGTTTATGATATTATTTTCACAACTAAATATTTTAATTATATTCAATAACTTTTCTTTAGAAAATTAAAGCTTCTATCTAATTATCATTAATATATTATTATCGTTTGATTGACAAAAATTTGTATTAAATCATTAATTATGTTATATTCTCATTTTATATCATTATTAATAAGAAAGTAATTGATTTCTTTAACTAAAATTATCACCAAATTTAAATAATCTAATAAAATTTAGTTTATGATACCTATATATATCTAAAAATAAATATTTTTGAATGAGGACTTACTTTAATGAAAATAAACTAAATTTCACACATAATAATTTTCCAAAATTGATGAAAGAAACAGGTTGAATTGATAGAAAATTAATGAAATATTCAGTTAATATAAAGAATTGCTAAGTTAGGATTGCTCTCAAATTTCTAAATTAACAAAAGAGAGTAAATATATCAATTACTTTAGTTATACCAAACGGTATATCTAGAGAGGCTTTATTGATAAAGGAAATTATTGATATGTAGATCAAATTTAAAAAATGTTTGCTTTTTAATATTCTTTTATATTTTGAAACTTGAATTAGAGCAAAAGGAAATGAAAATAAAATAGAGCTATTTTGAAAGCAAATCATAAGTTATATCAAAATTTGATATATGAAAATGAGAATGGTATTTTGTCATATGAAGAAATAAAAATAGGTTCAGTTTTAGAATGTAAGAATTACGAATTGAATTAAAAAGTCATTCAATCTACTATAATATGATTAAATAAGTGACCAGATTCATTTTGGATTTCTTTATTTAAATTTTATTAAAAGGAAGTAAAGATGAAATAAAATGAAGAAATTCCGATTGATAAGATAAGAAAACTGATATATAGTTAAACCCATGAAGCTTAGAAATTGTTAATGATGCTTAATAGAAATGTTAATTATCTAAAATTACATATAATAATAACACATGTCTTATGAGATCTTTCATTTCTTATTGCCATGTTTTCAATTTTTATATTAATATAAAATTTGAAATCATAAATTATATTTTTTTATTATCTGAAGTTTAGATAAATATAAGTTTAGAATCTAGCTTTAAAACGAAGATAGAATTTTATAATTTTCATTATCAGCTATCTAGTTAAAATTATAACTATTGATAGTATATTTTCTTATCCATTTCTTACTTTAATTTAAATAATAATATAATGAGATTCATATATATATTTTTAGCATATAATTTGGTAAAGTATAATATGGAAGATAATTATTGATGCAAATTGATATGAATGGAAATAGCTCAATTTTTCTTATTATTATAATTAACATCTATTTTAGATTTTCGAAATTCTCCATTTGCAGCAGCAGATACAAAGCTAACAAATAGAGGATTAGGTTTGAAATTTTTGGAAGTGAATTCTGGATGATATTGTACTCCTACAAAGAAAGGATGTAAATGATTTGGTAATTCTAAAATCTTGAAATAATGTTAAATAAATACTTCCATTCGTTACCCAGTTTTTCTATCTTTTCCTGAGAATACAAGACCGTTTTCAGTTAGATTTTGAATCTTTTAAGGATTGACTTCATACCGATGTCTATGTCTTTCTTCTACAACTTCAGAGTCGTATATTTGATATGCAATACTATCTTTATTTCTAAAAATAATTTATATATCTTACTCAATTATTGTTTAATGATTTCCTAATCTCATATTACCTCCAAATAATTTTGGATTGATTTCAGGCATAAACACAACAAAATTGGATCCAATTAATTCATCTTTTAATTCTTCAGTTGTAGCATCTTTTACTCCTAAGACATTTCTGGCATATTCAACGACAGCTGCTTAGAAGCCATAACAGATGCCTAGAAATGGTATTTTATTTTCTCGAGCATATTAGCAGCACTTGATTTTAAGGTTGAAACCATTATATCCAAATCCACCAGGAACAAGAATAGCATCAAATTATTTGCATTCCTTTTCAAGTTCTTCTTCAGCATTTTGTTTACTTGAAAAATCTATAAGATCAATATATTTTAATTATAAATTGACTTTAATAGCATAACTAGCTTCCTTTAATGCTTTTATTAAAGACATATATGCATCCTATATAGATAACAATAAACAACCAGATTTTTCATATATTTTCCCATGATTCCAATTGTAACAGGTTTAGAAGTCTAGAGATCATTCAAGTACTGTCCAAATTAGGTATATTATTAAATATTTGGAACTTATTAAATTGGTAACTTAAACTTTTCTAAAATACGTTCAGCCAACTTTTATTTTTGTAAAACTTCAGGAACATCATATATATGTTAGGAATTAGGAACAGAAAATATAGAATCTTTAGAAATATTTCCAAACATAGCAAGTTTGTCTCTCTATGGATTTTATAATTCATTTTCAGATNCTTTAATTTAAATAATAATATAATGAGATTCATATATATATTTTTAGCATATAATTTGGTAAAGTATAATATGGAAGATAATTATTGATGCAAATTGATATGAATGGAAATAGCTCAATTTTTCTTATTATTATAATTAACATCTATTTTAGATTTTCGAAATTCTCCATTTGCAGCAGCAGATACAAAGCTAACAAATAGAGGATTAGGTTTGAAATTTTTGGAAGTGAATTCTGGATGATATTGTACTCCTACAAAGAAAGGATGTAAATGATTTGGTAATTCTAAAATCTTGAAATAATGTTAAATAAATACTTCCATTCGTTACCCAGTTTTTCTATCTTTTCCTGAGAATACAAGACCGTTTTCAGTTAGATTTTGAATCTTTTAAGGATTGACTTCATACCGATGTCTATGTCTTTCTTCTACAACTTCAGAGTCGTATATTTGATATGCAATACTATCTTTATTTCTAAAAATAATTTATATATCTTACTCAATTATTGTTTAATGATTTCCTAATCTCATATTACCTCCAAATAATTTTGGATTGATTTCAGGCATAAACACAACAAAATTGGATCCAATTAATTCATCTTTTAATTCTTCAGTTGTAGCATCTTTTACTCCTAAGACATTTCTGGCATATTCAACGACAGCTGCTTAGAAGCCATAACAGATGCCTAGAAATGGTATTTTATTTTCTCGAGCATATTAGCAGCACTTGATTTTAAGGTTGAAACCATTATATCCAAATCCACCAGGAACAAGAATAGCATCAAATTATTTGCATTCCTTTTCAAGTTCTTCTTCAGCATTTTGTTTACTTGAAAAATCTATAAGATCAATATATTTTAATTATAAATTGACTTTAATAGCATAACTAGCTTCCTTTAATGCTTTTATTAAAGACATATATGCATCCTATATAGATAACAATAAACAACCAGATTTTTCATATATTTTCCCATGATTCCAATTGTAACAGGTTTAGAAGTCTAGAGATCATTCAAGTACTGTCCAAATTAGGTATATTATTAAATATTTGGAACTTATTAAATTGGTAACTTAAACTTTTCTAAAATACGTTCAGCCAACTTTTATTTTTGTAAAACTTCAGGAACATCATATATATGTTAGGAATTAGGAACAGAAAATATAGAATCTTTAGAAATATTTCCAAACATAGCAAGTTTGTCTCTCTATGGATTTTATAATTCATTTTCAGATCTACATATGATAAAATCAGCTAACAATCCTGTGTATCTCAAATCCTTAATACCATTTTGAGCTGGTTTTGTTTTTTGTTCATTATTTAATGTTAAAATATATGTAAGCATAATCTAAAATATATTGAAAAAATGATTACCAAACCAACATTTTCTTTACCCTCTTCATTTATCATTTATCGAACTGCCTCGTAATAGCATGTAGATTCTAAGTCACCAACTGTTCCTCCTACCTCTATCAATAAAATATCTGGCCTTTCATTTGTATCCGATTTTAATGGTACTGTCGTTAGGTTTTTAATCCAATTTTTTATTTCATCTACCACATGAGGAATTACTTAAACAGTTTTCCCTAAATAGTGACCTTCTCTTTCTTTTCTATTTTTATTAATGATACTTAGTACTGTAATATTTTCTAATATAACTTCCCACTTGTTAAACTATGATAAAATGATAATTCAATATCTAAAAATCTTTCATAATTTCCAATATCTAAATCAACTTCACCCCTAATATCATTATTTTAATGCTTACCCATCACCTGTTACAAACACCTCTCCATGTTCATAAGGATTCATTGTTCCTGCATCAATATTCTACCTTATTTAATAAATCATACTAAATATGGATCAATTTTCAAAAATGACACCTTGTAACCATATTCTTTCAACAACATACCAATACTACTATTTATTGTTCCTTTCCCTATTCCTGATGCTATTGCACCACAAATAAACAAATACTTACACTTTTTAAACATATTAATAAATATGGATTAAGTTTTTAATCATTTGATAAAAAGGGCAACTCCCTAACCTATTATTAAAGTTGGAACACCTTGGTAATGCATTCCAATTAAAAATGATAAATAAGCAAGAGATACAACAGAAGTTCATATGGCCAATTAAGGATTTAATGAACTATCCCAATTTGATAAATTCATGAATCTTGAGGTGGTTTGGTTAAATGAAAATTAAGTACAGAATAAAACTTAATTGATATTAGTTAACCAGTATCAAAGGAATAGAATAGAACTTTAGAATTAAACATCTATATTTACAAAAGAATAAAATTAGTACTCTTGAAGGACTATAAAATTTAAAGCATTTAGAAACATTGAGCTTGTTTAATAATGAGTTAAGAGATTTAGAAAAAAACCTTTTGATTTTGAAGGAGTTTCCTGGACTTACTACTTTGGGTTTAAATATTGTTTTATATTATCTTAGATTTATTTAATAACCCAGTTGCAGAAGAACCTTATTATCGAAATAGAGTGATTTCAGCTCTTCCATAATTATAATTATTGGATAGATCAATAATAACGGTATAGGAAAAGATCAAGGTTGAAGCATGGTACAAAGATTTCAAAGCAGAAGTTAAAATAAAAAAGAAAGGATAGAAAAAGTAAAAGTTGCTTCCTTCATAAATTTTTTCAGTAGGAGAGAAATTGCTTTATAAGGAAGTAGATGAAATAAAAGCAAAGAGAGAATAAGAGAAAGCTGATGAGATATAAAGAGAAAGAACTAGAATAAAATAAAAAGAAAAAACATTTGATCCTAATAAATTTCCAACTAATGAATTGAAAGAACAATTAAGATAGCGACTTCATGATAATCCAATGAGTTTAGTAAATGAATGGGAGAAGGGGAAGTTAAAAAAGATTTTTAAGTAATATGATAAAGGTAATGAATGAGAAATTTAAACTAGAAAAGAAAGGATCAATTACATAGGATAAATTGTAAGGACTTTATGGAGATTTAATTAATGATATAGCTAATATTGGTAAGGTACCTGCTGTGTCATTTGAGAAATTTAAAGAAGTTATGTCAGAAGATCCATTGCCTTGGGATTCATTTTGTTTTTAATTAAACCATGTAGATTTTTAAAGGGCTCCTGAAGAAATTTTATAGAAGAAAATAGATGAGAAATATAAAGAATTCAATAGAAGATTAAATGCAGGAAAGAAGGGTGAAGCTAAAGAATTTATGATTGAAGCAGTGAGACTTGAAGCAGCAAGAGATAAAGATGAACATAAGTAAATAAAAATAATAAATAAAAATAGATTACCAGAGATTATACCTGAAGACAATACTAAAATAAGAAGTGATTGCTTTGATTTTTCAAGATATAAATATAAATCGAATTTCACAGATACTGCAAAATACCTTTTATAATGATATCATGATCAATATTATGATTATATTAACAAATTTGACAATCACAATATTCTGATTTCATTTCATAATAATTTTATTATAAAACTTATTATTTATATATGTTAACTTTTAAAGTTATTTTACCAGATTAATCAGAAGCTCAATATCAAATATCTAAAACTTCAAGTGTTAAATAATTTGTCTAATTCTTAAAGGAATAGAATAATGATAAAGATTGGAATAAATATGAATTAGAGTTATATTTATTTGATTAATGTTTAAATCAAGATGGATAAGTAGATAAAATTATATGTAGTCCATAAAATGATTACTTAACTTTGAAAGTAAAAAAAGGGGAAAGAATTAAAAGATTATAAACATTTTTTACTTCTGCTTTGGAGAAAATGCAAAAGAAAACTAAAGCTGATATGACAGGTCTTTAGAAGGCTTTAAAGAAGAGTTCAACTATATAAGATATACCATAATAAACAGAAAAAAAGAATATAAAAAAGTTATTGTCCTTTTTTGTAAGTGCTTCTCATAAAATTGCTGAAATGTCAAGATAAAAAACATTAAATTTTACTGAAAAAGTTTAATAAAATGAAAAAGTCAAACATATGGCTTATAGTTAGGATCCAAGTAGAATAAATTAAGAAGAGGATCCATTAAAAAATAACAATGATACTGTACTGGGTTTATTAGATCATTTAGAAAAACCAAACAATTAAAATTTTTATCATAAAAATAATGATACATAGATAAAACCTAAATCTTTAAGTCCAGAAGCAAGAAAATACTTAGAGAGAAAGAAGAAAGCCATAGAGAATTTAAATGATCCTAATTAATAAGCAAAAGCTAAATAATTAGTTGCTGAATTGAAAAGACAAAGAAAAGAATTAGAAAATAGAAGGACTAAATAATTAAACAATGAATCAGATTAATTGGAGGAAAGCATCGAAAAATATAAAATAGAAAGAGAACAATACAAAGAATATCTTAATTAAGAAAAACGAATGAAAATTTAAGAAAGATTATTAGAAATGTAGAAAAATCAAGAAATATAATAATAAAGAAATTATGAATAAAAAAATCTTATTTAGGAATTGAAAAATAAGGAAAGGGAGAAAAAGAAACTATTAGAAGAAAAAGAAGAAATTTTAAAAAAATAATATTATGAAGATGCAAAAGTAATTTATATTGTATTAATTAAAGCTAAAATTATAACAAAGAAAAAAATTAGCTATTCCTATCAGATTGGAAGAAATTAATAAGCATGAAGAAGATTATTTAAATAAGAAGCAGTTACTCAAATTGGAAAAGGATTAAAAAAAAATAGAAAGGGAAATTGTAATACAATAAGAAACTAAATAAATATATAAAGCTAAATAAATTTTATAAAAAGTTATGGATGGAGATTAGAAAATCAAAAACAAAGAAATTGTTGAAAAATAATAAAAAGCTGAAAAAATATTAAGAAAATAGAAATATGCCGAAATAGTTAAAGAATATCATAAGCCAAACATAAAAATTTAAACAGACATTTAATTTAGTAGAGCAAATAAATCAGATAATTCAATTTAAGAAGAATATATTGAGTATGAAATTTAATCGTTTAATTAGTTTTTTAAAAGAAGGAGAAGGTAAATCAAGCTCAACAAAAGTAGACTCAATTCGTAATAGATTGTATAGATAAGCATAATAAGGATCAGGTATTTTAGTTAATAATAGTAGAAAAGAATGTACATAAAATTTAAAATGTTTTAAATTTATAAAAAGTAAACAAAACGAGAGTGACAGAATCCTTGTAAAGAGGTTTTGTACCAAATCCTTCCCTTTATTATTAGCCTAAAGGAATGAAGAGTGAAGTTTAAGTTGAAGAATAATAAAAGAAAAAACCAATAAATTATTTAAAAGAATTAGAAAAAGAAAGAAAGAATTAATAAGGAAAAGTAGGACAGTAAAAAAGTCTTAGTGTTCCTAGATTGCAATAAGATTATAAATCAATAATAGAAAGAGGTAAACGATATGAGAAAGAAGCATAACGTAAAGAACATGAGGCATTCTATAAAAATAATGAGACATTAAAGGAAGAAGCAGACGATTTATTTTTAAAAAGTGTCTAAGAAAAAATAAGATTCTTGGAGAAAATTTGATGAAATATAGAAATTTAGCTATAAACTTGAAATAGTTAAATTATTTATTTATTTACATTTTTGTTTTCTAATAAATAATGTATAATTA